>BLSH010453653.1:0-11216 GCA_018402905.1 Glandirana rugosa
AACCCCGGACCGAACCCGAACGATTTTTGAAATGTCCGGGTCCGTGCCACGGACACCCGAAAGTTCGGTACGGACCCGAACGTTACAGTCCGGGTTTGCTCAACACTAGTAATAAGCTTAGTTGCCAGAAAGAGAGAACATTCAATAAAAATAGTTTGAACTTAAGTACCCTTTATAGCCTAGAATTCAATGAGATCAAAGATACTGTTCTTAAATACTTACCCATACTTTATGAGAATCAGACTTGTGCTGACATTCTGAAGGATGGGGTGAATATAATATCTAGATGGCACCATCCCTTGGTAGGTCCTTGTCCCCCAGTTTGTTCCAATCCCACACCTGGCTGCATTTTAAGGGCAACCATCGTTGTGGCAGCACAGGTTGCCCTTGTTGCAGTCATGTCATTGGAGGTGATTTAGTCCACTCTTATGCAGCGGATAGGAAACATAGAATCCAGTCCTTTTTCAACTGTAATACAATATATGTTATATGTATATATATGCACACATGCAAACTATGCCATATTCAATATATTGGCCATACTATAAGGAGATTAAGGGACAGATTCTATGAACATCTTCACAGTATTGAAAAGAACAAATCCACTAATGTGGCACAACACTTTAGAAGTGAGCATGGATTGGACCAGTCAGCAGTGGGGGTTCAAATTATAGAGAAGGTGTATATACCAAAAAGGAGGGGGGTGATATCTTCCAACTTCTCTGTAAAAGAGAGGTATACTGGATATTTAATTTTAAGACACGCATACCCCTGGGCATGAACTATGAGTGGGAAATAACAAATTTTCATGAATGATTTATATTAGGAGACATTGCACATATGCATTCATGATTTGTTCTGCTCCATATTCTTTAGTCTATATACCATCAACATTGTTAGTCTCATGAGTTCATATATGCTTTGGCTAGGTCTTGCATTCTGCCATGTATGTACATGTTATGTTTTTTGACAGGCATGCATTTACCTTAATTCTAGTACCTTGTTACTCGGGTCGAGTACAATAAAGACATAGTGAGATTCATTAGTTTACTAATGACAATCTATTTCACAAAACATCCCTGATTGATCAGTTTCTGTAGAAAGTGTCTGTGGATGATATAGGAGGTCTGCTTTAGGCTATTATACTTCAACAGACAAGGGCTTTATTATTTGTCATTTGTTTTTTGCATTTACTCTCTAGCCCGCCATAGATCAAAACTATGCTATGAGTCCCCATTCACACTCAGATCGCTAGCTTGATGTTTATGACATGTATTGGTTCACTACCAGGCTTATACACTAAGTCCGATCCTCTCTACAGTTGGGCAATTGCAGCCTTCCGTGGCAACTTTGTATCACACTTATACTCCAAGTGCTCATACAGAAAAGGTTTATGTGTTTTTCATTTTTTTTTTTTTTCTACAGCTCCTTAACGGAAGGTTTGCATTTGCCCATTTGTTTAATGGACTGGCATGTGTGAATTTTGACAAATTAGAGTTAATGATTACATATATGCCTATATGCCATACATCTATTTCTTGTCATTTTTTGTTATTTTTTTGTCTCTTTATTCGTTCAATTTTGTTATATATTTTTTTGGTTGTTTAATTAGTTAATTTTTTTATCCTTTTTCATCTTTTGTATTAATGTGGATTACTTTTAAAGCATTAGAGATCACTATTGAATGATTTTAATTAGTCTGTTTTCAATGTTTATGTGTAGGTGTTTTACACTTAATTATCTGTCAGCTGATTGAGGGAATGCTCTTTGGTGGATGCGCCCTCAAGTAGCTGACATTTGCATTGTGTCTTTGTAATGATTAAGCTTGCGTGATTCTAGTGAAACGCGTCTACATTTTCCTGTATTATCTGGCTATTTCGCAATAAATATTTCAGGCATTGGACTTCTTCTGTGGAGTGCCTCTATTCCTGTCTTTTCCTCATCTTATACACATGGTTGGTATTATATGCTCCACTATATATTACTCCTGGGTGGTTACCCCTATGGGCTAGTAATTAGAGTTAAACAAACCAAGAAGCATTGGGTTGGACTATCTCAGATATGGGCTGTCAAAGAGAGCCACGAAAGCAAACAGACAAAGGGTTAAATCATTGCGGACATGGATTAATTTGAATACATCCAGGGTCAGCTATAACTTTGTTACATTTCTTTTTCTTTGTCTGTTCAGAGGTGGCCTTAGTGATTGCTCAGTGGTCCTTGACGAGGGCCTAGCCCTGTCCTGGATGTGGCTTAGTGAATGGCAGAAACCTTACAATGTTTTTAAGGAGACGGTTGCAATTCTTATCTTAGTGCTAATTGCAACGTGAGTAAGTACAACTACTATGTGCATATCATGGGCATGTAGAGTATCTCACAAAAGTGAGTACACACCTCACATTTTGTAAATACTTACACCCCTAATTGAAAATGTCCAAATTGGGCCAAAAGTGTCAATATTTTGTTTGGCCACCATTATTTTCTAGCACTGCCTTAACCCTCTTGGGCATGGAGTTTCAGGGTCTTGGCAATCTTGCTGTAGCCTAGGCCATCATTATGTAGAGCAACAATTCTTTTTTTCAGATCCTCAGAGAGTTCTTTGCCATGAGGTGCCATGTTGAACTTCCAGTGACCAGTATGAGAGAGTAGGAGCGATAACACCAAATTTAACACACCTGCTCCCCATTCACACATGAGACCTTGTAAAACTAATGAGTCACATGACACCGGGGAGGGAAAATGGCTAATTGGGCCCAATTTGTACATTTTCACTTAGAGGTGTACTCATTTTTGTTGCCAGTGGTTTAGACATTAATGGCTGTGTGTTGAGTTATTTTGAGGGGACAGCAAATTTACACTGTTATACAAGCTGTACACTCACTTTACATTGTAGCAAAGTGCCTCTTCTTCAGTGTTGTCACATGAAAAGTTATAATAAAATATTTACAAAAATGTGAGGGGTGTACTCACTTTGTGAGATACTGTATGTTCAATAATATAAATACATTTATTTTGCATTGTAGATATGTGGTACCCTCTGTTCATGCACCTCTGAAGAAGAAGCTTTTATCTCTTATCTGTTGGATGATCCTGCGTTAACAGTTACACATACACGTCTTCATGTTAGAAGACAGTGTTAACCAGGGATATTGGGTATCCATATGGTTGTAATGTATTGCAATATGTATGTACAAATATCACCCTTCAAGTTCAAATTCAGAAGGATAAATAACATATAGTCTGCTCATGGCAAGCCTGCCTTTCTGGTCACACATTTAGGACAAAGTTTCATTTTGGTCAACTAAACATTTTTAAAAATTTGAATGGGACAGAAAATATTGTAACCAGCAATATGCAGTCCAAAAATGCAATTTTCAGACTAGGGCCCCCCAGCAAGCAAGTAAATAACTGCATCAAACGAACTATAACAAAGCTCACATGTCATAGCACCCTTTGCCTCCACTTAGGAGGAGAATTACTCAAGACATCACAAGACTGACCTGAAAACTTCTGGAAAAACAAATATATGTAGCACCCCCTAGCATTGCTAGAGTGCTAATGATAAGATTTTTGTTGTGTTAGTGTAGGTACATTTTCAGGCTTAGCTGGCAGCCAAGCCTGTGTGTTAATCTGGGTTGGGTGAGTGACTCAGGTAGGCTGGATGAGTGAGCAGCAGTTTCTCTGGCAACTCCTCCCTGCTTGCTGGAAACTTAGAGAAGGTTCCAGAAGCAGATAGAAGGAGACCAGGAGGAGCTAGCTGGAGTATTCCAAGGGACCTGATCAATCCCCAACAGAAGGGTTGGCAGGGAGCAGGCCCCCTCAAATACTCAGAGTCAGCCAAGCAGGGGCAGTGTGGAGATGGAGTGTGTAGCCATGTGCCCCCTCAGGGGTGGCTGGTAGTTGGGGTTCACCTTCTGGCTGCCCTCAATCCCACCATATCTCACACATCCAAACTCAATGAAATGGGTTGGCCCTTGTTTTTATTGGTTTTATTTAGGGGATTAACTTGGATGGGGAAAAGGGGTGACTGTGGGATGCCCCAAAGAATTGCTTTACAGGACCACCTATATACACGACTGTATATACAACTCTACTTCCTCCAGCACTTCACTTGCTGACTGTTACTTCTCTCACTTCTCTTCAGCACTTCACTTGCAGACCTTTACTCCTCTCACTTTTCTCCAGCACTTTACTTGATTCCTGATCTCAAGGGAAATTTATCAGGCTCACATAACTCCTTTCTCTTCACCGCAGCTAGCACATGGTGATGCCTGCTCTCAGTCAGCAAGACCTCCAGACCATCCATTACAGGCCAGGGTCAAGGACCCCTCAAATGTAGCTTAGTACGTTGGTGCTAGCTGGTCCTTTGATGGACTACAACTCCCAGACCATCCGTCTTCCAGGCCACACTGGCCCGCTTTCCTCTCAGTGACACTCCTTTGCCTGACTGGCTCCTGAGACCTCCACAGACTGTCCACAATTCCTATCCCAGCCTGCTCCAGCCTTTTTTCCAGCTCTCAGGGTCTGTCACTCACTGACTCCAGTGGATACTTTAGAGTGTCCACAGTAGCACCTCTGCTGTTCTCTTACTCCCTTGTGCTGTTCCAGGAATCAACTCCACTCCTGGCTGCACCCGAGTCTCCAGGCCTCAAGGTCACCCCCCCAGACTGGGGGCTCCCTCCCTGGTAGAGGCCTCCACAGCACCTCTGCTACATCTTCACCACTTCCACTCAAACTCTCCTCCCCTTGCTGGGCAGATCACAGTATTTAAGGAGGCCTGCCCCCTGCCAATCTCAGATGGGGATTGGTCAGGGCTCCTTAACATACACAGAAATTGACACCTCCTCATCCATCCCCCCTTCCAGCACTTTCTGGAACCAAGGGGAGGAGTATCCAATGGTTGCCTCTCTCTGCAATCTCCAGCCTTCTCTGAGCCACTCCCTTGCCCAGATCAAAACATTCAGGACTGCTCTCCATTTCAGGCCTGACTAAATGTTGCCTCTCCTAGCAAAAAGACCTCTCAAAAATGCCTATACTTTGGGGGTGCTACAAGTGTTAGGCTGCCGGGGTCTTTGAGAGTAGCTCCCCCAGTCTAGGGGGGGGTGAATCTAGGCTCGGGTGTGGAAGAGACCCCTTCACATGACACACAAGGGGATCCTGACCAGGAGGCACGGAAGCAAGGAGAGACCAGCAGGAGAATACTGCCTGACAAATCTCCAGGGAGGAAGACAACCATGTGGGCTGGTGAGTGTTACAGTCAGAGGACTGAGAGGCATGCCTAAAGGGACTGGCTGCAAGCAGTCTGGGATGGATGCAGTCAGTCTGGGAGGGTGTGGAGAAGTAGCCAGGAGGGCTAGTGAAAGGAGCAGCTGCAGACAGGAGGTACTGGGAGAAGTCGCCACAGGAAAGGACAGCTAGCACCAAAGACCTCTATTTTTGCTATACCAAAAAGGGGCCTGCCTGCAAAAGGTATTTGCTATGGTCTGAACACGCCCTTGTCAGACCATCCTCAAAGTGCTAGCTGATCCTGGGAGTTGTAGTTCTACAAGCACGTTTGTGCTGGAGGTAAAAGAAGAGGAGTGTGCATATATCACATGTATATTAGTTGAGTCTCCAAAGAGTTCTGCTGATCAAATGGGCATCCCATAGTAACCCTTCCCCATCCAAGTTCAATTCCCCATAATAAAAAAAAAACAAAGCTGTAAGGACTGCTTCTTGACTACATAGTGAATGGAAAATTCATGTGTCTGGCTGCGCAGGGTGTTAGATAACCAACATTCACCATTGGCTCCTGCAGGGGTTTAAACTTGTATTTTTGTGCCCTCCTAGTTAGGCTAGTGGAGTGGTTGTAGATTGTTTTGGTCTGATCAGGACTCCTGATCTGAGAGTTTGATTGCTTCCTCCTGCCTCTGGAGGGAGATTCAAATTATCAGTTGAATGTTTACCATGCCCTAGCAAATCCCTCAAAGGAGGCATCCAGTAGGTGGCTGGGGAGGTGATAAATGTGCAGGAGGACTGAGCACAGACTGGACTGAGGGGTCCAGTCTCCTGGAGGGCTCTTGCCCCTGGGAGACAGAGAGACAAGAGACTACCATCTGGACCTCAGCAGCTGCTGGTCTGATGGCCTGAGAAGAATTGCTGAAGGATTACACTTGGTGGAGGGCACTATTTTTGATTCTTGGTCTGGAGGAGGATATTGTTATCTTCCTCACTAAGGGATCTACCTGTGGAGTCTGGGTGGCAGATAGCTCCTGGGACACTGTGAGTAAAGACCTTGCTGGGGACTGATAGTTGTGCAACTGCTAGAAGGGAGCCAACTGCCAGACATTGCTATATGGACTGCTGCTGTATGGGTCCACACCTATATATACTACCCATTCATTGCTACTTCCAGAAAGTTACTATTGAAATATTAGAGAGAAGTCTGTCCTCTCGTTGGTGTTAATAATCACCGTAGAGCATTCTGTGACCCTAAACCCCTTCTCCTGTAAAGGTTCTTCAGCAATAAATATCAAAAGGCATTCCCTAGACTGAGCCTGAATTGTCATTGTGCCTGAGACTGTGCTTGTGTGGCTGGCAGCCTCTCTACTACTTTGGTAGAATCTGTCTACATACACCCTTCACTATTAGGTACACCTTGCTAGTACTGGTTTGGGCCCCCTTTTGCCCTCAGAACTGCCTTAATTCTTTGTGGTATAGATTAGCCACTTGCCGACCAGCCAGCGCAGGAGCGTGTATTGTGGTTGCCCATTGGCTAGTGGGGCAGCCAATCAGTGGGTGAGGCTGACTTGATGTCCGCCAGTCACACGCGATCTCTTACCCACAGTGGCAGAACAGGGATCTGCAAGTGTAAACAAGCAGATCCCCGTTCTAACAGGGGAGTTGAGAGAGTTTGTCTGTTCCCTGTGATAGGGAACAACGATCTCTCTCCTCCTCCAGTGAGCCCATCCCCCATACAGTTAGAAACACTTCCCAGGGAACACATTTAACCTTATGATCGTCCCTTAGTGTTAACCCCTTCCCTGCCAGTGACATTCATACGGTAATCATTGGCTATTTATAGCTCTAATCGCTGTATAAATGTCAATGGTCCCAAAAAAGTGTCAAAAGTGTCCGATCTGTCCACTGCAATATAACAGTCCTGCTAAAAATCGCAGATTGCCGACATCAGCAGTAAAAAAAAAAATAATAATAAAAACGCCATAAATCTATTCCCATGGTTTGTAGATGCTATAACTTTTGTGCAAACCAATCAATATATGCTTATTGCGATTTTTTTACCAAAAATATATAGAAGAATACATATCGGCCTAAACTGATGAAGAAATTAGCTTTTTTAATTTTTTTTTATTGGATATTTATTATAGCAAAAAGTAAAACAATATAGTTTTTTTTTTTTCAAAATTGTCGCTCTTTGTTTATAGCGCAAAAAATAAAAACTGCAGAGGTGATCAAATACCACCAAAGAAAGCTCTATTTGTGGAAAAAAAGGACATATATTTTGTTTGGGTACAGCATCACACGACCACACAATTGTCAGTTAAAGCAACGCAGTGCCGTTTTGCAAAAAGTGGTCTGGTCGGGAAAGGGGCAAAACAAGGTGTTGAAAACATTCCTCAGAGATTTTGGCCCATAGTGACATGATAGCATCATCCAGTTGCTGCAGATTTGTCGGCTGCACATCCATGATGCGAATCTCTCATTTCACCACATCCCAAAGGTTCTCTATTGGATTGAGATCTGGTGAATGTGGAGGCTATTGGAGTACAGGGAACTCATTGTCATGTTCAAGAAACCAGTTTGCGATGATTTGAGCTTTGTGACATGGGGCATTATCCTTCTGGAAGTAGCCATCAGAAGATGGGTACACTGTGTAGCCATAAAGGAATGGACATGGCCAGCAAGAATACTCAGGTAGATCATGGAATTTAAACGATGCTCAATTGGTACTAAGGCCAAAGGTGTGCCAAGAAAATATCCCCCACACCATTACACCACCAGCCTGAACCGTTGATACAAGGCAGGATGGATCCATGCTTTTATGTTGTTTACAGCAAATTCTGACCTTACCATCTGAATGTTGCAGCTGAAATCAAGACTAATCAGACCAGGAAACGTTTTTCCAGTCTTCTATTGTCCAATTTTGGTGAGCCTGTGCGAATTGTAGCCTCAGTTACCTGTTGTTAGCTGACAGGAGTGGCACCCAGTGTGGTCTTCTGCTGCTGTAGCCCATCTGCTTCATGGTACAAGGTGTTATGCATTCATAGATGGTATTCTGCATACTTTGGTTGTAATGAGTGATTATGTGAGTTACTGTGTCCTTTCTAACATCTTGAACCCTGCCCATTTTCCTCTGTCATCAACAAGGCATTTTTGTCCACACAACTGCCACTCACTGGATATTTTCTGTTTTTCGGGCCATTCTCTATAAACCCCAGTAGAACAGCAGTTTTTGAAATACTCAGACCAGCCCATCTGGCATCAAAAGCCATTCTACGTTCAAAGTCACTTAATTCCCCTTTCCTGACAGACTCCTATGGCAGCATACGTGTGGGGTAAGGCTCCGCCTCCACTACTACCCTATAGGACCCTTCTCCCATAAATCTTTGCGCCAGACCAGCTGACGTGTTCTTTTTTTGTCCTCCTCCATATGGACTATGTATCGGTTCAACTACCTGAAGATTCCCACCATGAGGCAGTCGCCCGTGACCAGTTGTGTTCGTCCCCCCCAATACGCCCCAGCTGAGAGCGGGGTATGGGGTATATGCAGAGTAAGCGCTGAAGTCTGGGTTGATATTGTGTGCGCTGGCCGGATGCCCAGCTGAGAGCAGGTGGCCCTAATCTGCTGGAGGCTGGACGGTGAAAATATCCTGGTCGGCACTGGTACGGTGGAGGGGTGAGTCAAAGCTTCCTATGGATTATGGCAGCAAGTTTTTGTGGTTACCTGTCTTTTTTATGTCTGTGCCTTTCCTGCTGACAGTAATGGCGGCGGAGGTGGTGCTCCGGCCGCCGACTTCCTATTCCTGGGTCCCGCAGCAGGTCTGCGCATGCGCGACCGCGGGACGAGATCGAGGCTTGGCTCGCGCATGCGCGCGTGCTCGGCGCTGGCCGGCGCCAGTTGATGACGTCACTGCTGGCTTTTTAAGGCCTGGGGAGCAGCATCAGCCTCGGGAATGTCGGCAGGAACGTTTGCACCTTCCCCAGGCTGTGCTGGAGATCTCCCCAGGTATGTTATGTGACAGGGGGAGGGGGAGTGGATTATGTCAGCATGGTTCTCACTCTGCCTCTCCTCCTAGGTCAGCGATCATGGACTCTCCTCTGCCCCCTGGTGGTCAGCCCTTGCCCAACAGGTACCTATGGTCCTGCATGATGGGGGCTGGGGGGGGGGGTTGGGTCATGGATGGAGGTTTCTGGTGTGCAGGCGTTTTTTTTAATGGCACATCGTTGCTGTCTCTCTTCTTATAGCCCTTCTAGGTCTGGTTCGCACCGGAGTTCGCACAGGAAAAGTGGTTCGTCCAAGTCTCACCAGCACTCTTCATCTAGATCTGGGCATCATGAGTCTCACTCAGTTGCAGGTCGCCACGACAGAAACAGCTCACGCCCGCACCCCTCCCGTTCAGGAGAAAGGGGCGGCAGGACATGCTGGGGTTGCAAAGCATCAGTATCAGCTGATAAATCCCTCTGTGAGCACTGCTACAGGAAAGCAGTTAATGAAAGGGAAAACCCTGTCCAGCATTTGGAAGAAATGATTAAGTGGGTGGTCAGAGACTCTCTTCAAGAAAGAGATACCCGTCAGCCTCAAGCCCCTCTCCCGGCTCCCCCGAGATCAGCAGCAGCAGAGGATCAGTTTGAAGATCCGTGGGATCATTCTCAACCCAGCCGGCATTCTCCAGCCCCATCAGATGGGGATTCGGATGTGGAACCCCTTGAGGTGGGGTTCAGTTATGCTCTGGTCCCATCCTTGGTTGTCGCGGTGAAGGAGGCCTTAGACCTAGAGGATCCAGTGGTTTCGCCTCCAAAGCAAAAAAGACTGTTCAAACAGCTCAGCAGGGAGCACACCAATTTTCCCTTCCTAGCAGAATAAGGAGGGATTATCTCAGATGAATGGAGCAAGGTGGAGAGGAGGGGCTCATTGGCATCTAAAATGCAGAGGATGTACCCCTTTAAGGAGGAAGAGGTGAAACACCTAGAGACAGCTCCTAGGGTGGATGCAGCCTTAATGAGGCTAGTGAAGTATGTGACACTTCCGTTAGAGGATACAGTCTCTTTTAAAGATCCTCTGGAAAGGCGGATTGATGCGGATCTTAAACGTATCTATATGACCGCAGGCATGGCATGCAAACTGGCCCTGGCCTTGGCAGCAGTTTCTAAGGCCATGGAAACTTGATCTGACAAGGTGGAGGTGTCTTTGGCAGAGTTTTCCAGTGAAGATGCACGGAAGTCTCCTATTCAAGAGCTCAGGATGGCTTCAGCTTTTCTGGGGGAGGCATCCCTGGACATCATCCGCCTGGTGGCTCGGGTTATGATGACTTCAGTCACGGCCAAGCGGGCTCTGTGGCTTCGCCCATGGCAAGCGGATCCGGCTTCCAAACAGGCTTGGTGCCGGATTCCCTTTGAGGGCGAGTCCCTCTTTGGTAATAAATTAAATGATGCCATAACCCGGGCCACGGGAGGGAAGTCGGGGTTTCTTCCTCAGGATTGGCACCAGCAAGGGCAGAGGTACTCCACACCAAAGAAGCAGAGTTTTGATCGGGCCAGAGAAGCACGTAGTTATAAACCCGGGTGAGAGTTCGGTAGGTCCTGGAGGACCAAGCGCTCAGTGTCACAGAAGACCGCAAAGGGAGGCTCGGCAGGGGGCCAGGGCCCGGCCAAATCCTTTTGATATTGGGCCCGCCGGAGGGCACCGGGCCCAATACCGTAGTAAATTAAATAATGGTTTCTCCCTGAGCGGGAGTTTCCCTTAGGCCGTGGTTCGGACAAACCTTCGGCCTAGGCGAACGGTACCCGCTTCGGTGTCTCGGGCGAACCGGCACTGACTTCAGTAGTATTGGGCTCGGTGGTCCGCCTACTACAGGTCCCTACGGAGGGGGTCTTTTCGACTTCGGTAGGACTCGAGAACTTATCCTCTGAAGGCACGTAGAAGTGACCTTTTGAGACGGTTTCTGTGGAGGTGGAACAGTCTAGTTCAAAGGTACCGGAATCTTTGACGACGGTTCCGG
>BLSH010453653.1:45375-55468 GCA_018402905.1 Glandirana rugosa
TGTCTAAAATGACAGCACCCAAATCATTACTTTGAGGAGAAAGCAAATTTACACTGTTATACAAGCTGTGCATTCACTACTTTACATTGAAGCAAAGTGTAATTTCTTCAGTGTTGTCACATGAAAAGATATAATAAAATATTTACAAAAATGTGAGGGGTGTACTCACTTTTGTGAGATACTGTACATCTGTTGGAGAGCTTACAGACTTACTGGCTGGATCACCAGATGAAAATGAAAGAATAACGATTACGGCCATTGCATTGGTAAGCTACATTATAATATGTGTTTGCTTTTGGTTTTAATAACACTTTAATTTAAAAATGTACCTTTTACTGCTATCAGACTCCTGTAAATCTTCAAATTCCTTTGATTTTGCTGCTGCGATCTACTTCCTGTCAGAGGGTGGCTATGTTCATACTCCATGGTCCCACTATATTTAGGAACTTAAAGTATTACTAAACCCACGACAGTAAAATCTGTCTGTATATGCAGCATGGCATGCTTGTTATACTCACTGTGGAACTTAAGGGGTTAATCTTCTGCATTGTGTAAAAAGGCTTTTTGATCCTGTATGGACAGATCCTTCCCCCCTGCACTGTCTGTCTTGGCAAAGCCAGATAATACAGTGAGGGTAGTCCTCCTGCACATGCTCAGTTTGGTCTCTATTGCTGGAGTGAACATTTCCTTGTTCTTAGAGCTAGTCAGGTCACATGATATTGACATCACACATGTAGGCACATGTATACAGGCTGTAGTGGAAATCTCCTCCTACCTGAACGCTCAGCACTGGACAAACTGTGCAGTTTATCATCTAACAGTAGTATACAGATCATTCAAAAATGTATATAGTGGCAGTATCTTAATATAAAAAGAATATTTATAAGCTGTGGGTACTGTGTGTGTGTGTGTGGGGGTGGGGGGGGGCAGATGAACTATTTTCATATTACTGTGTTTAGTAACACTTTAACTACTTTTTCACGCTTGCTCCCAAAATGAACTAGGGACCATAGTACATAGTCCATAGCCCCAAGTCCACCTCGGGAGTGAGCAAAAGAGGGTGGCTACCTTGCTACATACAGGGGGGTCATGTAGAATGAATATAGCCACCCTCTAACAGGAAGTAGATCACAGCAGCAAAATCAAAGGAATTTGGAGATTGGAGAGTTTTTGTAATATAGAGGAGGTGTGGGGCTTAGTACGAAGCAGAGACCAAAATGTTCTCATGCCTCCATCCCTAACAACATGTAAGTAAGAGGAAAAAGGGGTGGGACTTTGATTTTTTTTAATATAAGGAATATATATATTTGAATAGGTTTTCTTTTTAAACGGGAGTTAGAGTAATTTTATGATAACATCAATGTAAAAGTAAAATCCCAATGATTACCCACTTAAGGACCGAGCCTCTTTTTGAGACTCAGTGTTTACAAGTTAAAATCATTTTTTTTTTGCTATAAAATTACTTAGAACCCCCAAACATTATATATATTTTTTTCTAACACCCTAGAGAATAAAATGGCGATCATTGTAATACTTTATGTCACACTCTTTTTGCGCAACGGTCTTACAAGCTTACAAGTCTTACGGGAAAATATTCACTTTTTTGAGTTAAAAAATAAGACAACAGTAAAGTTAGCCCATTTTTTCCCATATTGTGAAAGATAATGTTACGCTGAGTAAAATGATTTGGCAGATCATCCCCGGAATTTTCAGCCTCTGAAGCAGCCGGCTTGGGACCGGCAAAACCGGTCAGGCTACCCAGCACCCCCCCCCCCCCCCCGATACACTCCTCTCCATGGCATTCCTCTTCAGTTTGGGACTACAGGATGCACCACAACTCTAAGCATGGACTACACCTGTGAATTGGTAATAGATTCTCTGTGCTCTATCCACTGATGGATGGCCACCGACACCCCAAGGACTGATAGGTACATATCTTTGTTGGATCTGCATTATGGATTACAAATGGGTCTTGGTTTGACCAGGACTGTTTTTCCCTAGGGCTATAGGGTAGTGGTGCGAGGGGGGTGTATATCATTAGAATCCCCACAGGATTTTTTGCACACCAGGGATGTCCTCAACATTGATACAGCGCCCCCTCTAGACCCCCACTCCAGCCCTTACCTGCTGGGATCTATATTGTCCCTAATTGAACATTGATCCTTCAGACACTTAGTTGTCAGCTCTCTAACACAGCTTGGGTACACTACTTATCACTATAAACATTGATCTTCTCGTCCTACCGATACCAGCCTTGGGAGGATACTCTTGGGCCATTCAATCTGCTCCTTATTGTCTCACTGCAACCCGTTCCTCTATCTTACAGGGCCAGGAATTGGGAGGGGAGAGACGGGGATGAGGGGGATTTGGGGATTTTTAATCCACATTCTGTCTAGTGTCCATTTGTCCACCATTGAACTGCTTTTATTTTTAGTCTTATGTGTATTAATAAACATTTTTGTACCTTTCTTGTGCATGCAGTGAGCATCATTTTTAGATAGGTGTAGTTTGAGCCAAGTTCAGGCTTTTATTGTTTGAGTTCCAAACCCACCACTCACCCAGTATAAACTAATGGCACAGTATTAATGTATATATACATGCAAGCCTCCTGCATGTATCCCCACCTTGCAAATGTCACCCACTTCAGCAGTAGCAGCCCCACAAAACTCTGGAATCAGTGGGTAGGTCTCTTTGCTGGAGTTTGGTGGGTGGAGTTGTGATGTCACAAGCCTCCCCGCCCACCTCAACACTCTCCTAGTTTCCTATTCCTGAGTTTTGAGAAACATCCTGTCAAAACTCAGGAAAGTCACCACATGACTTCAGCATGCCCAATAATGCTGAGGTGTGGAGCAGCCAATCCTGGGAGAGCTGGAGAAGAAAGGAGGGGGTGTGAAGCTTTGTCTGCTCTGTGCATGATATAAGGAAATTACCTGTCACTCACACAGCACGGGGAAGAAATGTCTCCTATTTAGCTGGGAGTTGTTTTTTTCTTACTGAAAAACTATAAGAGGATATCTCAGAGCTGGATTAACTCTTCATGACAAGACTGGGCACAGATGACATGACATCCTCTACTCTACAAGGCATAAGTGTTAATTAAATTTTTTTGTTCGGGTTTACATCCATTTCTGTTTTTTCTGTTTGTAGTGTTATACATAGTAGCAGATTTAGATGGGCTTAGCTAACAAATTAAAGTTGATCCCTAGATACCACTTTAAAAGCAGTTACAGCAAACAGCTTTATTTTCCCTTTTGGGATAAAGGTTTTACATAAATAAATATAGGTGACCATTGTAAGCACCCCTATCAGTGGTAAATGGTTTCCTTTAACTGCCATTTTTGCTGGACAGCTTTGTCTGTTGAAAAATGACTGGCAGAATCAACAGGTGAAAATAAAGAGAAAAAAAAAAGAAAACTAATGCAGCTACCACTTCTAAGAACTGGTAAACTGAAATACAATACATTTTTATTTTTGGGTTAAATGCCACTTCAGTTCTTTGATAATGGCAATTAAAATAATGACAGTTCTATATTTGCATGAATAGAAGTAAAACATCACCACTTATAGAGCTAAGTGCTTTGTGTAACTTTGTGAGCTGAGACCATTATGTTTAAAACCCACAGATAGATTTGTTTTATGTTAATATTATGTGTACTGTATATATTATTGTCAAAAAAGGAAAAGGGCCATATTAACTCCTTGGCGCCAACATCACACAAATATGATGCCCCATTATACTGGGCTTTTGCCACGGGGCCGCATATTTGCTTACCTCCCTTTATGCTGGGAGCGCGCCGCACAGTGATTGGGGTCTCACCGAGAGTCCTGGGCCCCATTCTAATGAAAAATAATAATAATAACTAAAACAAATAAAATACATAAAAAAAAAATACCTAGATCAAGGTTTGATCTAGGTCAATGCCAGGGTTAGTGTTTGGGTCAAGGTCAAGGACAAAGGTCAGGGTATATTTTGGACAGGATTTTTTTTTAAATTAGTATCAGTGTCAGTTAGTGTCAGCATTAATGTGTTTTAGGCTCAATTCACATCTGTGCATGTCGCTGTGCTTTCTGCATTTTCTTACAGTATTTTTACCGTGATTTTACAGCGATTTTGCACGATTTGTGTTTTGTGTCTTTTTATGTTTTTTTTTGAGGGGGGGGGGTAAATTTGTTGCTGGGCGTATTTAAAAACGCAAAATGCAAATCGAGGCAAAATCGCAGTAAAAGCGCAGTAAAACACGCACTACATGCTTTTCTGCAGCTTCTCTATTGAACCAAAAAAAACACCATTTTGTTTTTAAAAAAGTCCCTGACTGCTCTCTAAGATTCTGACCAATAGACTGAATACAGTGATCACTGCCCTGACGCACCCCGACCAGACGGCTTTTATGCTGGTACCAGATATGGATATTAACGTCTGATGCCTCCATACACATATAACAGTAACAGATACAGACAATCCTGGAGTTGGGGCCTCTCTTGACGCCGAGAAGGCCTTTGACTTGGTTGAGTGGGAATATATCTGGGCGGTATTGGCTAAGTTTGGCTTTGGTCCGAGATTTCTCTCCTTGCTGAAGCTACTATATGCTCATCCCACTGCATGCATCCGCACTTATGGGACGGTGCCTGGGAGTTTTCCACTAGGCAGGGGGACACGCCAGGGATGTCCATTGCCTCTTGGCCTCTTCGCTCTGGCACTGGAACCTCTTGCCATGGTTATTAGGGCGGATCCCATGGTAAAGGGTATCAGGGTGGGGCCATTAGAAGAAAAAATGTCCCTCTACCCCGACGATTCCCTGCTGTATTTAGCGGATGCATCATCGTTGTTACGTTCAGCCCTGGCTCTCTTTGACAAGTTTCACCGTTACTCTGGGATCCGCATTAACTGGGATAAGTCGGTCCTCTTCCCGCTACACCCATCATTGCCCCGCATTGACAAACTAACGCCTTTAAGATGGGTCGATGACTTTACGTATCTGGGAGTGAAAGTCTAATGCCTCGTACACACGGTTCGGCGATCGTATACAACAGGTCGTGCGAACGACCGTTGTATGCGAAATCGATCGTTAGTACACACGATTAGAACTGCCGACGTACGACGGTCATACAACAGGAATTGTATGAGCAGACTAGAAAACTTGGTAGTACCAACAAGTGGTCTTACGACCGTTGTATCGTGTGTACAGAGAAGTTGGTCCAACAAGTTGTATTGTGCAAAACATGCATGCTCAGAAGTCAGGAACGGCCAGACACTAATTACATGCACCTGAACTTTTTCTTTATACGTTCATAACACGACACTACGTTCAGCTTGGTCGTACGATCGTGTAGTGCATGTCAGTATGCTAGATACAACAGCCAACATACGATTTGGTCTGTTCGGTCCTACGACCGTCGAACCGTGTGTACGAGGCTTAACTCTCTTAATGCCTGTCTGGATAGAAATGTGTACCCGATATTGAATCATCTCACCCAGAAATGCACGACCTGGCGCTCCCTTCCTATAACGCCAGCGGGCAGAGGGAATCTATTAAAAATGATATACCTACCGAAGCTTCTGCATTTCTTTATACAAACTCAGGTCCCTATCCCTAAATCCTATTTAAATGCTTGGATAGCGTAGTGGTATCCTTTATATGGGCTGGGAGAGCTCCAAAAGTAGCAAGGAGGGTACTATATCTTCCCCTGTCGGGTGGAGGGTTGGTCTTCCCCAATTTTGAGATGCATTATTGGGCGGCGGTCTTGGTTACAGTCCAATGGTGGTTCTCACAGCCGACACAAAATCTGGCAGTGACCCCGGAGGCTGCCCTGTTGGGTTCATATGCAGCCCTATCAAACTTGGTATTTTGGGGAGACAGGGCCCACCCATCAATTACCACCCCAATGAAAACCACTATTAAGGTATGGCAGGGTTCCAGGAAAAAGTGCTTGAAACCATCTCAGGTTTCCCCACATATGCCACTATGGGGAAATCATATGCTGCCAGACTTGGTTATGGTCCCCGACCCAGCGGTGTGGGCTAAAATGGGAATTACTACTCTGAAGCACATAATGGTGGATGGCAGGATTATGCCCTTCCAGGAGATGAGGAGGGTGTATTCATTGCCTCGTTCATTCCACTTTTGCTATTGCCAGCTGCATCATGCCATAAGATCCCAGTTTCCTACCTCAGCGGTCCTTGAGTCGGACTTCATTGAGCGTCTCCTGACCTCTGGAGTGATGGGTAAACCATTGTCATCCCTGTATCTTTACCTGACAATAGACTATGATGATAATACCTCTAGATCATGGGACAAATGGAGAGCGGACATTCCGGAGCTGGGGGAGGAGGAATGGGAGCAAAAACTTAAAAAAAAACATAATCGCACCAAGTAAAACCAAACCCCGGCATAAAGCAGGCAATTCAGATATCCGGTCGTATTTTGACCACTGCACAGGTGTATTTCAGTGTCGGAAGAGGGGATGCCTGACATGCCAATCCATCCCACATGGCACTTTTGACAGAGAAAATTACACCTTTTCCATTAGGCAATTCATACATACTTTGTTGCCCATGCAAACTATTATACGTAGGCCACACCATCCGGGCACTAAGTGCAAGAATAGGTGAAGATAGAAGATAAATCAAGGCAGGGAACGATCAACAGTTTTCCCCGCGACACTTTTTAGAACACCACAACAGGAACTACAAATGCCTTGAGGTATTGGCCATTGAATATATCGCTGACAAATCCCTTTCAGACAATGAAAAATTTGCAGCACTTTGCAAAAAGGAAGTCTACTGGAAGTCTACCGTCTCAACAGCCTGGCTCCTAACAGTTTGAACAAAGAGATGGAAACAAACCGTTTAATTTAGATTGCATATTGAATATTACAGAATCACTGTATCCCCTCGCTCCTTCCCTCTTTTCCCTTTCTCTCCCCACTCCCTCCTCTTCCTTCCCCCTCTTTCCCCTCTGCCCCCCACCCCTCTTTCACTTTTCCTCTCTCCTTCCTCCCCCCTTTTTTTCCGCCCCTCCCCCCCCCCCCCCTTTTTCCCTTTTCCCTTTTTCCTCTATTAACAATGATTTTCATTGAAAGACATTCTCATAAGTTTTCTAAAATTATACGTATATGTGACTATATGAAAATGTACATATATGTACTATAAGGTTAATACGTATCATCCTAGATTAGAAATTATTCCCCCACTAATTCTATGGTGATATATATACATATATATACCATTTTATTTCTATTCTTATTTTTTTTATATATATATTTTATTTATTTATTTTTTTTTTTTTATTTGTATTTTTCATTTTTATTTTTTCCATTTTTATTTTATTTATTTTTTATTTTTTGTTATTCGTTATTTATATATTTTTTATTTTTTCCACGCCATTGTCCATTACTTTCCCTGGGTTTTTTACCCTTCAATTCCAATCAGTTGCATTTGTTTTTTTACTCCAATTAATTGCATGGGTTTTTCCCTTCATACAAATGTTTACCAACAATGTACCTTATTTTATATAGTTTATATACTATAGATTAAATACCATTGTACACATATAGTGGCCGTTCGGTGAGGGATGTCCCCAGATGGAGAATAATCGTTTCCGTTCACCGCTCGTGCCCTTATTTCCGGCTTTTGCCTTTAAATTCCTTCTCTGGTCCCATCCCTTCACGTGACTTGACAAAGCAAATTATTTGCGAAACATGTCGTCAGCATGACGGGACCTCTTCCATTCACTTGCTCCCAGCTGCCTCGCACTTTTCAGCCTAGCTCAGCACGGCAGATCCAAGGATTGACGTCACCACTGATGAAGCCGTAGTTCCGCCCATCCCTTTGTTCAGTTGCCGGCTCTCCTGTCACACACGGTCCGTGCCAGGGCCATTGGATCCAGGGAATTCAAAGGGGTTTTCGGCTCACTCACAAACCACCGCTCCCCCCCAGCCCTAGGAGCCCTTTCTATCCTTGTCAGCCCAGAATGGCCACACACACAATCCTCCACCTGGGGCATCGTTCATCGCCAGTCTGAAATTAAGTGGGGCAGGCTCACCACCACACAGGAGCCAGATTAATATGTTTGTAAATAATTTTAATAAACAAACTGTTTTTAACTGACTTATGGTCGGATTGCTCCATCCTTACTGCTGTGTTGTTGTTCTATAAGCGCCATTACATTGATTCAAGTTCACCCTAAGTTCCTTACTCTTTCCCAAGAGCGAATCTGGGCTGCTTAGTCATAAGCTGACACTGAACTTCACACATCCGACGAACCAGTGCCACATCTATTTCTGTTTTTAGTTGGGAAGGAAGAAGGGAGGACTGTGCAGCCACATATATACCCACAATGAAAGCAGCCAAAGATGGATACATTCAGTTAAAATTCCTTCATAGGGCGTATTATACCCCGCAAAGACTGGCTAACATTTACCCCAACTTAAGCCCGCAATGTACTAGATGCACAACTGAACCTGGTACAATTGGCACGTGGTCTGGTCCTGCCCAAGGCTTCGCCCTTACTGGACTGGGGTGGAGGAAACACTGAGTGAACTGTGTGGGGTTGAGGTCCCATTGGACCCTATGCTCTTTCTATTGAGTTATCTGGAAAATGTAGAGGGCGACAGGTATACCAAGTTATGTATCACCTTTGCATTATGTTATGCTAGAAGGGAAATTTTACTTCGGTGGAAACTTGCAGAACCTCCCACTATAGATTCTTGGTGGAATAAAATCAATGCCATGCTACCATTATACAAACTTACATATGAAAGTAGGAACTGTCCCAAGAAGATTGATAAGGTCTGGTCAAATTGGATTGATGCCCCTGGCTAGGTCAGGCGGGGTCCCTCCCTCTCCCCTCCCTCTTCCTCCCCGCTGGTCCCACTATTTTTCGATAAGTTACTCTCTTATGTTGATCTCTCTCGGGCCCCCCCCCTTTTCCCCCTCCCCCTTCCTCCCCTTTGGGTTTCAAATGATCCTTCCGACACCTGGATGATCGCTCCAAGGGATAATAGAGCTTGGATTATGCATCTAATGAACTTGGGGGTAAAGTTGAGAGATACAAGTTGATTCCACTGCAGGATAGATATTGATAGATGGATATTGTAATCTATCCAATAGGATTATGACACGAATAAAGGATGGTGATAAACAATGCTGCACATAATTGTACTGTCATGCACTATTTATGTTGAACATCTGTTGATGCTGATGTCTGTATTGTTTAATTGATACTGACAATAAAAACCTTTCTGTTAAAAAAAAAAAAAGTCCCTGACCCTTTCCAAAAACGTAGAGGCACAAAACTGCATTGATGTGAACATGTTCCATAGGAACCCATGTTGAAATAATGTCCAGCATTTCTGCAAAAAGCATAAAAAACGCAATGGTGTGAATGGAGCCCTAAGTAGGATTAAAAAAAAAAGCAAAATGCACACTATTGTTTCTGGACTGTACTACAGATACATACTACAACTGAGATACATGTATGTGGTATCACTGCTATCACCAGGAGCAGGAGAATTTGTTTTCAGTTGTACTTTGGTGGTAGGTTATGGTAGTAGCACGAAATATACAGCTACATTAACCACCCTGGCGGTATTCCAGAGTGTGGCTCGGGGTTCATTTTCTGTACCAAATGCAGTAACTCTGAGCCACACTCAGGGCTGGCCCAAGACATTGTGCTGCCTGGGTCCAAGAATGAAATGTCACACCGAGTCTCAATGACGTAAACCATGTCTTTTACTTGGGGCTCGGTGTGAGACCTTATGGCGGTCCCACCAATTACATCGACATATAAAGCACGATGATGGTATTGGATGGTGGTTTCATGTTGACTTTTGTTTAAGAGGACGAGGACCACTATCGTCACTATGGTGTATGTACATAGAGTCAACATCATACATAGACATCATGTCAGGTCTTTGTTATCACACGTAAAACGAAAAAAAAAATTAGGATGAATCCCGAGGTAAGTGTGGTAACGCAAAAAATACGAAAAACGTCTTTACGACCTGTAATAAAGTTGTACCCAAGGATACCTTGTACAAGTGTAGTTACGTCAAAACACGGAGATGCAAAAACCTTTCCCAGTCCCTGAAAAAA
>BLSH010453654.1:1243-19911 GCA_018402905.1 Glandirana rugosa
CCCAAGACGACCAGGCAGGCTTGAAGCCCTGTTTCAGGCCCAGGCCCAGGCCTGCCTTGGGCTTGCTAGCTTGCCTGTTGCTTGGGGTAACTTTAGTTACCCCTGGGCTTGAAAATCCGTGTTTTTACCGACATCCTTTCAGGACCAAGATGATCCACATTCACCTCCATTTTTGCATTTTTTATGTTTTTATTTTTTAAAAAATATTTAAAGTTATTTCCCTGTCCCCATTTTTTTGTAGGGCACTTGCCCTACCGTTACCCCCATTTTACTTTCTTTTGCAGCCCTCTGGGGCTTTCCAGGACTTTCCTACAGCCATTTTTGTGCCTAAAAGTTCGGGTCCCCATTGATTTCAATGGGGTTCGTTGTCCGTTCGATCGTTCGGGTTCCGTCCGGACCCGGACCCGGACTTTGTCCCGAAGTTCGGACGGACCAGCAGAACCCGAACATCCAGGTGTTCGCTCAACTCTAATGATAACGTCTTGTTGGGATTTTAGTCAGGTGAAGCAAGAATTGTCCTGGTAAGAAGTCTATCTGGAGGGATGTTACCTGTGTTATTATCTTGTGAACCTTCCTCCAGTATGGCTGGAGAGCCGGGCAATCCCACCACACATGGAGGAAGGTGCCCTTTTCCCTTCCACATCTCCAGCATTGTGCAGAAATAGCAGGAGAGAATTTATGCTCTATGTCAGGAGTTCTGTACCAGCGGGATTTCAATTTGTATCCATTCTCCTGTACAGAAACATTCCGAGATCTCTTATGGATATATAAGTTTATCCGGTCCCAGCTTTCCTCATCGATCTCTGTTTCCAGGGCAGTTTCCCAATAGGCTCGTTCTGCCTTCATAATTGCCATGGGATCTCCGAACATTCCGGCATACAGGGAAGAGATTACATGACTTTGAGGTGTACCACTTGTGCAAAGTGATTCGAAGGTTGCCAGGTTTCTTGTGAGGTCTCCTTTGCGAATGAGCTCCGCGACAAAGTGTCTGATTTGCATGTAAGGCCAAAAAGGAAATTGGCCCGTGCTCGATTGCTCCGCAAGTTCCGATTGCTGCAGGAGACGCCCTTTGCTAAAGACATGCTTAGCTAGGATTTCCCTTCGTGGCCACTCTGCCTGGAGAAAGCTGGGGGAGAGGCCCGGAGTAAATTCCGGATTGTCCCTAATGGGAGTGAGTGGACCGATATGTGTCGAGACCGAATACGCCGCGCAAGCTTTGTCAAAGATGAGGAGGGTAGGCCCAATAGTCGGGTGTTCCAAGGTCACCTGGGGAAGGGACCTCGCTTGCACCCATGGGGCCGAGCACAAGGCGGTGCCTGCTATCTTTTCTTCCAGCGACACCCAGCTCTTACACCTGGCATGGACCTTCCAGTCAACAATTCAGGCTAGATGTGTTGCCCAGTAGTAACGCTGGATGTCGGGAAGACCGATCCCCCCCTTGGACTTGGGCAGTACCAGTCTGTTCCAGCCTATTCTTGCAGGTTTATTGTGCCAGAGGAAGGCCCTACACATAGCTTTGCACAAGGTGAAGAAAGCGGGCGGGAGGCGCACCGGTATGGTTTGGAGTTTATACAGGAGGCGAGGGAGCACCGTCATTTTAAGAATAGATGCTCTTCCAAACCACGAAATGGGAGATTTTCCCCATTTTTGAATATCCTGTTTAATGACCTGCAGCTCCGTTAAGAAATTCCTACGATAGAGTTCTGACAAGTTTGTCGACAATTGAATGCCTAGGTACGTAATTGCATCACTTTTCCAACGAAATGGGAAATTGTTTTGGCATTGCTCCGCTAGGGCTGACGGCAGGGAAACATTTAACACGAATGACTTGGTGTAGTTAAGTTTTAAATTCGAGATCTTTCTGAAATGTTCAAAGGTTTGAAGGAGAATGGGTAGTGACGTTAATGGAGCGGAGAGGAAGAGCAGAACAATCCTATATTCCCGATCGTGTACCCATATCCCCTTTATATCTGGGTTGGTTCTAATGCAGCGGAGTAGAGGCTCAAGCGTGAGGATGTATAGTAAGGGGGAAAGGGGGCACCCCTGCCTGGTACCATTGCGGATGGAGAAGGCGTCTGACAGGTGTCCGTTTACTTTCAATTTTGCACCAGGATTCGCATAAAGTGACATGATAAACGCAAGCATGCGGGTCCCAAGTCCGATAGAACTCAGTACCGCCTCCATATAGTCCCAGGACACCCTGTCAAACGCCTTCTCCGCATCCACCGACAGGAAAAAACCTTCCTGTTTGTGCGAGGTGAGCCAATGGTGAACATTCAAGGCTTTGATGGTGTTGTCCCTGGCTTCACGTCCAGGGACAAACCCCGCTTGGTCCAGGTGTAGCCAAGTTGGTATGTGGGCGGATAAGCGAGTTGCCAGTATTTTTGCAAAACGTTTAACAACGGCATTAAGCAGGGATATAGGACGATAGCTAGTGACATTAGTGGGGTCCTTCTCATCTTTCGGGATGACCGTGATATAAGCCTCCAGGAGGCACGGCGAATCACAGGGTGTTGAGTCTAGTGAGTTAAATGCTCTAAGGAAGTGAGGAGTCAGGAGATCGTGGAATGATTTATAATAGGCCGTCATGAAGCCGTCCGGGCCTGGGCTTTTGCCCGGTTTTGTGCTCTTTATTGTGGTCATGAGTTCCTCTGAGGTCAGGGGCGAGTCCAAAGCTTTTGCTTCGACAACTGACAAGGCTGCAGGGCAATACTGCTGTAAGAAGGCCTGAATAGTGTCCGAGCGTTTCGAGGATTCTGCCTTGTCGGGGCTGTGTTTATGTAGGTTGTACAGGTTTCCATAATAGGTTTGGAATTGTTGGGCTATCGCCTCGTTGCTGGTGTGTGTTTTGGTTGAGGAGTCAACTATGTGATGAATTGTGGTGGCCAGTTTGCACTGCTGGGTTGCCCAAGCTAGAAGTCTGCCCGGTTTATTGCCTTGTTCGTTGAACAGGCGATGTGTGAGAGTCAGCTGTCGTCTAGCCTTTTTATATAGTTCGTCAGTCAAAAGGGCACGGGTATCTGCCAGCTCCTGAGCGGTGTCAGCTGCAAGGGAGCATTTGTGTTTAACCTCCAGTGCGCAAATTTTAGAGGTCAGGTCATTCACTAATGCTAGGTGTTCCCTTTTCCTCTGCCCTGCCGTGGACTTCGCATTGGGTCATTGGGGAGACCCCGGGAGTGTTATTTCGTTGGAAAAATTCTGCAATTTCTTGTTTCACGCATACCGAGTTACTTAGGTCCATGAGGAGGGAGGCGTCCAGTTTCCAGAGCTTCGTGGAGGTGCATGTGGTAGGGAAGACCAGAGTGGCCGTGATAGGGTTGTGGTCTGACAGAAACTGTGTATCGATTGTGGCTCGTTGGAGGTAATGCAAGTCTGTCTGCTGTATGAATAGATAGTCTATTGTCGAGTAGCGCCGATGGGGCGCAGAGTAAAAAGTATAGTCGCGCTCTCGCGGGTGGAATGTTCTCCACGTGTCGTGCAGGGTGAGGGAGGCCAACTGGAGTTTAATTTGTTTGAGGGCCGCAAATGACATTACCGAGGTGCCCGAGGATGTGTCTACCAGCGGATCTAATGGAATGTTGATGTCTCCCCCCATAATTAGTAGACCCGTTTTAAATAGTGTAAGTTTCATCAAAGCCTCCCTGAGGAAAGTCACTTGCTTAACATTGGGGCAGTATATGTTTGCCAACGTTAGCGGTTTGTTATTCCACTCACCCTTCAAGAATGCAAATCTGCCTTCCGGGTCAAGAAGCTGATCCATGGCGGTAAAGTTAAAGGACTTCGATAACAGAATCGATACACCCTTCGCCTTGGAGTCCTGACACACCGAGTGGTACACCCTGGGGAATCTATGGTTGTATAGCCGGGGTATCTTGTTTGCCTGGAAATGTGTTTCCTGCAGAAAAAGGGCGTGCACCGGCATTCGGTGTGATTCCGCCAGTACACTACTTCTCTTCTCTGGTACGTTTAGCCCTTTAATGTTGTGCGAGCAGATCTTCAGGGAGAGAGGGGCTGATCGTGCGGAAGGGTTTGACATGTTTCTATCCGTCGGAACTTCCTACTCAGATTGCAAATGTAAGGTGGTCTGGAATTTCATCTATTGAGGGACCCACTGACAGGTTCCTAAGTGCACGGTCTCTCCAGATCTGGCCAAGGTGCAAGAAGGTATGGGGATTTTACTTAAAGGAGGATTGGGGGCCGGGGTTCTGAGAATCCCGGTCAGGGGAAACGATAGGTAGAGTCTCCTGGGTAAGGGAACCCCTATCAGGGGATGGAGCACTAGACTCTATTTAAGTACCGGAGGGGGAAGCAGTCCTTCTATTCCATCTGTTGGGGAGAAGGGAGTGGGGATTGGAAGTCCGGGGGGTTCGAGGAAAGCCTGTTGCCTCGAGGAGGGATAGTGAGACAACACCGGGATAGTAGCAGGCTATGGTCACCCAGAACTGCCTGCTCCTGTGACCCATGCTTAATGGACCAGCCTCCATAAATAATCAAACCAAAACATTTACATTTAAGTCTGAGCAGGGCTGGTGTGTGCGTCCCCCTCCCCCAAACGGAGACGGCGAAGCACCCCACAATGTCCCCGTCCAGCCCACCCCCCGCACGGGCCCCGATGTAACGGTTCCCAGTGGTGAGAGGTCGGACAAGAGACCATCGCAGCCCCCCGGCCCCGAGCGCGCCCCCCAGAGCCACAGCCCAGCGATTGCCAGCGTGGCTCCGGAAGGCGCGCCCGAGGGGCAGGGATCCCCGCTAAATCCAAACACAGAATCAAGATATCATTTAGCACACTTAAATTGGTTAGCTAGTTAACAGCTAAGTCACAGTTAGCAGCCTCCAAATGTAAGGTTAATCTCAACCTGGGGAGCAGCGGAGTGACATCACAGTGGGAATGGGGCTCCACTGCACCAATGGGTTGCAGTCCTATCACCTGGAGTCATCTTGTCATTCTGCAGCAATGAAATAACACTGTGTATATAGCAGAGTCCCTCTCTCAAGACCAATCTCGTCCTAGATGGACAAGAAGTCGGAATATTTCTTTGCCCATCACATCCTTGGTTGTGTTTTCATGGCCCTAGAGGATAAAAATGGACAGGAGAAGATAAGGGGAAGGGGGTAAATGCCAAAAACCTTATCTGTGTGTGCAGCCATGAGGAGTGAGTCTGGGTCCCTTTAGAAGATATGGGCAAGACGCCTGCACGTGGTCGTACTTGGATGGTCCCTCTGACCCGGCCTACTGGAGGACGCTCTGATCTCTACGCTGCAAAATGCTTTTGGGGTATGCGAATACTGTTCAGACAGTCAATAAGAGGAACTGATGTCTTTGTGTCAAAGTCTCGCCAATACAAGATCGTCCCGGGGGCTTGCTGTAGTAGGGCGAACAAAAGCGTTCATAAGCAGTCTTCAGCTTCTCTAAGCTGGAGCTTCACATATGCTGTGTAAAATCGTCCTGGCTGCAGCCTCTTCGGACCAAGCTCGTGGGGGCTTGGGATTGTGCATTACCATTGGTTGACCATAGCTCTCTGTCTCCCAGCTGACCGGATCAGGGTATCACTGGTAGGTAAAAATACAACGGCGTTTCTGATCAGATGGCGGGACCCATGCGACCATGCATCTTGGTGCTGCCAAAAGAAAGAATGTAGTGTGTTGTGTTAGGGAGCCCCTTTAAGATTGCTGCCAGATAAGTTTTGGGTCTCCGCTTTGTGGTTTGAGGGCCTTGTGTGCTGTCCTTTATGTGTGTCATCTCCAGAACGAGTAGAGGCTGCGACAAGTTTTAGTCTGTATAGTCTTAGGAAACCATGAAAAAGAACAGGTAACAAAAATGAAAATATAGGCGAGGGGCCCACCAACGTTGAGGCTCATCCTGCTAATTAAAACAACAAACCTGAACAGGCAGGGATGGCCTGAGCGGTGAATGAGTGATCTCTTAGGCATTTGTTTTCCTTCACAGGGATGATGGAGAGGCTCCGGACTCTCGATCCATTATGTCGTCCAGGCCTCTCTGCGACGAAAGTGAGGATGATCTGCGGCGTCTCTGCCTGTGGCGCTGTGTGCGTGGCGTCAGGCCTGCTTGTGGAGATGTCCAGGGCTCTGGCTTGAGGAAGGCACCATACAACTCAGGCACTGATACTCTGGGAATACCCAGCGTGTCACAGAATTCGGTCAAATCTGATGGCACGCAGAGGGACGCCGTTCTGGTGCCTGCTGTTGCTGTCAGACAGAATGGGAACTTCTATCTGTATATGATGTGTCTATCCCTCAAGACTTGTAGCAGTGGTCTAAGTTCCCTTCTGTGCTGTAACTTGATGGCCGACAGGTCTTGAAATATTTGTATGGGGTTTCCCTCATGGTGTAGCTGGCCCTGGTTTTGCGCTTGTCTTAAAATGTCTTCTTTCATATGAAATTCACCAGACAGCAAATAATGTCCCTGGGGGGATCAGAGTCCCTGCCTCTGGGTCTGAGGGCTCGGTGACAGCGTTCCATGTCCACTGGAGTGTCTGGAGGTCTGCCCAGTAAAGTGTTGCAGATCGCCCAGACTGTTTGCTGTACTTGGGGGCCCTCAACTGTTTCGGGAATACCCCTGAAGCGTAGATTATGTCTGCGGCCTCTGTTGTCAATATCTTCTAAATGGCGGTGCATTTCAAGCAAGTGTTATGCATGTACATCAATTACATTGTGTACCTGGTGTATCGCTGCTCCATGTGTTGCTGCTGTTGCTTCCACCTGTTCCACTCTGTTTGCCATCCCTCTAATGTCTGCCTGTAGGTCTGAGATTGCTGCAGATAGGGTGCTTTTGATGTCCAAGGCCACTGCCTGCAGGTCTGCCAGGTTCAGGAGAGGGGATGATGGCGGTGCTTGAGCGCCGCCCCTGTAGCGCTCCGGAGGCGTTCGCCGACCATTGCTGAAATCGAGGCCGCGGTCTGGCGGCTGAGAGCAGGCCTGAGGTCCCGGCGGCTGCGAACGGAGGAGAGCTGGGACGTTCTGGCTCAGCTGTGTCAGTCCATTCGCCTCCTGTGTGCCTCTTCCCGCCATTTCAGAGATGTTATAAGGGTTGGTCCGCTTGTTAAGGCTCTGCAAGACTGTCTGGGTGATGGAGCTCTCTCACTAAGCTGCCGCCATGCTCCGGTGCTAGGCCACGCCCCATCCACACTTCATTTTTATATCAAAATTTGTATACTCAGGATCGCAATCTTGTTGTGTGTCTAGATGCACCCAATATCATAAACAGAAGGCAAAATAGTGTGATCTCATCAAGAGAGAAAGAGTTTCTGAAAGAGCTCAGAATTTGAATAATGACCTCAGAAGCTCCATCTGTCACGGTGCTTTTACCAGGTGTCCGTCTCTCTAGCCTGCATATCCTCCATTACCATGATATCATTAATCGCGGTCACCCATTGTTCGGGGGTATACTCTGTTTTCCAATGTCTAGAAATTACTTGTCGAGCTGCCGAGAGGAAAAATTTAAGTAAGCTCTGCTTTTGTGACCTAATTGAACCCGGTAGAATGGATAGAAGTGCCACCTTAGGAGAAGGGAAAAGCTGTTTGTCATAAATTCTATTATAAATGTGAAAGATGCATGTCCAAAAGGGTAGTAGGGTAGTATACGGGGCAGTCCCACCATACATGGTAAAAGGTCCCTCTCTCTCTATGACAACGCCAACATTCATCTGAGGAGTTGGGAAAGATCGGATGCAACAATCTTTGTTCCAACGTGATAGCAGTTGGAAGTTTTTCTCCTGGGCCTATACTGAAACCGAAGATTTGTGAGTGAACAAAAAAAAGATGTCTGCCATTTCTCTGGGGTAATTTCAGTCTCCAGGTCCCTCGACCACATTCTGATATAAGTCGGAAGCTCTTAATGCTTTCTAGATAGAAGTTCTCTATAAATCAATGACAGCGTGTGGCGAGGTGTTTCAGAGGGAGTGCACAATTCCTCAAAGTAAGTTAGAGGTCTATGAATGTTGCCTGATCTGTGTAACTTTAAACAGTACTTGTTTAGGCTGAGGGACGTGAGCCAGTCAATAGAGACCTCAGCTTGAAAGACCAGAGGTAGGATGTATGTAGTCCCTAGCAGTGAAGCATGTCGACCTCTCGTAGGAACAGAAGCTAACGTTGGTGACTCCTTTCGGCAGCGTCGGATTATCAAAAAGGGGGGATAGGGGGCTAGGATTCGGGAATTGGGCCCTGCTTGAGCAATGTTGATACCACAGGGTTAAAGAAGCTTTGGTCAAAGGGGATAGTGTGGGAATGGAGTGATAAGACTTCTCATATCCCCATAAAAGGGCTCTAAGGTCTGCTGGGGAGAGGTCTTGTTCAACTGTGGATGCCGCTTTAGGGAAAGGACGAGGGAACCATTCCAATACTCTGGACAAGAGGGCAGAGGAGTGGTAAAGCTCAAAGTCAGGGAGCCCTGAGCCCTCAGCTAATTTAGATTGACATAAAAATTTATGTTTAAGTCTAGGAGGTTTGTGTTGCCAGACATACTGAATAGCTAGTGAGCGAAGGGATCTAAAGAATGTTGCGGGTAATTGGATGGGATCGTCTGAAATAAGTACAGACGCTCATTCGACCAAACCAACAGGTCTGTAGGGTTTGCCATGATTCTAACTGGCACATGATTCTTGTCAATAAAGGGCTATAGTTGAGGGAGTATAAGTCTGAGAAGGAACGCGGGATTTCAGTACCAAGGTATTTAATGGATCGGGATTGCCATTTAAATGGGAAAAAAAGATAAAAAACGATTGCGCAAATGGTAAAAATAAGAGCAGCAAACACAGCATTAGACCATATAATGCAAAGTGTTACAAATAAATAAAGTGTTGCGCTGTGAATAATCAAGTGAACAAAGTAAACTGTAAATACCATAAAAATAGTCAAATAAAAATGTGACATGTGATTAATAGAGGTCAATTGTGAAATAAATGTCTAAGGATAAAATCAAGTCCCAAAGAAGTCCAAATGTGATCACAATCCCAAATGAGAACCCAGAGCCTCCAATCTCAATGGGTAGGAGGGGGTCAGCGTAGATCTAGGATAATATTCTCTTCATTTATATTAGAAATAAGGTGGGTCCTTATTTACGAACAGTGAACCAATCGAGCTTGAGTGGACACTTCCACAATTTGTGATGGCGGGATCCTTCACGGTAGCAATAATGAACACCTCAACTCCTCGACTGGGCTACCACTTCACTGCACTCCGGAATAGAAAAGGCTCTTAGCACCGTGTCTCAAAGGGGTACATGTGAAAAAAAGGAACACACCCCACATGGTGTAGTAATCAAAAACACCTTTTTATTAAAACAGATGCACAGAGACAAATAAAAAACATTTGAAAGATCACATGTGGGTAACTGCGATAGGCATATGGTCCTCACCCAAGGACCATGTGTACCCACCTGTTCTGGTAAGGACCCGCAATTGATTTCTATTCATCACGTCACATTTTTATTTTATTATTTTTATGGTATTTACAGTTTACTTTGTTCATTTAAATGGGAAGTTAGCTTGTGTTCTGGTTAGTGTGGAGAGTAATAGAATAATGTTAAGGGCCTCCGTTTTAGTGAAATTCAGTTTAAAGTTACTTTGAGTGCCGAACCGCTGAAGCTGAAGTGACATAAAGGAGCAAATCAGCATATAATGACAATTTAAAGTGGGCGGAAGCAGTTTGTATACTCTGGATAGAGTTATTGTTACGTATGGCTTGGGCTAAATGTTCTACCACTATCGCGAATAAGAGTGGCGTTAAAGGACAGCCCTGTCTTGTCCCATTTTTTTATGTTAAAAAAGTCTGACTTAGAAGATCTAGGGTGGACTGGTTTAATTCCATGTGGAACCCGGGCAGCCTTGGCAAGAATTAACAACTGGACTTTCCCACGCCCGTCCACAGCAAGTTCCCTAATGTGGTGTACGGACGGCAGGAAAATGATATCCCGGGCATTCCGGAGAAGAAAACTTTTAGGATATCACCTCTGATAATTCTGTACTTTTGTGTTAATTGTTATATGAGCTATACTATAGCTCCAGTTGCATCTGGACTCTGCCACTTATACTACCACGTGATGCTTGTTCTATATATCCAGATACCACGTGATGCTTTTTCTATATATCCAGATCTTACTTATGTTTCCCTATGTAAACTGTGAATTGAAATCTAAATCAAAATATTGAAACACAAAAAAAAAAAAGTCTGACTTAGTGCCATTAGCAACAACTTGGGCGGATGGGGAGCCATATAAAGACATTATGTTATGGAGCAATTTGGGGCCCAGCCCAATCTGTTGGAGTGATGAACGCAAAAAAGGCTAACTGACTCTATCAAAAGCCTTTTCAGCGTCGCACACCAAAAGGCAAGTGTGGATGTGGTGGCTCTTAACATATGAGATGAGGTGTGAGGTCTTCGTCGTATTATCACGAGCTTTGCGGCCCAGCACGAATCCAACTTGGTCTACATGAATTATGTCAGGCAAGAGAGGGGCTATGCGGTCTGCCAATATTTTAGAGAACAACTTGAGGTCCACATTCAATAGGGAGATAGGTCTGTAATTGCTACAAGAGGATGTATCTTTCTCCAGTTTTGGGATCATAGCAATCTGAGCTTGCAGCATCGTGTTGGGCAGTGGGTGAGTGTCGTCAATGGATTTGAATGCTTGCGCCATTAAGGGGGCTAATTGGGCCACGAACATCTTATAAAATTGTGGGGTGTAACCATCCGGTCCCGGACTTTTGCCGTTTTTCAAGCCCTTTATCACCTGAATGAAATCACTGGAGGTTATGGGAGATTCCAACAGTTGGACCATCTGCTCTGGGATGGTAGGAAGGGCTGTCTCTTGAATGTATGTGGGGATATCAGCAGGGTTAGTCAATGTGCTCGGGGAATCTGAGGGGGGATCTAAATTATATAGTGGCATAGAATTGACGAAATTCCTCAGAAATTTACGAATTTTTATATCCTTTAGTATGAGAGTGGGAAAGTATGTAAGGGATGTGAGGTTTATGTTGTCTAGGATGGATGACACAAGCCAAGTGTTTACCACACTTATTGGCTTGCGCATAGTGTAAGTGTTTCATCTTATCCCTAGCTATCATAGATGGTTCCGAGAATATTTGCAGGAGATCCCTACATGCATTGGACAACTGCACAAGGATGTGTGCATCCAGAGTTTGTTTGTGGGATGTCTCCAGGCAGGAAATGAGAGAAAGGAGTCTCATGTATGTCATGCCCCAAACTTAATTAGTACCCCCCTAAGGACACATTTCAATGCCTCCCATTTTATGATGGGAGACGTTTCGTCGTTAGCGTGGTCCAAGATAAAGTCTCTGATAGCTTTAGATATAGCTTGAACCAGGAGCGATCACCATAATGCCTGGGAAGTTTTCCTAATGATAGATTTACAGGTGCATGATCCGACCAAAGTTTCATGCCTATGGACGAACTAGGGTCAGAATCGAGCAGGGATTGGGAAATAAAAAAGTAATCTATCCTACTGTAGAATCTGTGGGCTGGGGAAAAGTAGGTATAATCCCTCTCTGAAGGGTGGAGAATTCGCTACACGTCTGTCAGTGATAAGTTAGAGAGAAGAGCTTGAAACTTCTCCAGCGTGGTGGGGGAGAGGGATGACCTACCTGAGGATGGGTCCAGACGGAGTATCAGTGGGACGTTCAAGTCTCCTCCCAGGATGAGATTGGTCGCTCCGAACGTTTCAAGGCGTGCTGTCACAGAGGAGAGGAAGCACAGTTGGTCCTGGTTGGGGAAATAAACATTGGTAATGGTTAAAATGGTTTGCATATACCTCAGTTTCGGAAATACACAATGACCCAAAGGGTCTATTAAGGAATCCAGAACCTCAGGCTGGAAAGAGCTATGGAAAGCTATGGAGACACCCTTGGATCTAGCTGTCGGGTTGGTACTGTGGAACCAGATGGGAAATTATTTCTTCTTGAGGGAAGAAATGCTGTCATGGCGAAAATGTGTTTCCTGGAGTAATATCATTTTAGTTTTCATTCTATGTAAATGGAAAAGGATCTGTTGCCTTTTCTCAGGAGTGTTGAATCCCCTTCAATTAAGGGGGGGCCATCTGCAAGTTCATGGGGGATGCCATCCTGAACTCATATACAGTATCTCACAAAAGTGAGTACACCCCTCACATTTTTGTAAATATTTTATTATATATATATATATATATATATTATTGTATATTTTCATGTGACAACACAGAAGAAATGACACTTTGCTACAATGTAAAGTTTTGAGTGTACAGCTTGTATAACAGTGTAAATTTGCTGTCCCCTCAAAATAACTTAACACGCGGCCATTAACCACTTGCCGACCGCCGACCGCAGTCTGACTGTGACAGAGTGGCTCGTTATCGTAAACCGCCGTCATATGAGGGCAGCTGCGATAACTAGTGCTGTGAGCGCTTACTGTGTCGGGGGGGCAGGGAGCTGGTACGGCAGACTAGATCGCCGCCAGCTACCCGCGATGGCCTCCCCGCAGTGAGAGAACGGAGGTCCGTGTAAGTAAACACGGATCTCCGTTCTCATAGAGGGGTAAGGGCGGTGATCACATGCTTCCTCTATATGAAAGCTGTGATCATCCCCTTTCCCCAGCCAGGGCAGCCCACATACAGTTAGAACACGCCCAGGGAACACAGTTAACCCTTAGAGCGCCCCTGCAGGTTAACCACTTCACTGCCAATGGCATTTACACAGTAATCAGTGCATTTTTATAACACTGATCACTGTATAAATGCCAATGGTCCCAAAAAAGTGTCAAAATGGTCCGACATGTCTGCTGCAATATCGCAGTACCGCTAAAAATCGCAGATCGCCGCCATTACTAGTAAAAAATAAAAAAAAAAATAAAAACCCCAGAAATTAATTCTCATCATCCGTAAATGCAGCAACTTTTGCGCAAACCAATTAATAAACGTTGATTGCAATTTTTTTTTACCAAAAATATGAGGAAGAATCTAAATCGGCCAAAACCAATGGAAAAAAATTTTTTTTACATATTTTTTTGGGATTTGTATTTTAGCAAAAAGTAAGAAATTTGTTTTTCTTTTTACAAAAGTGTCGCTCTTCTTTTGTTTATGGCGGCGATCAGAAATGATGCAGAGGTGATCAAATACCACCAAAAGAAATCTCTATTTGTGGGGAAAAAAAGGACGCAAATTTAGTTTGGGTACAACTTTGCACGACCGGGCAATTGTCAGTTAAAGCAACGCAGTGCCGAATCGCAAAAAGTGCTCTGGTCCTAAAGTGTGAAATCTGAAGTGGTTAATGTGTAAACAGCTGGCAACAAAAGTAAATACACCCCTAAGTGAAATTGGCCAAATTAGGCACAATTACCCATTTTCCCTCGCCGATGTCATGTGACTCATTAGTGTTACAAGGTCTCAGGTGTGAATGGGGAGCAGGTGTGTTAAATTTGTTGTTATCGCTCACACTCTCTCATACTGGTCACTGGAAGTTCAACATGGCACCTCATGGCAAAGAAGAATTGTTGCTCTACATAAAGATGGCCTAGGCTATAAGAAGACTGGAAAGACCCTGAAACTGAGCTGCAGCATGGTGGCCAAGACCATACAGCGGTTTAACAGGGCAGGTTCCACTCAGAACAGGCCTCATCATCATTAGCGTCACTAGGGGGTGCGAGGGGGGCGGTCCCTCTAGAAGGGTGACACGATCCGAAAGCCCTGGCTCTCTATCTATTGCATTTTTTTTCTAGTGACCCGAAACACCTCCAGCGCTGTGGTCGTGCTGCCTGTGTCTTCTTCTCTCAGCACGGTGGCCAAGACCATACAGCGTTTCAACAGGACAGGTTCCACTCAGAACAGGCCGCGCCATGGTCAGCCAAAGAAGTTAAGTGCACGTGCTCCGCGTCATATCCAGAGGTTGTCTTTGGGAAATAGACGTATGAGTGTTGCCAGCATTGCTGCAGAGGTTTAAGGGGTGGGGGGTCAGTCTGTCAGTGCTCAGACCATATGCTGCACACTGCATCAAATTGGTCTGCATGGCTGTTGTCCCAGAAGGAAGCCTCTTCAAAAAATGATGCATCAGAAAGCCCACAAACAATTTGCTGAAGACAAGCAGACTAAGTACATGGGTTACTGGAACCATGTCCTGTGGTCTGATGAGAGCAGGATAAACTTATTTGGATCAGATGGTGTCAAGCGTCTGTGGCAGCAACCAGGTGAGGAGTACAAAGACAAGTGTGTCTTGCCTACAGTCAAGCATGGTGGAGGGATTGCCATGGTCTGGGGCTGCATGAGTGCTGCCAGCAATGGGGAGCTACAGTTTATTGATGGATCCATGAATGACAACATGTACTGTAACATACTGAAGTAGAGCATGATCCCCTCCCTTCGGAGACTGAGCCGCAGGGCAGTATTCCAACATGATAACGATCCCAAACACACCTCCAAGACGACCACTGCCTTGCTAAAGAAGCTGAGGGTAAAGGTGATGGACTGGCCAAGCATGTCTCCAGACCTAAACCCTATTGAGCATCTGTGGGGCATCTTCAAATGGAAAGTGGAGGAGTGCAAGGTCTGTAACATCCACCAGCTTTGTGATGTCATCATGGAGGAGTGGAAGAGGACTCCAGTGGCAACCTGTGAAGCTCTGGTTTACTCCATGCCCACAAGGGTTAGGGCAGTGCTGGAAAATAATGGTGGCCACATAAATTATTGACACTTTGGGCCCAATTTGGACATTTTCACTTAGGGGTGTACTCACTTTTGTTGCCAGGGATTTAGACATTAATGGTTGTGTGTTGAGTTATTTTGAGAGGACAGCAAATTTATACAAGCTGTACACTCACTACTTTACATTGTAGCAAAGTGTCATTTCTTCAGTGTTGTCACATGAAAAGGTATAATAAAATATTTACAAAAATGTGAGGGGTGTACTCACTTTTGTGAGATACTGTAGTTAGAATGTGTCAGAAGTGGGCGCATCGCCCCCTGCCTGGAGGGTAGAGATAGAAATAAAGAATTGGGGAGGGAAAGAAAAGAAGGGGGGAAGTACAAAGAAAAGTGTATGAGGTACACTGTGTAGAAAAAATATATAGTGTGTGGACAGCAAAGACAGAGCTTCTATAAACTCTGTAAACCCTAATGTGGGAGTCATGACTGGCAAATGGGGGGCCAGCCCGCTCGGACTGGTATAACACATAAATGATCACCAACAGTTTTAAACAATTCATCTAGATATTTCCCAGGGTGCCCTGTTTTCAAGTTACGGAGAGCAAGAGCCCTCTCTGGCGCAACTAAGAAAACAAGGAGTGAAGGAAGCACATCTACCAGGCACCCAGTGAAACTGAGGGAGGGTCCTGAGAGTAGCCTACATTGAGGACTACAGAAATAGGCAAGCAGAGGCTTTGACTTCAGGCCTGTGCGAGGAGAAAGATGCTCTGAAACAGGTAAATCAGATAGCTCTGCTGGATACAGGGAGATAACATCTCAACATTAACAAGGGGGAGGGGAGGGGGAGATAGAACCTGTGGGGAACAAAAACGGTTAATTTCAGTCCAAGAATTGTCTATGAGAAAGGGGCAAAACATACTGAGTGAACCCAGCAACAAGGGCTCATCAAAGCCTATGGGCTGCAGGGTTTCCAAAGGGAAGGAGAGAAGAACACTGCAGATAGGATCTGCATTTATAAGGTATAATGCATCATCCAGCTGGGGATTTGGACGCAGATGAGGAGGCCCTTGGCTTCTTTTTTGCACGTTGTTCCCATCCTGTGGTGAGGGGGAGTGCCGGAGTTGCTGCCTTTAGTGGCCAATCTGGAATCGCAATTTGAGGAAGTTCAAATGTTCCCAAAAAGTTTGCAAGGTCTCCTAAGGTGCGAAGTATAGCCGACTTGCCATCATGGGAAGCTGAGAGGTAAAACGGGAAACCCCAGCGATACTTGATGTGTCTGGCTTGTAGAGCGTCAGTGAGTGGCTTGAGGGCCTTCTGCATTGCTAAAGTCATCTTAGAAAGATCCGCAAGTAGCATCACTGGTGTGCCATTAAACATGATGATATCTTGAGTGCGAGCTGCTTGCATGATGCTGGCTTTGATTTTGAAGTAATGAACCCTGCAAATGACATCCCGTGGGTATGCAGGATTTGGGATACGAGGGCCTGATGGATATGGTCAATGTCAATATGGGAATCCAGGGGTAATTGTAGGAGCTGATTAAAAATGGTTTTGGCAGCACCTTCTAAGTCCTTGGGCTCAACTGATTCCAGCATGCCCCGTATGCGGATATTATTCCTCCTGCTCCTATTTTCCTGGTCATCTAGGCCATAGAAGAGCTGCTGGATCTGGTCAGTGTGTTCCTGGAGAATAGCATTGTGGTCGTTCAGTTTAGCTACTGTATCCTCCACTACCATCTCAACATCTTCCATGCGGTGGCCTATGTCTTTACGCGGGTCTGATAGTTCCTGCCTGTATGTATGTTCAAGTCTGGTGACATAGGCCTCACTCCTGGTAGGTAAAGCCTTTGTATAGGCTTCCATGTCCCATCCACCCCTAGAGTTGTGGGAGGCGGTTGAGGGGCTCCTGGATCTCGTGGAGCCATGCTCCGATCCAGGGGGAGAGCAAACTTGCTGCCTGGTGTGGGGCCTGGAGGGAGTGTGAGATCCAGATGCAGGCGGTGGCACTATTTTGGATGCTGGGGAGCTCTTACCGTACTGGCTGGAGCGGGTGAAAAACCTCCTGATTTTGCCATCCTTGTAGCTCCCTCCAGATCCCCTGCCGTCTCCTTCGTTCCGCTTGCCCATATGTGTGGATGGTAACGCTGTAGATGGCCGGTATTATGATGAAGTGTCCGAGCGGGAGCTGAAATCAAGAATGTCTCAGTATTCCATGTGCCAGGCAACGCCCCCAGCACAATGTATTCTGAGGTGTAATTCTAAGTATGCCTATGTTGTATAGTAGAAATATCTTATTAATTGAGAGCCTTATGTAAAAGAAAAATACATTTTAATTTTCTTTACACATTCTCCAAAAACTTTTGGCAAAAAAAAGTAATTTCCAAAAGACTTGTTATACCTTTGAGAAAATACCATGTGGTAATTTTTGTGAGTAGTTCCACTGTCCTGGTGCTCCAGGGCTTCTAAAATGTGATAGTCAGGAAATTAATTGCATCATTTATGCCCCTAGAACACCTTAATGTCCTTCTTAGATGTCAGGACCCTTTGTGTAGCTAGGCTGTGAAAAAGTCTCACACATATTATATCCCCGTACTCGGGAGGAGTAGCTGAATGTGTTTTGCAGTGTAATTCTATGTATGCCCATGCTGTGTGTGAGACATATATTAAATTGCCAAGTTTGTGTAAAAATATATATTTTTATTTTCTTTCAGCATTTTCCAAAAATGTTGAAATAAGACTTCAAAAGACTCACCGTGCCTCCTAAAAATTATGTTGGGTGTTTCTACTGTCCTAGTGCTCCAGGGCTTCCAAAAATGTGATAGGTTGTAAGGAAATTAGACGTGATAACTTTGTAAAAAAAACCCACCAAATTTTATTTCATTTCTTCATTTTCCAAAAAACTGTGATGAAAGATTACAACTTCAAAAAACTCACCAAGCATCTTACTAAATACCTTGGACTGTCTACTTTCCAAAAAGGGTAATTTGTGGGGTATTTGTACTGTCCTGGCATTTTAAGGCTTAATGAATTGAGGCAGTCAGTACATCAAGACTGATCAATTTTCAAATAAATACACCACAGTTTGTAGACTCTTTAACTCTCACACAGACTAAATTATATACATGGATTTGGGTTACTTTTACCAAAGGAATGTAGCAGAATACATTTTGGCCTAAATTTATGAGGAAAGATGATCTTTTTGCAAAATGTTATAACAGAAACTAGTAAAAGTAAAACATGTTCTTTTTTTCAAAATATTCTGTATTTTTTCATTTATATAGCAAAAAATAAATAAAAACAGTGGTGATTAAATACTACCAAAAGACAGCTCTATCTGTCACAAACATGATACAATTATAATTTGGGTACAGCGTTGCATGACTGAGTAATTGCCATTCAAAATGTGATAGTGCTGAAATCTGAAAATTTGCCTGAGCTGGAAGGGGGTGAAAGTGTCCAGACTGGTGGTGGTTAACATATAATTTTGGAATGAATGGAATTTCCTAAATGAAAACTACATACATTGTTAGAATTGAATTTGTTTAAGAAGATTTGTATTAAAAGAGGTATGGACTCCAGAGATAGAGACATTATTTTGCCCTTGTACAAATCATTAGTAAAACATCATTTGGAATATGCAGTTCAGTTTTGGGCACCTGTTCTCAAAAAGGATATCGGGGAACTGGAGAAAGTGCAGAGAAGGGCAACCAAACTAATAAGAGGCATGGAGGAGCTCAGCTATGAGGAAAGATTAGAGGATCTGAATTTATTCTCTCTTGAGAAGAGGAGATTAAGGGGGGACATGATAACATGTACAAGTATATAAGTGGTCCATATAGTGAACTTGGTGTGGAGTTATTTACTTTAAGGTCATCACAAAGGACAAGGGGGCACTCTTTACGTCTAGAGGAAAAAAGATTTCATCTCCAAATACGGAAAGGTTTCTTCACAGTAAGAGCTGTGAAAATGTGGAATAGACTCCCTCCAGAGGTGGTTTTGGCCAGCACAGTTGATTGCTTTAAAAA
>BLSH010453654.1:59386-76107 GCA_018402905.1 Glandirana rugosa
TTCTTTCGAGATAAACACCCCTTTTTTCCTGCAGTTAAAATAAACCCATGTTGCAACGTACTGGCGCGTTAACAGTAAGTTTTACGATGTCGCGACTTTGGACTTTTAACCAGACCCGTCCTCCCCCCAAATTCACGGGTCATTCCTTCACCAATTACATCAGTACAAACGTCACAGACCACACCTAGGTCCACAGAAAACGTTTTGACATGTACTTATCTACGACATAACTCAGAGGTTTGTAAAGGAATATATATTTACAGAGAATTGTTAGGTGTTCAGTGGACCGAAAGCAAATACTCTAGGAAGATTTAACAATCCTAGACCTTAACGGATCTCATAAACGAAAGCCAGGTGACTTGTGGATTGTTAAGAGACATTTATATATAAGGAAATGTTTGGAGACTCAATACAGCATCTATTCATGTACAGTTTTGCAAAAGACACCTGGATCCACACCAGACACTGCAAACATGACTACATTAACCACTTCCTTACTGGGCACTTAAACCCCCCTCCTGCCCAGACCAATTTTCAGGTTTCAGCGCTGTAGCATTTTGAATGACAATTGCGCGGTCATGCAACGTTGTACCCAAATAAAATTGACGTCCTTTTTTCCCCAAAAATAGAGCTTTCTTTTGGTGGTATTTGATCACCTCTGCGGTTTTTATTTTTTGCGCTATAAACAAAACCAAGAGCGACAATTTTGAAAAAAGAACAATATTTTTTACTTTGCTCTAATAAATATCCAAAAATAAAAACTAAAAAAAAAATTATTCATTGGGTTTGGCCGATTTATATTCTTCTACATATTTTTGGTAAAAAAAATCGCAATCGGCGTTTATTGATTGGTTTGCGCAAAAGTTATCCCTTTACAAACTATGGGAATTGATTTATGGCGTTTTTATTATTATTTTTTTTACTGGTAATGGCGGTGATCTGCGTTTTTTATCGGGACTTTGATATTGGGGGGGACATGTCGGACATTTTTGACACATTTTTGGGACCAATGACATTTATACAGCGATCAGAAATTTAAATGTCCACTGATTACTGTGTAAATGTCATTGGCAGTGATGTGGTTATCCTGCAGGGGGCAGTGAAGGGGTTAACAGTGTTCCCTGGGTGTGTTCTAACTATGGGGGGGGATGGGTTGGCCGGGACATAACAGATCTAACTGATCCCAGTGACAGCGATCAGTAGATCGGTCATGTCCCCCTCTCACAGAACGGGGAACCGCCGTTTTTACATTGGCGGTTCCCCATTCCGCAGCTTTGCAGGCGATCGCGGGTCAGGAGCGGATATCGAGTCCGCCCGACCCGCGGGCACGCCCACGCAGCGTGCGGCGGCCACGCATGCGCGCCGCCGCCACCTGTGAGCACGCGCAGGGGGCGTGTAAAGGTCCGCCCGGAGATTCAGATCTGCGCTGTAGACGTCTTTCGTCTATAGCGCGGATCTCCAGTGGTTAAAGAATCTCTGTGTTTGATTTGTTTCCCTCTTAGAATCACAGTCTAGAGTACTATCTATTCAAATTCTTTAATTGTAAGGGATATAAATATAGATATATTTAATGGGATTTGAAAAGTATTTCAGCCATGTCTTTTATACGTCTTCCATTTTATGTAGAATTGTCTGTGTTACACATGCTGATAAATCAGCACATATTTTAGATCCAGTGATTCTCCACACCATAAGAATTAGCGCAGCAGCAGTTCAGTTGCTTGATCGTTCTTACAGGCAGGGGGAGGGGATGTTCCCCCTCCCGCCGCCCTCCGGTGCTTCTCCTAGCTCGCCGCTACGATCGATAACAGGGAGAAGGAGTCAATCCTGCCCAGATGGGTACCATAGAGATTTATGGTGGGCAAGATGGTCCCCCGTGTCTCTATAATCATTAGGAGGCCAGGCGCGATGTGATGACATAATGCCCAGCCTCTGCATTTGAAAAAATGCCGCTCAGGCTGGGAAACTTGGAAAGTTTTTTTTTTCAGGCTTCCCAGCCTAGAGGTAAGATCTGGTGACTTATTGACCCCCAAGTCTTGCTGTAAAGAGGACCTGTCATGCCCTATTCCTATTACAAGGGATGTTTACATTTCTTGTAATAGGAATAAAAGTGATCCAAAAAAAAGTAAAAAAAAAAGTGTCAAAATAGAAAAATAAAAGTAAAAAAAAATTTAAAGCGCCCCCGTCCCCGCGAGCTCGCACGCACAAGTGAATGCATACGTAGTTCACACTCTAAACTTGTAACCTGTACATTTTTTGAAGCATTGCCTATGGGGATTTTTAAGTACCAAAGTTTGGCGCCATTCCACCAGTGTGCGCAATTTCAAAGCGTGACATGTTAGGTATCTATTTACTCGGCGTAACACTCTCTTTCACATTATGCAAAAAAATTGGGCTAACTTTACTGTTTTGTTTTTTTTTTAATACATGAACCTGTTTTTTTTTTCAAAAAAAGTTGCAATGAGCACCATTTTATTCCCTAGGGACTCTGCTAAAAAACATATATAATGTTTGGGGGTTCTGAGTAATTTTCTAGCAAAAAAATTGATGATTGTTACATGTAGGAGCAAAGTGTCAGAATTGGCAATTGGCCTGGGTGGCAAGTGATTAAGGGAACCCCATGCCAAAATGTTTGGTGACATAACCGGGTAACCCCAACCCCGTGTCTACCTATCATTGGGCAAGTGCCTTTCCCAAATGACAGATAAACATGGGTGTAGGGTTACCCAATAACGTCACTGGGTGATACTGCCCCATAATGACACTTGCCCAATGAGGGGTAGACATAGGAGCGGAGTCACCCGGTCACGTCACTGGGTAATTCCCGCCCCTATGTTTACCTGTCATTCAGCTGTGTCCATGGATGGGAATAGTCATGTTTGGCGGGCAGCGCTTATATTTTTCCGTTCGATCAGCGTTTTTATGGGGTTGTGGGTAAGAGGCCCTTGTCCTCATCAACATGGGCACAAGGTGCTTTGCCCCAAAGAACCCCCCCTATGTTGAGGGCATGTGGCATCCAATGGTTTAGGAGTGGGGGTGCGCTCTCATCCCCCCTTTCCTGGCCTGCCGGGCTGCATGCTCCAATCAGGGTCTGGTATGAAATTTGGGGGGATCCCATGCTATTTTTTTTTAATTTTGGCAGGGGGTTCCCCTTAAAATCCATACCAGACACTTAGGGCAAGGTTAGGGAGGGACCCCCAAGCTGCTTTTTTTCAAAATTTTTCATTGCCAGCATTCATTTGTTTCCATTTCAACTTTCAGTGTGGAAACCTGCTGACAACTGTTGAGTCATTGTCTCTAAGGACATGTCGGCTGGCTTCCTGACCCACTCCTTAACAACCAGCTATTCTTCACACAGAGTTCGGATCCGACAATCATTTTTCAACCGTTCCAAATTCAAATTGTTCCGAAAATGTGGAATTCATTAGGAATTGAACAAATGAAACTAAACTAAACAAATTCTGAAACGAATCAAAGAAACAAAATTAGTAACAGAATGAAGCTATCCAACACGAAACCAAACACATTTTTCTGTTCTGCATATGTCTTCTTGAAGCACCACGGTGCTGGAACTTGACTCCCTAATGTCACTCTCTCTCATTACAAGGGTCATTAGCACTCATTCAGAGGTCTCTGACTTGGCCATTAGGTTGGATGCATCCATCTCATCTCATTCTTTCCAGAGAGAGCACTGCTGCAACTGCTCCTCTAGCTCAGTACACTTCACCCAGGTGTCACTAGAAACTCCGGGGTCATTAGTACAATCCCAAGAGAACACTAGCCTGGCCTAAAAGGCCTTTTGCATTCCCAGTCAACTTAGACCATGTTTAATGAGACAGGAGAACTACAGCTGGCTCTTGTAGGTATTGTAGGTATTGTATTATCTCACCTGGGGACGTCTGCCCTATGAAAGAGCTTGGTTGTTCAGACTACAGCTACATAGTTTTGGGGTGTTTGGCTCCTATGCCCCTCCTATTATCCTTGCTTTTTTACAGACACTGACTATACTCATTACTTCACTAAGAAAGGAATTCTCTAAAAAAAAGGAGCTATCAGATGCTTATGAATTTTACCTTTACCATACTATAATGAGAATGGATCCATGTAGTGGCCAGTTAGCTAACTGCGACACTTACACCTAGTTTACATTGAGCACATACACATATGCCATACAGCTATGTAATCATTTCAACATACTTTATTTATTATATAGATTTATGAATTATTATTCCTAGCTTTCAATTTGTTCCTAAAAGATAATGCCTAGGAAGATTGATTTACTTTTTTTTTTACATCTAGACTTTAAAGGTGTGTTAAACCCAAAACCAAAAACATATTATATTGCAGTTTACCAATCATTAGATGTGGTGACTGCATCAGTTTTCTTTTCTTTGAGAGGGTAGTGTTAAATGTATTAGCAGATGTAGATACAATAGCAAATTGAAGCCAAACTCACACTTTTTAAGCAGTTACAGCAAACAGTTTTTTTTTTCTTTTTGGGATAAAGGTTTTGCATGAATAAATAAAAGCTGATCATTTTATTCACTCCTGCAAGTGTTAAAGTGGTTGTATCCCTAAAAAGTCATTTTTACCTACAGGTAAGCCTATAATAAGGCTTACCTGTTGGTAAAAACAATATCTCCTAAACCTGTACGGTTTAGGAGGTATTCTCACTGCAAACGCTGCTGACGTCAGCAGGCACAGGAGCAGTGATGGCCTGGCGAAGGCCCGGCGCATAGCGCCAGACCCTGCCGGATAGTCCGCTGTAAAGACGGGCTCCCGCACATGCGTGGGAGTGACGTCTCGCGGCTCCGGCCACCCACAGTGCCAGAGCCGCGTACCTGAAAGGATCCACAGAGGGAAGATGGCCGCTCCCTCCTTGGGTACCTGTCGGAGCTTCGTTCTGAGGTAAGTACTTCATAATGAGCTAGTATGTGGTGCATACTATCTCATTATGCCTTTGCCTTGCAGGTGTTTTTTTTCCTAGGGGAGACAACCGCTTGAAGTAGTTTATCCCATCCATGTATACTGATACATTCTGCTGGAGAGCTTATGCTTTTGAAATACAAGGGACTTTCTTTCAGATGAAAGTAGGAGAAAGAAAAAAGGAAACTAATACAGCCATCACACTAAGAATTAGTAAGCTGCAATATAATAAATATTAGATTTTTGGTTTAATACTGCTTTAAAAAAGATCAATTATATTATCTGTGTATGAGTGTATGCATATGAGTAGATATATTTCTTAGAACTATGGCAAAATCAGAGCTCAAATAAGCTAAGCTATTGCTAGGCTTGCCAGGCTTCAAGGTTTGTTGCACATTTGCTGTAAGTATGCATTGCATGACTCCAGATCAACTTTCTTTGCAAACATTCTGCAAGTCTGTTGCAAGTTCTGGTTCATTAATGTTGTGCAATAGTCATCCCACCACAGGGGTCACTGTGGCTGAATTTTCATGCTGGACTCGCAGAGCTCTTGCTGTAGACTCACCACTGCAACTTTTCTCTTGATAGAGACTTGCAAATTTGCTAAAATTGTACAAGTGCCAACCAGAACTTCAAGTGCTCTGCAAGTGTACAACTTGGTAATGAAAATGCACAGCAAGTTAACAGACTTACAATTCAACACTGCCACACATTTGTGGCAAGTTATCCTTGCTATCTGGGAGAAAGGTTGATTAGCAAGTGAAATAAATGAAAAGAAAATTAGATGAACATTATATGGTATTCATTATTCAAGTGTACACTATTACATATCCGTGTTTCATAATACATTCTGCCACATAATATTCATGAGATAACATCTAAATAAAGAGTAAAATACCGTTCCAACAGTTGACATTTCCACTCAGTTACAGAGTTCTCTTAAGCAATAAAGAAAATTTGCAGATTTTGTTCTGTCAAAACTTCTGTGCTTTCAGCGTGAATACAGACTCGGTTATATACAGTTTATATACAGGGCATTCTTCCAATTTGATTGCTCCCTCTTAAAGAGGAATCACCTGGTAAAGAGTTATTTATAGCTTGTAAATTACTCCAGACCAGCAAAGGTTGGAATAATAGAAGTCAATCTTTTTCCCTGGCCTGGAGACACAATATATAAGGTGGAGGAGATATTGCATTAGTGATCCAGTAAAGAGGAAGTATTGCCCATGTCAGTGGTCAGATAAGACTCTGGAGGTCCTCCTATAATTTCGGCCTCTTTGCGTGGGTGAGCGCATAATTACATATTGCCTGTGGAGTTGTCAGATTTCTACTGGTGATGGTCCTTAAAAAAAATGCCACATATTTTCAGTCTCCTTTAGGTTTTCTTTTTTTTGTTTTCCATTATTTTTTTCAACTTTAGAACATGTGTAATGGGCTCTGAAATGATAGAATTGTAAACCATTCATGTAAACTATAAAGAGAAGTAGGAAAAGGCACACTGCGGGCATCACTGGTGTCAGTGCTACAGGGAGAAAAAAATTGTAATAACACAAGATATTACAATCCAGTGCTTTTCCCCCAACAAGCCATGGTCAGCGTCATCTGTCAGTGTTCCATAGACATAAAAGATTGTTTCCTGATCTAGCTAGAAGAAATGTAAATGACGCTAAAGTAAACGTCTCATTAATTAAATCATAGCACGTAAGCAGAAGTCACATTGATCAAATCATGGCACATATATTATGTAAATTAAACTAGACCCAAACATGTACAAATACAGCTCAAGTAGATATTTTACAGGGTACAGACTGAAAGTAATACCAGCAGAAACATGGGAAAGATACGAAATATTCTGCCTCTTTCTGTAAATAACATCACATTGGTTCCATTATCCCATGCAGTATATGGATGTTCTTAAAAAGAGTAAACCCTGTACAGTTGAGGATATAAATGAATTTAAAAAAAGTGTAAAAAATATCTTTAAGAAGTTGGGGGCTGGCCAAATCTTTACTATATGGTGTTTGGTGTAAGCATGAAAAAATATGGTTTATTAAAGGAAAAAAAGAAACTGTGCATAAAAATTCTATACACATACCATTTATGTTATCTTCTGTTGGTATTTTCCATCCCATCCACACAATATCCGAGCAAATTAAGATCACAGAATGTATGTGGGGCAACCCACACACACACACAATTATTAGCAAATTAGTTTAAAAAACATTTATTTCAAAAACTTGGTGGGTACACAACTTAAGGGCCTAGTAACTGATTTCAATGGCAAAATAAGCTAAAGGTGGCTGCCATACCAGATCTCTTCTGAAGAAATGCATTTTGGCTGTCTGTCCCGCTGTTTAAATGGCTTCAATATTTTGAACCAGTGACCCAGAACAAGCATGAATAGTAGTACTAGGAGTTCTAATTAAATTGGATGTGTGCTTATTGAAGGTAGGTTATCTCAAAAGCCTAGTTGTCTTGATGACATTTCTTAGGCTCTGACCCACAAGCCTGCAGATGAGTTTTGCTTTCATCTTTCACTTACAGCATTCAAATTCCAGGTTAATAGCTCAAAATGTTTTTAAGTGGTGGCCAAGCAATATATATATTAGAAGCTGGCAATAGCAGTTTATTTCTCTTACAACAGGTTTACTCTGAGGGATAAAACAGAATCTAAATGTATTTGAAGAAGTACATATGTTTGTCCATGTTGAAAGGAAAGTGCAGGGTTATGTTTTTATTTTCTTGAAATATTATAGTTAAGACTAAAAAGTATAACTAAAACATATACAGTATATTTAGGTAGTTAAATATGAAATATTGCATATTAACCACTTCAATACAGGACACTTATACCCCCTTCCTGCCCAGACCAATTTTCAGCTTTCAGAGCTCTCACACTTTAACCTCCCTGGCGGTAATCCCGAGTGTGGCTCGGGGTGGAATTTCAGTACCATTAGCGGTAACCCCGAGCCACACTCGGGATTGCATCGCTGGATCCAGGCAGCGCTATTCACCTTGTCCCCTGGATCCAGCAATGTCCCCCGCCGTGTCTGTGGGCTGTGTCCTCCGCCCGATGCCTCTGTGTGCCGGGCTCCGTGTGCCGGGCTCCGTTCCCTGCGAGCGCCGCACGGGGGCGGAGACCGGCAGGAAATTCAAAAAGTGAAACACACACAGCACATACAGTACACTGTAATCTGTAAGATTACATTACTGTATGAAAACATTTCACATCCCCTTTGTCCCTAGTGGTTTGCCCAGATCCCTGCATGCACTTTTATATTATTTATGTCATTCTTTCTGCCTGGAAACATGAGAATGTCCATAGCAACCAAAAAGTGTCCCTTTACCTCAAAAGTGGTTTTTGATCAGCTAGAAAACACCGATAGTAAATAAGAAACATTTGCAGAATTGAGTGATACAGATTTTTGGGGAAATTTATCATCAGAAACTGAAAGTGACGACAGCGACAATTCTGCAACTGAGCAAATTTCAGTGTTTTTGGTTTGATTACATTATTGAATAAATGTTATTACTATTACGTTATTATTTTTGATACTTATTTTTAGTTATTTATTATATTATAATTTATGATTTCATTTTTCAAACTTTATCATACTCGGGATGTCTACTAGACTCTTGTTTGGACAGATTTAAGTGAGTTATTCCTAAGAATTACAGGCCTACAATATAAAACGCCAAATTTTCATGCAACATAATCGTACCGCTTTCAGCACCAAAAATCTGAAATAATCATACCGCCAGGGAGGTTAAATGCCAAAACAGTCGTGCAACACTGTACCCAAACAAACTTATCATTTTTTTCACACAAATAGAGCTTTCATTTGGTGGTATTTAATAATCTCTGGGTTTTTTTATTTTTTGCAACATAAGTGAACAAAGAGCAAACATTTAAAAAAAAAACACTTTTTTTAGTTTCTATGATAACATTTTGCAAATAAGTCATTCTTGTTCATACATTTGAGCCAAAACTTATACTGCTACATATCTTTGGTACAAATAACCCAAATAAGTGTATCTTATTTAGTCTGAGTGAAAGTTATGGAGTCTACAAGCTATGGTGTCAATCATTGAAAATGAATCACACCTGATGCACTGATGCCCTTTCTCATTTCTTGAGGCCCTGAAATGTCAGGAAAGTACAAATACTCCCCAAATGACCCCCTTTTGTCATAATAACAAGTTATTTCTCACATACAGCATATGCATATTTCCAATTACACTCCAAAATACATTCTGCTACTCCTCCTTAGTATGGCGATACTACATGTGTGAGACTTAGAGAGGTCCAACATGCGAGGAGCACCATCGGGCGTTCTAGGAGCATAAATTACACATCTAATTTCCTAACAACCTATTACACTTTTGAAGGCCCTGGAGCACCAGGACAATGGAATTACCCACAAACTGACCACATTTTGGAAAGCAAACACCCCAGCGTATATTCTGAGGCATTGTGAGTCTTTTGAACGGTTCATTTTTTCCACAAGTCTTCAGAAAACGTGGAAAGAAAATCAAACTTATTTTTTTTACAGTTTACAGTTCTCAATTTATAAGATATTTCTAACACATAGCATGTACATAGCAAAAATGACACCCCAAAATACATTCTGCTACTTGTCTCCGAGTATGGTGATGCCACATGTGCGCGACTTTTACACAGCCTGGCCACATAGAGAGGTCCAATATTGAAGTAGCACCTTTAGGCATTCTAGGAGCATAAATTACACATCTAATTTCATTCCTACCTATTACAGTTTTGAAGGTCCTGGAGCACCAGGACAGGGGAATTACCCACAAAATGACCCCATTTTGGAAAGCAAACACCCCAATGTTTGTTTTATGAGCTGGGCTAGTGACAGGTACTTGAGTACTCTGATGGGCTGCAGATAGGTACTCCGGTACTCTGATGGGCTGGAGAGAGGTACTCAGGTAATTTGATTGGCTGGTGACAGGTACTCAGATGGGCTGGTGACAGGTACTTGGCTATTCGGGTGGACTGGTGACAGGTACTTGGCTACTCAGATGGGCTGGTGACAGGTACTCGGATACTCAGATTAGCTGGTGACAGTTACTCGGGTACTCAGATGGGCTGGTGAGAGGTACTCAGGTACGCAGATGGGCTGGTGACAGGTACGCGGGTACTCAGATGGGCTGGTGACAGATACTTTGATGGGCTGGTGACTCCTCGTTATTACTGGGGGGCAATCAGTGTGCTTGGTGTATACTGTAAGCGGTAACAAGCTATTACCACAATCTCCTCCTCACACACGATCTGTGTGTGAGGAGGAGAACCCGGTAACAGCACGTTACTGCAGTTTGTTGATGTTCTGTGACCGGCTGTGATTGGACATAGCCGGTCACGTGGTAAAGAGCCAATTTCATTGGCTCTTTACCACGATCGGGGATGTTCTATGTCAGGGTGACAAGCCTCGTCCCCGATCGCCTCTCTGTGCTCCCCTAGGGGCGTGTACAAGCGCCGTGCATGAGGACAATACATGTGACCAGCTGTGATTGGACACATCCAGCCACGTGGTAAAGAGACATTTTTTATTGGCACTGTACACTGATCGGGGATGGGCTGTGTCCCGAGGACACAACTCATCCCCCATCGCTGCGCTGTGGACCCCCCAGGGGCCTGCATGAGTGGCGAAAATGGGAGGACGTAATATGATGTCCACCCGAGCCGGGAGTGCCCCCCTGCTGGCGTCATTTCACTATACGCCAATAAGGAAGTGGTTAATATTTTGCATTCTGCTTTTGACCCAGTAGGTGGATATTTCTTTCTACATATTTCCCCCTTTATTTTAAAGAACAAAATAGCATATAGAGCTCAATAGCACATACAGTAGTCATGCTTATTGGGACAACAAAATTGAAAACATATTGGAATTGATTTACTAAAGGCAAATAGTTGTTCACTTTGCAAAGGAAGTTTAATTTAGCAAGGGAATTTTCTCTAGAGTTTAGTGAATGGGGTTGTTTAGACATGTGTGATTTGTTTTGTTATGAATCGAAATTCAGACAAAATTTTCATTAGTCGGAGATTTGAATGTATCTAAATCTCCGAATCACAATGGTAACAAATTTCAATGAATCCACAATAGATTTTAACGAAACCAACAAAATGATTTGTATTTATTTTTTTCAATCGGATGATAGAATGCGATAGTTTGGGCCTTTTGTTAATGTTTGAAGCATCCAAAATAATGTAACAGCATGACGAATGATCCAAATTGATTCAGATACGTTTGTTTTTATTCTAGTAACCGTAGCGTGAATTTAAAAAAATGTACCACATAATACATATGAAATGGAACCATATTGCAATAAATAATTACAGTAAGGTATAAAAGTGAAATAAGATGGTTTCTAATTATGGTGTTTGGGTTTGATGGAGGTGGATTCATCAGAATCTCTGAGTCATAACATAATTGTTTCATCATACGCATCTCTAGTTAAGTTTCACTTTGCAAAGAATAACCAATCACACACAAGGAAAAAAAAAGCATTTTTGCTTGCATATGTTTGGATGGTGGGGTTCCCTTTGGATCATATAGGCATGCGTACCCATGCACCAGGGCAATAAAGCTTTCTGGCTCAAAAAAATGAGGTGAGCTGTCCTCCATATTGCTCAGAAAAGGTGTGTTTAGGGGTGGAGTGTTGGTGATTATGGGTAGAGAGTGGGTGTTTGGCTGGAAAACATGCAACAAAAGGCTCCTAAAATACTAATGTTGCGCAATTTCAGGTATTTTATTGAAGTCTGTGAGGCCAAAAATGCCCCAATCTGCCTGAAAAAAGCTCATGTAGTTTTTTGAGTGACAGGCATTTTGCTACATGCAACAAAACACACAGTTGTGAACAGGGGCCATTGAAATGAATGTGATTTTGTTTATTGGGTGTCTTGCAGCTTCTTGCTTGAACACTCAGGTGTGAATAGGGCCATAAAGTTGTTGCAAACAAAATGGTATTTTATTACTAGAAATTGAGAGACTTTTTCTGTATGTACATTTTGTAAGTGCCTATCAGAAACTCTTTCTATTTGCATTAACTGAGCTGTAATGAGGCAATAGAACAAGAAAAAAAACAAAAAACAAGGAAGAGTATTTTCTAAATCACGACGGGGAATAACATTACGTTTCAATAAAAATGAAACAGAATCATGGTGTTTGTGCTGCATGACATACAGAAACATTCATACTAGAAATGTATGTTTATTTTCTTAACATTTATGTGTTTTAGAAGCCATATGACCATGACTTCAATCTAACTGGAAGAATGCCCTGTATATACTGAGCTGTTGGGGTGCTCCTGGCTGTCTTGCACTGTATTAAAGCTATCCCATAGGTTCCAGACATGTATGGTATTGCAATACACTGTCCTTTCTGTTGCTTCAGGTATGATGGCTGGTGTGTGCTTACTCAGTCCCTTACAGCAGCTCCTAGAATCCAGAAAGCTGCTTCACTGTCCTCTCTACCGATCAGGCTGCTTCTGGCTTGGCTTGAAGTATGCATCTATGCCTAGCTGAGACTATGGCTGAGTGATGTCCTGGAGCTTTCCTTCTATCACTCTTCTTGCTCTGTCTCTCTCTTCTGCCCCGGGGAGGGGGGGGGGAGAGCCCCTAGCACAGAAGGGATTGGTGGAAGCTGCATGAATATTCAGGCTGCAGTCTTTACCCCTCCACTCTCTATGTTCTGGAACCATCCTTCTCCTAATTACAATTTACAATTCTCTGCCTACAGGGGAGCCAGACTAAATTTACCTACACTGGCAATTGTGGGCATGCCGCAAATAAATAAAATCAAAATATTGTTCTTATTATTGTTATTTAATACAGTACAAATAATTACAAATAATTGTGTTAAAGCCAATATTGTGACAATGTCCCATTAGGACTTTAACAATGTGTTAATTTTGTGAAAACATGGGTGTCCTTAAAAAAACGAATATGTCAGATAAAGTGACCAAATTCCTCTTTCCTAACCACTTCAATACAGGGCACTTATACCCCTTCTTGCCCAGACCAATTTTCAGCTTTCAGTGCTCTCACACTTTGAATGCCAATTACTCAGTCATGCAACACTGTACCCAAACACATTTGTTCTCATTTTTTTCACACAAATAGAGCTTTCTTTTGGTGTTTTTTTTTTATCACCTCTGGGTTTTTTATTTTTTACGACAAAAAAACCTTTTTAGTTTTTATGATAACATTTTGCAAATAAGTGATTTTTAATCATAAATTTGGGGCAAAATTTATACTGCTACATATTTTTGGTAAACATGACCCAAATTATTGGATATTATTTGGTCTGTGTGAAATGTATAGAGTCTACAATCTATGGTGCCAATCATTAAAAATTGATCACGCCTGATGCACGGCCTCATTTATGGAGGCCCTGAAATGTCAGGACAGTACAAATACCCTCCAAATGACCCTTTTTGAAAAGTAGACAGTCCAAGGTATTTAGTAAGAGGCATGGCAAGTTTTTTGAAGTTGTATTTTTTTCCCACAATTCTTGGGAAATTGAAGATTTTTTTTTTTTCACAAAATTGTCATAATAAGTTATTCCTCACACACAGCATATGCATACTTCCAATTACACCCCAAAATGCATTCTGCTACTGAGTATGGTGATACCACATGTGTGAGACTTTTACACAGCCTGGCCACATAGAGAGGTCCAACATTCAGGGAGCACCGCCAGGCGTTCTAGAAGCATAAATTACATATAAAATTTCCTAACAACCTATTACAATTTTGAAGACCCTGGAGCACCAGGACAATGGAATTACCCACAAAATGACCCCATTTTGGAAAGCAAACGCCCCAAGGTATATTCTATGAGGTATTATGAGTCTTTTGAACAAGTGATTTTTTTTCACACGTTTTTTAAAAATGTGGAAAGAAAATGAAAACTTTTTTTACACAAAGTGGTAACTTTATAAGTTATTTCTAACACATAGCAAAAATTACGTCCCAAAATACATTTTGTTACTCGTCCCGAGTATGGCGATACCACATGCGTGAAACCTTTACACAGCCTGGCCACATAGAGAGGTCTAACATGCAGGGAGCACCGTCAGCCGTTGTGGGAGCATAAATTACACATAACATTTCCTAATGACCTGTTACACTTTTGAATCTAATATCTGAATTCATATAAGTAATAAGTACACAACATATTACATAGTAAAAAATTCATAATTGTACATTCCAATATAATTCATAAATATATACATGCATGCATACATCTAATTTCATTCCTACATATCACACTTATGAAGGTTCTAGAGCACCAGGATAGTGGAATTACCCACAAAATGACCCCATTTTGGAAAGCAAACACCCCAAGGTATACTCTATGAGGCATGGGCAGCAGATAGGTACTCGGGTACTCTGATGGGCAGAAGACAGGTACTCAGGTACTCTGATGGGCTGTAGATAGGTACTTGGGTACTCTGATGGGCTTCAGATAGGTACTCAGGTACTCTAATAGGTTACAGATAGGTACCCGGGTACTCTAATGGGCTGGAGACAGGCACTCGGATACTCTAATGGACTGGAGACAGGTACTCAAGTACTCTGATGTGTAAAAAAAAACACCTATAATGTGAAAAAGAAAGAAAGGAACCATGCTCTTATATCATAAATTACATATCATAAATGACCATAGTGAATAAACAAATAAATCTTCATTTAAAATATAAAAATACATAAAAATTGTGAAGTCCATGTATAGATCCAAACATAAATAAACATCCTCAGTGAGTATAGGAAAGGTTCCTCTTCACCAGCATGCAGACAGACAATGCACTCAGTTAAGTGACCCCATTACATGGAGTCAAATTACACACATGGGAAAATCCAAGATGTTATACATGAGGTCACAGGAATTAATTCAAACCGCTGCTGTCATCCATTCATTATATATATAGAGAGCGTATTCAAAGCTTCAGTGCTGCCATATAGAGAGGGAGAGGAAAAGATACTCTCATGGTGCAGGGATTCAAATAATTTATTTAAAAAGAAGGTTTTATTGTACTTACATCAAAGAAGCCAAGGATCAGCATGTATTGTGTAGGAATCACCAGTTAGCGCTACACCTGCATTCTAGCTGACTGGAAAAGACGCATCTCAAACACTACCCACTACTCGGGAAATCTGGGCTGGAGACAGGTACTCGAGTACTCCGATGCACTGCAGATAGGTACTCGAGGTTGGAAACAGGTACTCTGATGGCCTACAGATAGGTAGCCGGGTACTCTGGGCTGGAGATAGGTACTTGGGTACTCTGGGCTGTAGACAGGTACTTGGGTACTCTGATGAGCTGGAGACAGGTACTCGGGTACTCTGATGGGCTGCAGATAGGTACTTGGGTACTCTGATGGGCTGGAGATAGGTACTCGGGTAATCTGAAAGAAAATATAGGAACCAAAGTTTCCAAACCCACGCAGACCAATAACCAGAAAACAAACAAACCACAATAAAGAGCTACGTGTTGTAAAGTGTAAAAAATACCTATAATGTGAAAAAGAAACAAAGGAACCACGCTCTTATATAATAAATTACATATCATAAACCACCATAGTGAATAAACAAATACATCTTCATTTAAAATATAAAAATACATAAAAATTGTGAATCCATGTATAGATCCCACACATGAATAAACCTCCTCAGTGAGTATAAGAAAGGTTCCTCTCCACCAGCATGCAGACAGACAATGTACTCACCAGAGTTAATTGACCCCTATTACAGGGACTCAAATTGTGCACATGGGAAAATCCAAGATGTTATACATGAGGTCACAGGAATGAATTCAAACCACTGCTGTCATCCATTCAGTATATATATATATATATACAGTAGATAGCGGATTCAAAGCTCCAGTGTTGCCATATAGAGAGGGAGAGGAAAAGATACTCTCATGGTGCAGTAATTCAAATAATTTATTTAAAAAGGCTGTATTGCAATTACCTCAAAAAAGACAAAGATGAGCATGTATTGTATAGGAATCGCTTGTTAGCACTCCACCTGCATTCCAGCTGACTGGATATGACACATCTCGAATACTACCCACTACTCGGGTAATCTGGGCTGGAGACAGGTACTTGGGTACTCTGGTGGGCTGAAGATAGGTACTCGGGTACTCTGGGCTGGAGACAGGTACTTGGGTACTCTGATGAGCTGGAGACAGGTACTCGGGTACTCTGATGGGCTCAGTTAGGTACTTGGGTACTCTGATGGGCTGGAGAAAGGTACTCGGGTAATCTGAAAGAAAATATAGGAACCAAAGTTTCCAAACCCACGCAGACCAATAACCAGAAAACAAACAAACCACAATAAAGAGCTGCGTGTTGTAAAGTGTAAAAAACACCTATAATGTGAAAAAGAAACAAAGGAACCACGCTCTTATATAATAAATTACATATCATAAATCACCATAGTGAATAAACAAATACATCTTCATTTAAATTATAAAAATACATAAAAATTGTGAATTCATGTATAGATCCCACACGTGAATAAACCTCCTCAGTGAGTATAGGAAAGGTTCCTCTCCACCAGCATGCAGACAGACAATGTACTCACCAGAGTTCATTGACCCCTATTATAGGGACTCAAATTGTGCACATGGGAAAATCCAAGAGGTTATACATGAGGTCACAGGAATGAATTCAAACCACTGCTGTCATCCATTCAGTATATATATATATATATATATATATATATATATATATATATATATACATACATACATACATATACACAGTAG
>BLSH010453654.1:130241-155320 GCA_018402905.1 Glandirana rugosa
AGTCCTCCCACGGTGCCCTCCTGATCCCTGCACTGTGTGTATCACCCTCCTGATCCCTGCACTGTGTGTGTAACGCCCTCCTGATCCCTGCACTGTGTGTGTAGCACCCTCCTGATCCCTGCACTGTGTGTGTAGCACCCTCCTGATCCCTGCACTGTGTGTGTAGCACCCTCCTGATCCCTGCACTGTATGTGTACCACCCTCCTGATCCCTGCACTGTGTGTGTAGAGCCCTCCTGATCCCTGCACTGTGTGTGTAGCGCCCTCCTGATCCTGCACTGTGTGTGTAGCACACTCCTGATCCCTGCACTGTGTATGTAGCACCCTCCTGATCTTTGAATTGTGTGTGTAGTGCTCACCAGAACTCTGCACTTTGTATGTAACACAAGCCTAAATCTTGCACTCTGTAAATAGCGCAACCCCCAAAATTGGCATGCTTTACGTTGCGCACTCCTGAACCCCTGCTCTGTATATAGTGCAAGCCTGAACTCTGCACTTTATATGTAGCACACTTCTGAACATTGCAATCTGTATGTAGCACTATTCTGAATTCTGCACTCTGTAAATAGCACACCCCTGAACTCTGCACTTTTAACGTTGCACACTATCCTGCACTCTGTATGTAGTGCAAGCATTAACTCTGCGCTCTGTACATAATGCACTCCTGCACTCTGTATGTATTGTATTTCTGAAACACGCACTGTGCATTTAGCACATCCTGAACCCTACACTCTGTAAGTTACATACTCTTGAACTCCGCACCCTGTGCATAGCCTGTTCCTGAACTCTGCACTCTGTGTGTAATGCTCTCCTCATATTTAACAATGCCCATTTAAGACCCTGCAACTATTATTACATTTTGGCCTTCAGTATGCAGAGCCACTGGCTCCATTATACAGAGGACATACCGAATCAAATAAAACAAATACCAAAAAAAAACCTCAAAAGCAATAATCACTGAATCTTATTAGCTTGTTCCCACATTCAACATGAATCAATAAAAAGCAAAAAAAAAAAAAAAAAATGCAACTCAGCCCTACACTTCCTCTGTAAAATTGTACAAATGGACTTATAAGTTCAATGGTAAAATGTATATACACCCTGTTCCAAATTATTATGCCAATAATATTTTTCTCATTTACCTAAATAATTGATGTAAACAACAGTCAGCATAATTCTCATGTTATCAACTATTAACAGTACAATTCAAATTTTATTTGAACAAACTTCCTAATGATAACAGTATTTTTTTTCAAAATAAAAAACTTGCAATGCACTGTTCCAAATTATTACGCACAGTAAGTTTCAAAACACTTTATAGGTTGTAAATAACTGAAAATTGTCATTTGTTGTATTTGCAGCATATTTACTGAAAACAAAAGCTATTTCAATCAAACTTTGAACAACATTTTAACTTTGTAAACATTTTAACATGTCACGTTACATTTTATCATAGGACCCTTATTTGATAGCAGCTTCAAAAGTCTTGCATCCATTGAACTTGTGAGTTTTTGGACAGTTTCTGCTTGAATTTGCAAGATGTCAGAATAGCCTCCCAGAGCTGCTGTTTGGATGTAAACTGCCCCCCACCCTCATAGATCTTTTGCTTGAGGATGCTCCAAAGGTTCTCAATATGATTGAGGTCAGGGGAGGATGGAGGCCACACCATTACTTTCTCTCCTTTTATCCCCATAGCAGCAGAGGTATTCTTTGCAGCATGAGATTGTGCATTGTCATGCATGAAGATGATTTTATTATGGAAAACATAGTTCTTCCTTCTGTACCAGGGAAGGAAGTGGTCAATAAGGAACTCCACATAATTTGCAGAGGTCATCTTTACACCTTCAGGGACCCTAAAGGGGCCGACCACCCCTCTTCCCATGATTCCAGCCCAAAACATGACTCCACCACTGCCTTGCTGACGTTGTAGCCCTGTTGGAACAGGGTGGCTGTCCAACAACCATCCACTACTCCATCTGTCTGGACCATCCAGGGTTGCACGGCACTCATCAGTGAACAGGACTGTTTGAAAATTAGTCTTCATGTATTTTCCTGCCCAATGCAGCCGTTTCCGCTTGTGAGCATTGGTTAGTGGTGGCCGAATGGAAGATTTATGCACAGTTGCAAGACTCTGGAGGACTCTACACCTTGATGTCCGTGGGACTCCAGAAGCACCAGCAGCTTCAAATATCTGTTTGCTTCTATGTAATGGTGTTTTAGCTTCTGCTCTCTTGATCTGATGCATGGATCTGGCAGAAATCTTCCTCAATGTGCCTTTATCTGCACAAACCTGTCTGTGCTCTGAATCAGCCACAAATGTCTTAATAGTGCGATAATCACGCTTACGTTTTTGTGAAATATCGAATGTTTTCATAACTCGTCCAAGGCATTTTACTATTTCACTCTTTTCGGCAGCAGAGAGATCCTTTTTCTTCCCCATATTTCTTGAAAGTGGTGCTCTGCTTAATAACGTGGAACACCCTCCTTTAGTAGTTTTTCCTTTAATTGGGCTCACCTGGCAATCTAATTATTACAGGTGTCCGAGACTGTTTTCAGTGATCAAAAGAGCCCTGAGACACAATTCCATCCATGAGTTAAACTGAAAAACAAAATATTTAACCTTTGTGACACTGAAATAGAATTTGCATAATAATTTGGAACAGAGTGTAGTAGGGGTGTTGAAAATAATTGTTTAATCGATGCATCGCGATTCTTCCTTAACCACTTCACCCCCGGAAGAATTTCCCAGGTTAGGACCAGAGTACTTTTTTCGATTCGGCACTGCGTCACTTTAACTGACAATTGCGCGGCCTTGCGACGTTGTATCCAAACAAAATTTGCGTCCTTTTTTTCCCACAAATAGAGCTTTCTTTTGATGATATTTGATCACCGCTGCGTCATTTCTGATCACCGCTATAAACAAAGAAAGAGTGACAATTTTGCAAAAAAAAAACAATATTTCTTTTTGCTAAAATTCAAATCCAAAAAAAATATATAAAACAAATGTTTTTCATCAGTTTTGGCTGATTTATATTCTTCCTCATATTTTTGGTAAAAAAAAACCACAATCGGCGTTTATTGATTGGTTTGCGTAAAAGTTGCCGCATTTACGGATGATGAGAATTAATTTCTGGGGGTTTTATTTTTTATTTTTTTTTTTTACTAGTAATGGCGGCGATCTGCAATTTTTAGCGGTACTGCGATATTGGGGCGGACATGTCGGACATTTTTGACACTTTTTTGGGACCAATGATATTCATACAGCGATCAGACATTTCAATGTCCACTGATTACTGTATAAATGTCATTGGCAGTGAAGGGGTTAACCTGCAGGGGGGGATCTAGGGGTTAACAGTGTTTCCTGGGTGTGTTCTAACTGTGGGGGGGTTGGGCTAACATGGACATAGGAGATCTAACTGATCCCAGTGACAGGGATCAGTAGATCTCCTATGTCCCCATTGACAGAGCGGGGAACCGCTGTGTTTACATCGGCGGTTCCCCGCTCTTTGGCTGTAGCAGCTCATCGCGGCTCACCGGCGGACACTGGGTCCGCCCGAGCCGCGGGCGCACTCCTCTGGAGTGTATCAGGCACGAGAGCATGCCGCCGGCGGCGGCGCGATCGCCCCCTGGCTGCGCCTGCGCGAATCGCCGCCTTTTTACCGCGATTCCTGCTCAGCGTCCACACCACCGCAGTAAATATACTGCGCACGGTGTGGAACCGGTTAAACAATTCTGTTTCAATGCGGAGAACTGCTGAATTGCGATTGTGTCATCCCGGCACGCCTCTGTCAGAGCCCTCTATGTCACGGAACTTGCATCTGAAATGCCAAAGGAGGTCGCTCCCCAATGCCTGCATCATACACAGTGGGCATCTCCCACTATGTCACAGAGCTTTGATTTGAATATCCCGGCGCAGCCGTCCTCCCCTCCCTCCTTCTCCAGCTGCCACCTCCTAGACGGCACACTGATCCAATACTGGGAAATTGAATTAGTGTGCAGTTTATCACAGAAGCCGGTCTAGGAGGCGGAGCTTTGTTAGAGGAGGAGGGAGGGGAGGACGGCCACGTCAGGATATTCAATCAAAGCTCTGTGACACAGCGGGAGATGCCCGCTGTGTATGATCCAGGCACTGGTAAGTCTACAATTGATGGGCACAGTGGGGTTGCAATTAGAGTTAACTGAACTCGTGGATGTTCGGGTTCGGTGGGTTCGGCCAAACTTCAGAAAAAAGTCTGGGTTCGGTACCAAACTTGACCCGAACTTTACCCCGAACCCCCAACCCCATTGAATTCAATGGGGACCTGAACTTTTCGGCACAAAAATGACTGTTAAAGAGTCCTGGAAAGTGCTAGAGGGCTGCAAAATGATTTTAGAACAATAATCTGTCCCTTACAGCAACAGCAGGAACCTGACCCTATAGAACTAGAAGATGATTTTAGAACAATAATCTGTCCCTCTAAGCAGTAGACTCTACCTAGTCCAGTCAGATCTTTCTGTAATGCAGGATGAGATCTGCAATCTGTCCCTAAAAGCAGTAGTAGTAGTACTCTCTACCTATCTATCTATCTGTAATCTGTCCCTCACAGCACCGGCAGCATCCTCTCCCTACACTACCCAGAGAGCATGTGACATGCAGCACTGTGACTCCAGCCTCATATAGAGGCTGGGTCACATGATGCACTGGCCAATCACAGCCATGCCATTAGTAGGCATGGCTGTGATGGCTTCTAGGGAAAACCAGTGAAACGCTTGTTGATTGGCTGCCCTGCAGCTATTCCACATGGGTGATCAAATACCCGAAGCCAGAACTCGAACCCAAACTTTTTTCAAATGTCTGGGTTCAGGTCCGGGTCACGGACACCCCAAAGTTCGGTACGAACCCGAACTTTACAGTTTGGGTTCGCTCAACTCTAGTTGTAATTGATGGGGACAGTGAGGTCGCAATTGATGAGCACAGTGAGGCTGCAATTGATGGGCACAGTAAGACTGCCATTGATAGGCACAGGGAGGTTGCAATTGATGGACACAGTGAGGTTGCAATTGATTCACAAAACCAGATCGCATGCGGTATTTAGGTGTTTTCCCGCATGCAATCCTGAAAATGTGAATTCACTATTGCTTTATGCAGTATTTTCACTAGTTCTTCACCATGTATGTTTACTTATGTTATGTGCTACTGGGTAGAGCGGGGTTCCCTGAGAGAATTATGCGGTGCAAGGGAATAGAGTCCAATACACAGAAAATTTATAAAAACAACAAAGCTTTATTGTGACACAATGTAATTTAAAAAGGGACGAAAGAGTACTTTTCAAGTACAGTACACAAAGTTAAAAAGCTGGTGATCCAGTATTATCCTTACACTATATGTTTCTCAATCTGAATTGTGGTTTTTCTTTGCCACACATAACTGAACTCATAGGCATATGTAGTTATTTGTCATCTAGCTCTATGCGGCATTCATTATGAATCTTTTGGTGTCATTGGCTTTCAAGTCATAATGAGCCAGCATGTTCACATTATCTTTCCTCTTCCTTATCACCTTGCATAAACTCAAATTAAGAGGTGTTTTCCTCCTTATATCCTATTTGTCTTATTTATCTTGTTACACACACCTTTTATATAGGGCGTTAATTTATGATCTGCCTGTTTTGGTGCTTATATTTTCAGGATATTAGTCTACATAATACTTTTATCTACATGCTCTCCTTTAGGTGTTGCTCTTTGGCCTGCTGTCTTCTCCCGCTAAAGTGGTTTTTGACCCCAAAAGGCCTTTCAGAGGCTTTGTTCCACAGTGTGCTTTGGTACTTGCGCCCCCAGCTTATTCTATTTTATTATGTGACGCATGTAAGTCCCTTCTGTATTCTAAACTAGTGTTATATGTAAAGTGTAATATATATCCTTCTAGGCGAATGTTACCATGCTCTGCACAGTTGTACGTGCAGTATTAAGATGATTAGTTTGCTTTTCAGCTATACACTAGATAGTGTTTCTTTTGCGCTTTCTTTTCCTTTGAACTATGTTACTTACTATGTTGTATTGTTCCATCCCAGCCTGCACTTTATGCATCTCCTGCAGTTGCAGAGTGCTGGGCCCCCTAGTGGTTGCGGGCTTGCTGCGCCTCCCTTGCATGTGATCGGGTGTGTGTCCTGGTAAGTCTTGCTGGGCATTCTATCATTGGGGGACACGGGGGTTTGACCTCTCAATAGAGTGATAGTCCAATTACCACATATTGATATTTCATAGACTGTATCACGTGTTATAATGTATGTTTCGTTATTGCTTACCCTGCATTTTTATCGTTTAAGCACATAATTGGTGGCAGCCAATCAGATCCCCTGAGGAAGCCTGTGAAGGAGAAACATGTCAAGATAACAACATGATCACATTTCTGTAAACCACCACTTGAGTAACCCCCATTTCAATTCCCTGGATCACCAGCTTTTTAACTTTGTGTACTGTACTTGAAAAGTACTCTTTTGTCCCTTTTTAATTGACATTGTGTCACAATAAAGCTTCATTGCTTTTATAAATTTTCTGTGTCTTAGACTCTATTCCCTTGCACCGCATAATCCCCTCAGGGAACCCCGCTCTACCCAGTAACACATGTATCTTTGGGATGAGGTGCCTTAAAATTTAGTTCCAAAATCTGATTGCCAAGGTGACAACACAACTTTAATACGTATGTTATGTGCCCATGAATTTAAATATGGGAGAAATTATTGTGAATGTTTTATGTGAATGATACTGTCTATTGGGCCGTACAGTGCGTGCTCACAAGAGGGATTGTTTCAATAAACCTTGATTCATTACAGCTCACAATGTTAGTTGCCTCTTCAAAAGGGGCCATAATGGTACAGATGTCCTAGATAAGGGATATGCAATTAGTGTACCTCCAGATGTTGCAAAACTACAAATCCCATGAGGCATAGCAAGACTCTGACAGCCACAAGCATGACACCTAGAGGCAGAGGCATGATGGGACTTGTAGTTTTGCAACAGCTGGAGGTCTGCTAATTGCATATCCCTGGCCTAGATGATGAGCCACTGGGGGTGTGGAAAAAAAAACAGTTCCCCTGAGCCTCCTCTTCTATCATAACAAATGGTATGATGAAGGAGAAAGGGGAGGAAAAGTAGAGGCAGGAGGGGTAGAAAAGGGAGAGCGGGATGATGAAGTGAAGGAGGAAGAAGAGAAGTAGTGGCTTGTGGAGGAGGAGGAAGAGGCAAAAAAGGAAGGGGAGGAGTAGAGTTAGGAGGATGTGTGGGAGGAGGAGGATGATATCACATGCAATGCTTGGCAATCACTGTCTTTATGTGGCAGCACCTCTACCTCTCCTTTAATGCTTGCTTGTTTTTTTTTTTCTTTTTGCAATCGAAAGGGGGGCAGTGTATGGCAGTAAGATTTTACATTTCATGTTGCTGCTTCCTGCTCTTCCTCCTGGCTGTAGACTTTCTCCCCTCCATTTTCTGCCTGTCTTTCCCTCGTGGAATGATGGGTGGCCTATGGCCATAGTTGTTCCCCCCTTCTGTTATGCCTCCAGTGCCTAATGCCACTGACTAATCCATCAATGCCAAAAACACAAACGATAAATAAATACATATAAGATTAAAAAGATAAAATAAGTAAAACAAAAAAAAAAGAAATTGAAGTTGAACCTCTACAATTCTGGGGCAACCCAGGACACAACATTTCTACTATATTATATGGGAGAGGTTGCAATGCAAATAACTTTGACAAAGTGGGGCTTAGACCACTAGATTTCTGAGGATGTAAATTGTTTTTACATGTTGGAGCTGTCATTTTTGAGAAGACTATATAACTATATTGGGAAAGCATGATAAAATGTAAGTATGATGTTTGTATTTGAGCTTGCTTTGAATGGCATGTCTAAATGCTAATGTAGAGTAGAACTGAGATAGTGAAGATTTCCTATGTTATAGTGAACATGTAAAATGTTAATTGTGCCTAAGAGGTACTTTAAAAATCTATTTTGTATCTTGATTATCTCCATAGGATGCAATGCCTTTCTGACTGCTAGTCTCCATAAATCTAGACAAGGATTAGATGATGTCACCACTATGTTGCTCATTGTTATTCTTGCTGGAGAGAAATTGTACCTGTGGAGCAGCAGTACAAGGATTTCCCTGCTTCTGATTTATTCACTCTGCAGATCTGGGCTTTCTCCACCTCTCCACTAGTCATCATTTCTTATTATTTTGTCTTATTTCATTAGAGTGTGTTTCTGTGGCCTTATCTAAATTAATGGTGTGCATTGTTCTCCGGCGTGGGAAGGAATGTTCCTTCCCTTGTTGGTGAAAGTGCTATAATATATGGAACCTTTTCTGTTTTTGATGAAAAGTTTTGTTTTTCAGACATTCATTCTTTGCCACATTGTAAACAAGAGAATGTTTTTTGGACTGGTATAGCAATTGCTTGCTGGCATGAGATGATTAATGATCACTTTATTCCATCTGAGGGCATACGCCTGATTTGTCATATGATCAATCTGATAAAAGAGAATGTTTTGCTTGGTTCTTGTATGGTTTTGATAAAGCACTTCCATAGTGTGAAACGCATCAACCTACCTGTTATTCCCCTGCCTGTACCCATCCATTGCTTTTATGAACTTTAATTAAGGAATCACATTATCAATCTGAGTGAGTGTGCAACCGTTCCGGATTTTCTTTGTTCTGTGTGCACTGCTGCAGTGGCATAGCGTGCACCTCATCTCATGAGATCGATCTAGGATCAGTAACCTATCTAACTCACCTGTGAGCAGCGGTCCTTTTTGCTCAGTCATCAGGGAAAAGTTCTGATCTAAGAATGCAAAGCCCTTCCCTCTAGCAATACCTTCACACAGAGACACAGTGCAAAACAGTGATAAGTCAGTAATGGGGAAACATTAAGCTGCAAGGAGCCCTCATGGAATCTTGATGACTAGTTCTTTGCCCTTTGTTTGCCTTGGATACAGCATCCACAGTTCAGGAGCTGTGGCTATTTGTTGAATATTGATACATAAAATATTACTGTACAAGGGCTATTCCAGCCCCTGGCCATTATAAAGTAACATTGGGTTCATTTTTCAAAATGTATAAATACCTATATTCATATTTCCTGCCATTCTCAGAAGGTGACCAGAGGAGGAAAAAAAGGAATAAAACACAAGAGAATCAAGATTTTGCAGCTGTTATAATACAGTTGTGCTCATAAGTTTACATGCCTTTGCAGATTTTATGATTCCTTGGCCATTTTTCAGATAATATGAATGAGAACACAAAAACATTTCTTTCACTCATGGTTAGTGTTTGGCTGAAGCCATTTATTATCAAACTGTGTTTACTCTTTTTAAATCAAAACAGTACAGTAGAAACTACTTAAATGACACTAATCAAAAGTTTACATATCCCAGTTCTTAATACCGAGTATTGCCCCCTTTAACATCATTGACAGATTGGAGTCTTTTGTGGTATTTGTGGATGAGGTTCTTTATCTTCTCAGATGGTAAAGCTGCCCATTCCTCTTGGAAAAAGCCTCCAGTTCCTGGAAATTCTTGGGCTGTCTTGCATGAACTGCATGTTTGAGATCTCCCCAGAGTGGCTCAATGATATTGAGGTCAGGAGACTGAGATGGCCACTCCAGAACCATCACTTTATTCTGATGTAGTCAATGACAGGTCGACTTGGCCTGTTTTGGATCATTGTCATGTTGGAATGTCCAAGTACTTCCCATGCGCAGCTTCCTGGCTGATGAATGCAAATGTTCCTCCAGTATGTTTTGATAACATACTGCATTCATCTTGCCATCAATTTTGACCAATTTGCTTGTGCCTTTGTTGCTCACACATCCCCAAAACAAACTTTCATGTTTCACAGGCCTTGTTGACTCCTCTCCAAATATAGCATTTATGGTTGTAGCCAAAAAGCAATTTTGGTCTCATCACTCCGAATGACTTTGTGCCAGAAGATTTGAAGCTTGTCTCTGTGCTGTTTGGCGTATTGTAAGCAGGATACTCTGTGGCATATGCGTAGTAATTGCTTTCTGCTGGCAACTCGACCATTCAGCCCATCTTTCTTCAAGTGCCTCCTTATTGTGCATCTTGAAACAGCCACACAACATGTGTGTACTGTGTTTCACCTGAAGTTGTTTCTGGATTTTGCATCCCGAACAATTTTCCTGGCAGTTGTGGCTGAAATCTTAGTTGGTCTACCTGACCGTGGTTTGGTTTCAACAGAACCCATCATTTTCCACTTCTTGATTAGAGTTTGTACACTGCTGATCAGAATCCAGAAATGTCAGCGCAGCACTGGATGAAAGATACAAGGGTCTGTCAGGAGTCCAGAAATTCACTGACCCTTTTACACACACACACTAATTACAAGCAAACAGATTACAGGTGAGGATGGTTACCTTTAATAGCCATTGAATCCCTTTGTGTCAACTTGTGTGCATGTTATCAGGCTACAATCACTAGGGTATGTAAACTTTTGATCAGGGTCATTTATGTAGTTTCTGTTGTCATTATGATTTAAAAAAAAGAGTAAACACAGTTGATCAATAATAAATGGCTTCAGCCAAACACTAACCATGAGTGAAAGAAATGTTTTTGTGTTATCATACATATTCTCTGGAAAATGGCTAAGAAATCATAAATTCTGCCAGGGTATGTAAACTTATGAGCACATCTGTATATAAAGATATGCTACCTTAGGAGAGGATTCCCCTTTATTTACTACATCTTCAGACTTTTCTGTGGGCACTCTGACAGACAGAAAGCTTCTCTTTAAGAACCCCGCCGCACAACAAAGATTTAATGGATAGTCAGTACACATTGTAAATGTTTGTAATGTGTTTATCTTTTTACTGTATTGGCTATTAAATTAAATCTCATTTGTGTTGCAAAAAATGATCCTTTCCATGCGTGCTATATGTAAGGAGTTGGACCAAATCTCCAAGCAGCTGGGTAAACATTGCATTGGGTAATTATTATTTCGCTGTCTGGTGTAGTTGGTACTCTTTTTTTTTGAGAGACATAGACCTGAAAGCCCAAACCTTTACTACAGAATAACTTGTAGCTAGAAGAAGAATATCTGTGTGTGCACAGATGATAACACATACACAACTCAATGGCAATATGAGCCTTAATGGATGACAAATCATTATACCCTAGTTTCTATCTTAGGCTTGGTTCACAAGACCTGAAAGACCTGAGACTTTGCCATTACTTTGAGACACAAGTCTATTAGAAGTCACCTTGAAGTAGTACAGGAACCTTTTCTAAAGTCGGAGCGGCTTCAGTAGTGCTAATTAAGACAGCTCTCATTGACTAACATTTGATTTCACATGTGATGCGACTTGGTGTCTTACAAGTCAGATCCAAAGTCACAGCATTGTGAACTGCGCTTAGAGTCTATTATCCTATAATTGCAAACCATATACACTATATTACCAAAAGTATTGGGAGACCTGCCTTTACATGCACATGAACTTTAATGGCATCCCAGTCTTAATTCATAGAGTTCAATATTAAGTTGGCCTACCCTTTGCAGCTATAGCAGCCTCAACTCTTCTGGGAAAGCTGTCCACAAGGCTTAGGAGTGTGTCTATGGGAATGTTTGACCATTCTTCCAGAAGTGCATTTCTGAGGTCAGACACTGATGTGGATGAAAGGCTCGCAGTCTTCGCTCTAATTCATCCCAAAGGTGTTCTCACATCAATGTCTGACCTCACAAATGCACTTTTGGAAGAATGGTCAAACATTTCCATAGACACACTCCTAAACCTTGTGGACAGCCTTCCCAGAAGAGTTGAGGCTGCTATAGCTGCAAAGGGTGGACCAACTCAATATTGAACCCTATGGACTAAGACTGGCATGCCATTAAAGATCATGTGCGTGTAAAGGCAGACGTCCCAATACTTATGGTGATATAGTGTATCTATAGTAGCTGACAGTCCTTTAAATATATTGTGCTTTTCCAGGGGTACCAACCTCATTTTTTTCTCTTTACAGAACCCCCCCCCCCCCCCAAAGAATCCTGAATAGTCAACATTTTCAAATGACGCATTGAACACACTTTTAATTGTACTGCACATTTTTGTTGGAAAGTATGTACATTGAAATAATTTTAAAACACACAGTTTTGTTACATACGTGGGAAAAAAATCTTCTTGGTAAAAATATTTATAAATACCAAACTCCTGGGTCATCATCCCCTACCAGTCTGTTTGTGGACAATTAAAAAAAAACATCTGAATGGAAGTGAATGGCTAATTTTACATGCTTTGACGGCTGGGAGATGGAAATTTTTTCAGTCATGTCCGATGTAACCCTGCTGTCCTAGACACCGCCACACAAGTGCCATTACAGTGCCAAACTTTTATAACAGCATTGTAATCTCTTTTGCCTTCACTCCCTTAGGCCAAATAGATTGTAAGATCCTCTACATTTTATACTTAGGTAAACCAGGCCCTTAGTGTTAAATGTTGCTGATATCTGATTTCAAGCACAACACAATTTTCTGGGAAAAATAGAAAGTATTTTGCAAGAAGATATGGATGAAAATGATGGGAAACTCCAAGTACTATTGGCATTGTTGCAAGCAAAAAACATTTTTGGGAAAAAGCTAAGTCATTTTAAAGTGTATCTAAACACAAAATACAAACCTATAATACATTGCAGCATACCAAATATGGTGACTGCATTCCTTTTTTTCATGTTTTTTTTTTACTTTATTTGGTGAAGGTGATGCTTCCAGTAACACACTAAGTGATTTGTAGCTTAACTGGTACACGTACATATACTGCAGCAGTGTGGCAGCTGTGCGTGAACCGCCGTACCTGTACGTCGCTTGCGCCCGTGGCTCGTGGGAGCGACAATCGGATTAGATCCAGAATGTGCGCATGCCCACAATCCACAGGCGTGACGATTGGATTAGATCCAGAACCGATCAGTCATCAGGCGCAGCCCAATCATTGTTGGCCTGCACCTGGTGATCGGTTCTGGCCAGTTACAGACTGTCCTCTGCCTCTGTAATTTAAACCGAGGCAGAGGAAGTGATGGCATCTCTCCTCCTGGAGTCCTTTCGGTTCCAGCACAAGGAGAGAAGACATCCAAAAGTGATTTGCACAAAAGTCCACTGACACCAGTACACGTAGGCACACTTTTCAACCCCCTGATCACCCCCCCCCACCCCTTCATTCCTGTAACCCCCTGTCAGTGTGTCACTTAGTGCAGCGATCAGATCTTTCACTGATCACTGTACTTGTGTCACCTGTGACACTAATCAGTGTTAGGGTAGGTATTAGTAGGCCCAGGTAGGTATACGTGCCCCCCCCTTGCCACCCAATAAAGGTTTTTACCCCCTGATTGGCCCGTCATCTGTGATTGCTGTATTAGTGTCACAGGAGACACTTGTTACATAGTTTGTTGTTTTTCCCTCAGGTTTCCCTGTTTATATATATATATATATATATATATATATATATATATATATATATACACAGTATCTCACAAAAGTGAGTACACCCCTCACATTTTTGTAAATATTTTATTATATCTTTCCTTCTGACAACACTAAAGAAAGGACACTTTGCTACAATGTAAAGTAGTGAGAGTACAGCTTGTATAACAGTGTAAATTTGCTGTCCCCTCAAAATAACTCACCACACAGCCATTAATGTCAAAGTGAAAATGTCCAAATTGGGCCCAATTAGCCATTTTTCCGCAGCGGTGTCATGTGACTCGTTAGTGTTACAAGGTCTCAGGTGTGAATGGGGAGCAGGTGTGTTAAATATGGTGTTATCGCTCTCACTCTCTCATAATGGTCACTGGAAGTTCAACATGGCACCTCATGGCAAAGGACTCTCTGAGGGTCTGAAAATAACAATTATTTCTCTACATAAAGATGGCCTAGGCTAAAAGAAGATTGCCAAGATCCTGAAACTGAGCTGCAGTACAGTGGTCAAGACCATACATTGGTTTAACAGGACAGGTTCCACTCAGAACAGGCCTCACTATGGTCGACCCAATAAGTTGAGTGCACGTGCTCAGCATCATATCCAGAGGTTGTCTTTGGGAAATAGATGCATTGCTGCAGAGGTTGAAGGGGTGGGGGTTAGCCTGTCAGTGCTCAGACCATACACCGCACACTACATCAAATTGGTTTGCATGGCTGTCGTCCCAGAAGGAAAACTCTTCTAAAGATGATGTACAAGAAAGCCCGCAAACAGTTTGCTGAAGACAAGCAGACTAAGGACACAGATTACTAGAACTATGTCCTGTGGTCTGATGAGACCAAGATAAACGTATTTAGTTCAGATGGTATCAAGTGTGTGTGGCGGCAACCAGGTGAGGAGTACAAAGACAAGTGTGTCTTGCCTACAGTCAAGCATGGTGGTGGAAGTGTCATGGTCTGGGGCTGCATGAGTGCTACTGGCACTGGGGAGATACAGTTAATTGAGGGAAACATGAATACCAACATGTACTGTGACATACTGAAGCAGAAAATGACCCCTTCCCTTTGGAGACTGGGCTACAGGGCAATATTCCAACATGATAACGACCCTAAACACAACTCCAAGATGACCACTGCCTTGCTAAAGAAGCTGAGAGTAAAGGTGATGGACTGGCCAAGCAAGTCTCCAGACCTAAATCCTATTGAGCATCTGTGGGGCATCCTCAAATGGAGGGTGGAGGAGGGTAAGGTCTCTAATATGCACCAGCTCTGTGATGTTGTCATGGAGGAGTGGAGGAGGACTCCAGTGGCAACCTGTGAAGCTCTGGTGAACTCCATGCACAAGAGGGTTAAGGCAGTGCTGGAAAATAATGGTGGCCACATAAAATAATGACACTTTGGGCCCAATTTGAACATTTTCACATAGGGATGTACTCACTTTTGTTGTCGGCGGTTTAGACATTAATGGCTGTGTGTTGAGTTATTTTGAGGGAACAGCAAATTTACACTGTTATACAAGCTGTACACTCACTATTTTACATTGTAGCAAAGTGTAATTTCTTCAGTGTTGTCACGTGAAAAGATATAATAAATAGGCATGAGCCAAACACCTCCCTGTTCGGTTCGCACCAGAACATGCGAACAGACAAAAAATTTGTGCGAACATTCGAACACCATTAAAGTCTATGGGACCCGAACATGAAAAATCAAAAGTGCTCATTTTGAAGGCTTATATGCAAGTTATTGGCGATTGTTTGTTCAGGTGCAGTGATTTTAATAATGTTTAAAGTGAAACAATAAAAATTAAATATTCCTTTAAATAATGTGCCTGGGGGGTCCCCTTAGTCTGCTTGCAAAAGGGCATACCTCTGTGATGTTTAGAACAGTGCCAGAGCAAAATGACATTTGTAAAGGAAAAATTGTCATTTAAAACCACTCACGGCTGTAATGTACTGCCGACTCCCGGCAATATAGATAAAAATCACTAAAAACATTTGTGTAGGGTCCCCCCCCAGTCCATACCAGGCCCTTCGTGTCTTGTAAGTGTTTTAAGGGGAACCCTGAGCCAAAATTTTAAAAACATGTGACGTGGGGTTCCCCCTAAAATCCAAACCAGACTCTTATCTGAGCATGCAGCCTGGCCGGTTAGGATAGGAAGGGGATGGGTGAGTGCCCTCCCCCTTCCTGAACCGTACTAGGCTATATGCCCTCAACTTCCCCCAAATGGCTGGTTGAATCACGACTTAGACGAGGGGAGAGAGCCTGCTTGAAATGTAATAATTTGCTTGCAGGGAAGTGGAGGGACACAAAGAATGTATTCGTTCTTTCTTCCCTTCACGCAGATACGACAGTGCAAATTTAAACACCGACTGGTGTTGTGGAGAAACCCCTCTGTGTCCACGAATATAACCTAAATATGGGAGGGATGGATCTCAACGACCAGTTATTGGTGCCTTACCTAATTGCCCATAAGGCCAGACACTGGTACAAAAAGGTGTCTGTGTACCTATTCCAATTGGATTTGCTGGTTGCTTATGTGCTATACAAAGCGTCAGGACGGACTGGATCATTCCTTAAATTCCAGGAAGAGATTGTCACAGCCCTTCTGTTTCCAGATGGTGCTGCACACCAACTTCCCAATCCAAATGCAGTAAACCATCTGCATGAGAGGCATTTTCCATATGTCCTCCCTAGTACCTGTACCCTAAAAGCACCCCAAAAAAAATACACAAAGTTGTCACTTAAATTATATATTGCCCACACATGCCATGGGTATATGTGTAATTACACCCCAAAATACATTCTGCTGCTTCTCCTGAGTACGGAGACACCCCATGTGTGAGACTTTTTAGGAGCCTATCTGTGTAGGGGACCCCAAAAACCAATAACCGCCTTCAGGATTTCTAAGGGCATTAACTTATGCTTTCACCGCACACTACCTATCACAGTTTCGAAGGCCATTAAATATCCAGATAGCAAAAAAAAACCCAAATGACCCCATTTTGTAAAGTAGACACCCCAAGCTATTTGTTCAGAGGCATGTTGAGTCCATGGAATATTTTAATTTTTTGTCACAAGTGATTTAAAAATGACAGAAAAAATAAATTACACAAAGTTGTCACTAAATGATATATTGCTCACACATGCCATGGGTATATGTGGAATTACACCCCAAAATACATTCTGCTGCTTCTCCTGAATACGTTGATACCACATGTGTGAGACTTTTTGGTAGTTTAGCCATGCACAGGACCCCGGAAACCAATCACCGATTTCAGGATTTCTAAGGGCGAAAATTACTGACTTCACCACACACTACCTATCACAGTTTCAGAGGCCATGAAATGCCAAGATAGCACAACTCCCCCATCCCCAACCTCAGGAGAAGCAGCAGAATGTATTTTGGGGTGTAATTCCACATATGGCATGCGTGAGCAATATATCATTTTATTGACAACTTTGTGTAATCTTTTTTTTTTTTATTTTGTCATTTTTCAATCACTTGTGACAAAAAAATAAAATATTCCATGGACTCAACATGCCTCTCAGCAAATAGCTTGGGGTGTCTACTTTCCAAAATGGGGTCATTTTGGGGGTTTTGAACTGTCCTGGCATTTTATGCCCAACATCACCCACTCTTCTAACCACTTGAACCACCAAGTCTTTTCTGACACTTTTTGTTTACATAAAAAAGTACTTTTCTTTTGCTAGAAAATTACTTTAAAGCAGAGGCCCTACATATTAAAATGGTGGGTGTTGCAAAGTTTTTTTTTCACAAAGTATGTGTACAGCGATTTTTCAAGCGCAATATTTGGGGAAAAAACACTTTTTTGAATTTTAATGCACAAAAACACACTATATTGTCCAAATGTTTGGTGAAATATTAAAGATGATCTCATGCCGAGTACATAGACACCAAACATGACATGCTTTAAAACTTAGGCACACCTGACCAGCGGCGACAAACTATATACATCTTTAAAAGCCTTTACAGGTTACCACTTTAGATTTGCAGATGAGGTCTACTGCTAGAATTACTGCCCTCGATCTGACGTTCACGGTGATACCTCACATGCATGGCGCAATTGTTGTTTACATATGACACAAAACCAACGACAACAAAGAGCTAGTAAAAGTGAGTGCAAGAGTGCGGGTATAGGATTAGTCCCAATCCCCTAATCCCTATCCCCAAGTTTCAATCCCCTAATCCCTATCCCATACTCATAATCCCCTAATTACAGCAACGTGACCATGGAGAAAATGCTGCTTTTGCAAGAAGTTTGGTTCCACAGATGGATCGTGTAGAGCCATCCTTACGATGTGAGACGAGAATGGACTTGCTGAGAGTTATCCGTTCATTCCAACAGCGATCAGGATCACCATTTCTCAGGCCCAAAACGTTGCATGAAGTCTACAATCCCTCCCAGTATCCAGCCAGATATGAGCCATCAATCTCACAGTGCACCTCATTTGAGTCAAGACCAATGCTATATCCTGCTGATTCTGGGTCAAGCTATGGTGCTTTGCCTCCTCACCCTTTCAGCAATGCACAAATTCAGGGAGGGGCATATGAAATGCAGATGTATAGGCAACAGGGCCAACATTCCCCTCCTCCCCCTCGAGAGGAGTCCCACCCTCCACCTCCATTATATCAGGAGCTCTAAATAAACGGAATCTAACAACGTGGGTGCTCACCCCCACGTGATGAGATTCCAGTAGGCAATTGAACCTATTTTCATTTGCAGATGAAAATGTTTATGGCATTACTAGTTTAATATTACTTGACAGTTTGTTTTTGATTGCATACAACAAGAAGGTTTTCATAACCAAATTAATGTATAGTATGCTTATTTTAGTGCTTGTTGGCATATATTATGCTTTATGTGTTTTTGGTTTGTGTTACTTGGCACTTTTTTGGACATTTTATACTATAAAGTTTTAGTTACCAGAGTAATGTTTATGATGCAATTTTTAAAGCATATCTTGTAAATTACAGGAAGATGGTGCTATTTCCTGGAGTATTGTTATACACTAAGCCGTGCTATCAGTGTGTTGAAAATAAATAAATAAATAATTAATGACCCCTTGATCTAAAATCAGAAACCCATGTTCAGTGGATAAAAAAACATAAAATGTATCCAAGCTGAAGTTAAAATATATATATAAGAAATATGTATATATAAAAAACCTTGTGCTGTTAATATTTCAATTGTGCAAAAAATCGTGGTTAATATAAACATGTGTAAAATACGTTCCTTAAATACAATAAACTGTGTGTAAATATAAATGCATAAAATGGTGATATAATAAAATAGCATAAATCAGAATTCCAACAATTTTCCTTTCTTGGTGTTTATGGGCTGTGCCCGATTGTATGTCCGTATATAATTACTAATGTGATGGGGGAAGTCCCACTCCAGTGACAGTCTATAATAAATCTGAAAATCCTTGCTGAAAAATTTTTTTTTGCTGAAACAACTGTGATTCTTGCTGTTAGTGCATAAATTCCACAAAGTGATCCGGTGACTTCACACACTCCTATTCGATAAATTCGTGACTCCAAATCCGTGCTCCCCACATGTGTCCCCACTCACCAGAGAGAAGTACCCCTGCAGGGGTGGCCCGCCTTTGCTGTATCTTTACCCCGGTCAGCTCGGGTCTTGGACAGCCTGGGCGACCCAGTTGTTCCTATCCTTTGATGATCCTCAGCTTTGGTCGCAGATCCTCCGGTGTTGGGGGTGTGGGTAAAAATAAAATCCAAAATAGTGTAATGCCGTAAAAAATTACTTTTATTTAACTCATACCAATTAAAACAATTAAGAAAAAAACCCTTTTCCGGGAGGTATAGTGATTACACTCCTGGACAATAAGATTAAATATAATAAAAGTTGATAGCTAAAACAGTTTTGGCAGCGCGGCTGCCGTGTTGAGGAAGGGACGTCTCCCTTCCTCTTCCTGTGGCTTGCATTCCAACGAGAGAAAACGTTAGCCAAAAAATCCCGGAAGTGACTTCAGAGCGCCTGTGCGTGAAATAACATATATATCATACAATCATTCCATAAACACATACCACATACACACATACATATATATATAAAGGTTCTGTTCTTGGACCTCTCTTATTTTCAATATACACCTCTTCCCTGAGTCGGCTCATAGCCTCCCACAGCTTTCAATATCATTTCTATGCTGACGATACCCAAATCTACCTCTCCACCCCCCCAACTTACTCCATCAGTCTTCTCACGTATCACTAACTTATTAACAGGCATATCTGCCTGGATGTCACACCACTTTCTCAAACTCAACTTGTCCAAAACTGAACTCATAATATTTCCTCCCCCACATGCCGTTTCCCCCGACTTCTCTGTCAAGAACAATGGCACAACCATCCACCCATCTCCACATGTCAGGGTGCTTGGTGTTATCCTGGACTCTTAACTCTCCTGGCCCACATCCAATCACTTTCTAAGGCTTGCTGTCTCAATCTCTGCAACATCTTTAAAATACGTCCCTTTCAAATCAATGAAACCACAAAGCTCCTGATTCACTCCCTGGTCATCTCTCGTCTCGACTACTGCAACTCCCTCTTCACTGGCCTACCTTTAAATAGACTATCCCCCTTCAGTCCATCATGAATGCCGCTGTAAGACTCATCCACCTTACAAACCATTCAACGTCTGCCACCCCTCTCTGCCAATCCCTCCATTGGCTGCCACTCGCCCAACAAATTAAATTCAAAATACTAACAATCAGCTACAAAGCCATCCACAATTCTGCTCCCAGCTACATCACCAGCCTAGTCTCAGAATACCAACCTAACCGTCCTCTTCGCTCCTCCCAAGACCTCCTGCTCTCCAGCTCCCTCATCACCTCCTCTCATACTCGCCTCCAAGACTTCTCCCGAGCCTCTCCCATCCTCTGGAATTCCCTACCCCAATCTGTCAGACTATCTCCAAATCTATCCACCTTTAGGCGATCCCTGAAAACTTTTCTCTTCAGGGAAGCATATCCTGCCACCACCTAACAACTACACTCCTTATTTTCTCAATCAGCTCATCTCCCGCAGTTATTGCCCTTTGGTATCATTTAACCCTCCCTCCTAGATTGTAAGCTCTAACGAGCAGGGCCCTCCGATTCCTCCTGTATTGAATTGTATTGTAATTGTACTATCTGCCCTAATATTGTAAAGCGCTGCACAAACTGTCGGCGATATATAAATCCTGTATAATAATAATAATAATGTGTTTGAGGAAAATATGCTTATAAAATAGTTTACCATTTGCCAATAAAAAAAAAATATGTCCAAGGATTTCATTGTAACCTCTTCCAGACCGTGTTGCGTACATTTAGGCCCCTTTCACGCGAGCGGATAGATTCCAGCTTTTAGCTGCGGATAGATGAAGTTATCTACCGCAGCTATACTGTGACAATGCTTTCCTATGGCCCCTTTCACACTCTGCATTTAGCAACGGTTTTGTTACAGACGATTTCGAAGGTTTAGAAAAAATGGATTGGAATGCGTCCAGGAACGATGTTATGCAGCTAACCGCACGTATCTGCACGAATCTGCAGCTAAACTGTGTCAGCTACGGATAGCAATGGCAACAAGCATAGAAATCAATAGGAAGCACTTCAGGAATGTCAAGAATGTTAACAATGTTTCCACCGCAGCAGCATGTATCTGTGGCTAATTGGAATGTAACAAATGCAAGTAATCGTGCTTTATCTGACTTACTTTTAGCAACGGCAGATCAGCTGATTCTATCCGTTCGGGTGAAAGGGGCCTTACTGCTGCAGAGTGGCTCAGTCCCACGAATCGCCATCTATAAATGGCCACTTGCACTGGCAGCATGCTCTCGTGCCTGCCGCATTCTGCCTCGGGATGACTCAATTTCCACCGGTGAGCCGCGATTGTCTAGCAGAAAAGAAAACCGGGGAACCACTGATGTAAACACGGCGGTTCCCACTCTGTCAGGCAGCATGTGAGAAATCTACTGATCCCTGTCACTGGGATTAGTTAGATCAGTGTTTCTCAACCCTGTCCTCAAGTACCCCCAACAGGCCATGTTTGCAGGTTTGCCTTTATCTTGCACAGGTGCTTTAAATCAGAGTCAATGGCTTGGTATTTTGGACAGCTATTTTATCTAAGAGAAATTCCCAAAACATGGCCTGTTCGAGGTACTTGAGGACAGGGTTGAGAACCACTGAGTTAGATCTCTTATGCCCCTGGCAGCCCAGCCCCCTCACAGTTAGAACACGCCTCATGAATACACTTATCCCCTAGATCGCCCCCTGCAGGTTAACCCCTTCCCAGCCAATGACATTTACACAGTAATCAGTAGATATTTAATTTTCTGATTGCTGTAAAAATGCCATTGGTCCCAAAAAAGTGTCAAAATTAATTCTCATGGTTTGTAAATGGGGCAACTTTTGCGTAAACCAATCCATAAATGCCGATTGCGATTTTTTTTACCAAAAATATGAGAAAGAATATAAATCGGCCAAAACCGATGAATACATTTGTTTTTTTATATTTTTTTTTTATTTGTATTTTAGCAAAAAGTAAGAAATATTTTTTTTTTTTCAAAATTTTCGCTCCTTTTTTGTTTATAGCGGTGATTGGAAATGATGCAGAGGGGATCAAATACCACCAAAAGAAAGCTCTATTTGTGGGAAAAAAAGGACGCAAATTTTGTTTGGATACACCGTCGCACGACCGCGCAATTGTTAGTTAAATTTACTCAGTGCCGAATCGCAAAAAGTGCTCTGGTCCTAACGTGGGAAATCCTTCCGGGGCTGAAGTGGTTAAATATCTGGTCCCCTAAAAGCCCGTACACGCGGTGCGACAGTCATATGAAAACGGTCGTACGACCACTTGTTGTGCGATCATCCGACCGTTAGTACGCACAATTAGAACAGCCGACGTGCAATGGTCGTACAACAGAAGTTGGATGAGCAACCTAGAAAACTTTGGTTGTACCAACCAGCGGCTGTACGACTGTTGTAACGTGTGTAGAGAGATGTTGGTGCAACAAGCTCAGAAGTCAGGAACGCCCGGAAGAGTCCATTCTTGTTAGGCTCCTTTCACACGAGCGGATCGTTCAGGTCCGCCTGTCGGTTTTTCAGGCGGACCTGAATGGACACTCCATTGTCCTCTATGGAGCGACAGATGTCAGCGGTGACATGTCCGCTGACATCCAATCCGCTCCGATCCGCCAAAAACAGACGGATGGAAACCCTATTTTCCATCCGCCTGGCGGATTGGATCAGATGAACATGGGCAGATGGTCCGTGTTCATCCAATCCTCCATAGAGGAGAATGGAGCTGTGACAGGTCAGTCTCTGCACTGAGTGCAGAGACGGTCCTGTTATCCGCCGGATAAACGGATGGATCTCCGTTGAGCAGCAGAGCCCATCAAAATAAGCTCCGCTCGTGTGAAAGGGGCCTAAACCTACGTTCCTAATTCGCAAATCACTTGCACCAGAAATTCCTCTTTATACGCTCGTAACAGGTCACTACATTTGGCTTGGTTGTACGATCGCTTAGTGTGTGTTAGTACGCGAGATACAACCGCCAACATACGATTTGGGCCGTTCGGGTGGTGCTTTGATAAAAAATAAATCGCTGACTTGCTTTTAGCTAATAACCATACTATAATGCCATACAAATCAGCATCTGTTTAAATGGTAAAAATAAGTAAAACTTTAATAACTGAATACCCAGCTTATATAAGAAGGACATGCAAAGATGTTTACTTCTCAATTTATTCCAGCCTGTTCTTATTTTGTTTAATTGAAGCAGCACATAGCTGAAGGCTCATCAAAGCTATTAGAAACTTGGATGCATCCTGCCCTGAGCAGCAGAAACCACTTTTCCATTTCTGTGTGAATTTCTAGAATGTTTATGTTGGCCTTCAGTATTGGGACTGAAATAAAAGCTGGATTATTTCATATCAACATGCAGCTACGGACATACATTGTATTGAATGCCAACATGTCTTGGAGTGCTGCTCATGCTTTTAATTGCATTGGCACATGTCATATTTTTCATTCTTTTCTTTTATGTTGAGAATAAAAATAAACATACACACAGATTTTCTTTAATAAACATGCATTTATAACACAAATGTATAATGTGTGGAGCACCAAGGCAAAACATAGGGTATGCACTTAAAAATAAGAAAGCAGTTGTGGCAGTAGAACGGATGAATGTTATTATACAACCAAAACCAAAAGGGTTGTATTTTTCTGATAGCCTCTTTTCTGGGCACTTCCCCTTTCGGTGTCTTGGGGTGACAGGGCCCCTCTTAAAGTGAACCTGTGCCCAGATCATGCATGCGATGATAGTAAATCTGAAACTCTGTGACGTGAATGGATGATACGTAGTGAACACAGTGCCAACCTCATTTTTCCAAAATTGGATAGTAGAATGCAGAAACATCTTAGCCAGGAACTGCAGGATTTCCCTCTGTAGGACCAGAGCACTTTTTGCGATTCTGCACTGTGTCGCTTTAACTGACAATTGCACGGTCATGAGACATTGTACCCAAATGAAATTGACGCCCTTTTTTCTCCACAAATAGAGCTTTCTTTCGGTGGTATTTGACCCCCTCTGCGAACTTATGATCACCGCTATTAACAAAAAATGTGTGACAATTTAGAAAAAAATATATATATTTTTTGTTATAATACATAGCCAAAAAAATATATATATATAAAAAAAGTATTCATAATTTTTGGTCAATATATATTCTTCCTCATATTTGCGGTAAAAAAAATATTGCGATCTGCGTTTATTGATTGGTTTGCGCAAAAGTTGCCGCATTCATAAACCATGAGAATTCATTTATGAGATTTTTTTTTTTTTTTTTATCACTAGTAATGGAGGCGATCTGCAATTTTTATCAGGACTGTGATATTGCAGCGGACATTTTTGACACTTTTTTGGGACCAATGACATTTATACAGCGATCAGAAATTTAAATATCCACTGATTACTGTATAAATGTCATTGGCAGTGAAGGGGTTAACCTGCAGGGGGCGATCTAGGGGTGAACTGTGTTCCCTAGGCGCGTTTTAACTGTGAGGGGGCTGGGCTGCAAGGGGCATAAGAGATCTAACTGATCCCAGTGACAGGGATTAGAGTTGAGCGAACACCTGGACGTTCGGGTTCAGAGGGTCCGAACAAACTTTGGGAAAAAGTCCGGGTTCGGCACCGAACGTTGCCCGAACTTTATCCCGGACCCCGAACCCCACTGAAGTCAATGGGGACCCAAACTTTTAGGCACAAAAATGGCTGTAACAAAGTCCTGGCAAGTGCTAGAGGGCTGCAAAAGGAAGTAAAATGGGGGTAAGAGTAGGGCAAGTGCCTTACAAAAAAATGGGGATAGGGAAAATAAATTAAAATCAAATAAACTAGGAGATGATTTTTGAACAATAATGTGTCACTTACAGCTGCAGCTAGAACCTCTCCCTTTAGAACTAGAAGATGATTTTTGAACAATAATCTGTCCCTCTAAGCAGAAGCCTCTACCTAGTGCAGTCAGATCGCTCAAAGCAGCAGTATGTGAAATCTCAAATTACTCCCACAATCTGATCGTTGTGTATGATCGTAACGATCGTTGTGTT
>BLSH010453654.1:161977-178752 GCA_018402905.1 Glandirana rugosa
CCTACTAAACATTCGCTCGGTCCGGACTTCACACGGAGCTGGACCGACTTGTCATATGGACTTTCTCCCGTATGGGACTTAATACTTACGAATGATGGACGGATCTGGATCCCGGGCCCACCCGCCCACGGTCTTCTGCTAGACTGTGACGGTCCCTCCTCTTACCTCCGAATTCATGAGGTCTGAGGAGGGTGTTTATGTCCGATCGGACGTCATAATTCAGGGTATGCCCTCTTTCAGGTATACTGTTCAGCCAGGTCGAGGCACACTTCAGGCCTGGCTCGCTTACAAATCATCCTGTCGGTAAGAGGACGACCACAATTAAAGTGTATGTTACCCCAATATTTTATATTTCTGATATGTGTCATGTTACCATGTACTTATAATAAAAAGTGTCCTGTTTTCTTAGCTTTGCGTCCTGTGTGTGAACCTGCCAGTGCCTCCTGCTTTCCTATTTCAAACTGACCACACCAGAGAAAGAAAGTATATCCATCCCAGTGTGGTCAGTTTGCTTCTTTGCATTATACTTGGGAGCACAGTCTGCCTGTATTCCAACCAATGGTCAGAACTGATATGACACACACCCATGAACAACTCTTCACTGGGAAGATCAGTATACCGCTGTTTCTCTTCCTCCTGCTGACACCCCCTCCCCCTGAAATTGCCACCCCCATCTCTCTAAGACCCTTTTTCCTGATGCATCATAGCAGCATACAGTAGGTTGTGGTCCCAAGCCCCCATGACTGGTTAACTATAAATCAAAGACAGACCCAGTTTGCGGCATTTCATTTTTTGCCATCTGCAGGTCTGACAGGCAATCGCGGGTCTAGAGCGGACATCAAGTCCGCCTGACCCACGGGAACACCCACGCAGCATGTGGCGGCCACGTGCAGGCGCCGCCGCCTGTAAGTGCGCGTCGGGAGCGTGCACAGGGGACGACGTCCATGGACGTCGTCAAGGAAATTGGGATCCGGGCTGGAGCCGTACTTAGGCAATAGCACGTATCTGACAGGGTTAAAATGTGGTGATGGCTACCATGTGTGTATAAAGGTTTAACTGCACAGTTAAAGGATAAGTTCACCCTTTACCTAAAATAAATAATAAATGCAGGTAAAAAAATGTGCGTTTATAATTTTTTTTAGACTGGAGCCTGTAAAGCATGGCACCCACAATCAGCAGATCACAGGTTTAATGCTAGGCTTCTGCAGACTCTCAGTACACTGTCTGCCCATACCTCCAATATGGGCAGACAGTGCCCTTGCAGTTCATTGAGAACTAAAAGCCGTCAGCCGTGGTGGGCGACCACCCAGTGACCTCTCAGTTTATTAAGAACTAAAAGCCGTCGGCCGTGGTGGGCGCTGGCGTTTGTAGTTCATTCATTCACAGATCTGTGTAAGTTCATGACGCCGCCAAGTGGGCTGAGCCCCACACTGTCATGCTATTCTTAAATTGTGACAGCAAGTTCAGGGAGAGGATCCCCTGCCCACTTTCACAGGTAGGGGGGATTGGAGGTAGAGAACACAGGAGCTTGAATATGTTACATGTTCCACCCTAAATACAGATGGAACATATTTCAAAGGTGAACTTAGCATTTAACCTGCCCAGTGACAATCACTCTCAGTCTGCTAGAGCTTGAATTGTGTCTCAGAGCAGAAAAATCTCTGCACAGGGTGGGATCTGAAAGTGTAATTGTCACAAAGCACACTGATGTATTTACATATTCTGAACAAGCAATAAATGCATCTTAAAACAAGCCCTAGTTCATTTTTGTATCTGTAGCCGACAGTGGAGTACAGTTATCTTGTTCTGCAGATCACCCCTGTCATTCTTCATCTCTCCTTGTGTCACTCTAGTGCTGGGCTCCAGTAAACTGACATCATATCTCTGAGCCAGGATTGTGGGACTAGTAGTCTCCTGAGCAGATGTCCTGAGGTTGTGAAACCATCTTTGAACTACCCATCCCAGAGTGCTCTCTGCAACACCAAAGACCTCTGGGAGAAACTATAAAAGGGCCAGCAGATCAGGCCCACGCTCTGTTCTTCCTGGGCCTCATTTAGTGTACACTGCTCTGCGATTTAATAGTCCAGCCTGGCATCCCCCCTTTTAGCATGGTATCATATAGCAGTAACTAGTGGATTCTTTACAACTACTTATTTATTCTCTAAGTGTTATTCCACTGTACATATGCCTTGGCTGCCCAGGACTCGGCTGATCAGAACCCCTCTGTAAATATATTTCTATTTGAGTAAAATCTAATAGAATATCTATCTAACCTGTGTTGGAGTGTCATTTAAAGGTGCCTGCAAAAATATGTCTGAACCCAGAGTGTCAGGTGGGCTGGAGGGTTCACAAGGTCAGGGCGGTGCAGAGGAACAGGAAATTATAAGCAACCCTCAAGGGGGCAGTGCTACATATCTATAAGCAATTAGAGGGAATTCATTTTCAAAAGTTCACAACATAGGTTCACAGTGTTAAAATAGTTTAAAGGTGCAACTAAAGGCAGCATGCTCGTTGTAATAAATCCTTATATAAACACCTCAAACTTACACAAGGTAATACATATAACAAATGAGTTTATGGTTTTCCTACCATTTAGATGCAATTGTGGTCTCTAATCCCCCTAATCATTCCTTCTCTGCTTGATAATGCTAGTGATGGTGGGAGGAGTTCAGCAGAGCTAGCATGTAATTTCCTTTCACTGAGCTAGCTTCTGCATCTCCGACAGGGAACTACATTATACATCAGTTCTTATGCCTTGTATCACACCCAGTCTATTTTACATATCACACGCCCATCTGTGAATCAATAGCCGGGTGTGTGCTATGTAAATCAGAGCCAGCACGATCCAAGATGACAGGCTCAGTAGTGATAGGAAGGAGTGGGCGGAGGTTAGGTGGGATATTGGCATTGGTGGGTGGGGCATGGGCGGGGCATCACGGGATGATTGTGGGGGGGTGGGCAGAATCTTGGCTAAAACTTCTGTGATACCTGAGATGAAAGAGCAACTCCCCCAATGATGTCAGTACAGCACATTGTAGTGTATACAGGGCAGCATCACGCAAAAGGGGACAACGGAAGCATTCAGAGAAAGAGGAAGCAGAGTTGTCTCCTGATTACAGGAAATGAACATGAGAGCTTTCAGCTGCAGGGGGAAAAGGTAAAAATGTGGACATCCTTAATGTTATTTGAAAAATAACCAGTGACATATTTAACAGTTTACTGATTTACATCACATACTGATTTTTTTTATTTTGACCATAGTTCTTCTTTAAGACCCATAGCCTGGGCACAGGTTCTCTTTAAGCGTTCACTAGTTAGTCCAGATTTTCATTTATATTGAGGACAGAATTATGCAACACCTCAGTCCTCAGAAGAAAGGAGAGGAAATAGGCTCATTGCTTATGAAAGTAAATCAATGCTCAAAGCATTTCACTCTTTACAGGAGCATTTATTTGTAGAGTCTAAGATGAAACAGTGAAATGTGTTAGAGTAGTTGCAGCTTGTGGACTTTGATCTCCTTTAATACTGTAAGTGTAACCTTGACTTTTATGGACAGTTTTTTCCCCCTTCTTCTGCGGACTAAGGTGTTGGATGTGGACAGGGCCGTCTTTGTTATTGATTGGACCCTGGGCAAACATTTTCTTGGGCCCCCATGGAATTTCGCTCTCCACCTGCTCTGAGACATACAATCAATAGCAGCGAGACTAAAAATCAGTTTACTGAATGAGATCAGGCAGCGATTGCAATTGGTTGCCAGAGGTTACAGCATATCATTACCACTTACTGACTGGATGCTAGAGTTTACTGCACACATTACAGCTCACTGATTAGTTGTTAGAGGTTACAGCACACAATTTCTGCTTGTTGATTGGTTGTAGAGATTACTGCACATCATTACTGCTCACTGAGTGGTTGCTAGATGTTACAGCACATCATCTCCTCACTGCCTGCACACCATGGACTGGGGAGGTGAGGGGACCCATCAATAGACAGAAAACTCCTAGGGATCCTAGAACTCCTGGGATCAGTGGCAGTGCTGGGGGGAGGGGAGGGTGTGATCAATGGCAATGCTGATTTTTTTACAGACTGCCAATATAAAGAGGAGTTTCATCACTGGCCACCAATGTAATAGGGATTTACACTGACCACAAATGTAATGGAAGCATTCACAGTAACCACCAATGTAGGGAGGGATTTACACTGACCACTAATGTGAATGAAAGCATTCTTCACCAAGCACCAATGTAATGAGAAGATTTACACTGGCCACCAATGTAATCAAGACATTTAGCCTGTGTTCACATTTGTGTGTATCGGGAATGCATGCAAATCTCTTTCCTGACACCAAAAAAAGTGCTGCCCTTTAGCAGATACACAGCAGTGCCATCAATTGTTTATGACACCCTCACCCATCTGCTGTTATGTTCTGTGGCACCGAGTGATTTTGAAAAAGGGTTAGGGACTGTCTTCCGCATTTCTAGCACATAGAGCAGTCCATTGAAATTAATTAACTGCCCTACACGCAACCTACATCTTTATCCACCCTGTCAGTACACCTTTGCATCATAAAACCCCTGCTAACCTCTGCACCCCAAACCTCCCCCATCCTCTCCTCTCCAGCCCCCCCCCTTTAACTCTACCTGCCTTCTATGCTCATCTTTGCACCCACCTTCCTTACCTCTATACATCCCCTCCTTTCTCACCTGTGCACCCGAAACTGTAATTCCTTCTCTGCCTACCTCTGCACACCCCACACTACCCTCCCCCCCACCAATGTAATTACCTTTGCAGAACAGGCTGATGTTAGGCTTAATGACCACAGTTGCAGGTCAGGACTTTCAAGCATGCCCTTTGTCTCCCCAGTGGGCAGCATTCAGTAAAGGTGTTGGTGGATATGACCTCAGGGGGGCATGATATACATATGAATGCAGCCTTTATTTACATATAATGCCGCCGGCCGTGACTATTTACATAAGAATGCTGCCGCTATTTACATACCAATGCCGGTTATTTACATGTAAACACAGGGTCTGCAGGTGAGTCACCTGTACACAACAGTAGGGCAGAGCTGGACAGCATTAGTAGCAGCATTTCACACTGAGATATAAGGACACAGCACAGGACTAAAGCTTCAAGAGACAAGGGAATTTAAACCAGGATAGTTGGCAAGTATTAGGCAGCTGATTTGGGCCCTACAACAATGACAGGGCCCAAGGCAGATGCCCCTTTTGCCCTCCCTTAAAGACAGCCCTGGATGTGGAACAGTTGATTACCATGCTCCTGATGCCTTATGGCTGAAGAAACATCCATTTTTATTGAACCTGTTACTATACTGTCCCTACTGTTTAATACATTTTTATTAATTTTCAAGATGACAAGAAAATTGAACATACAAAGTTGCTTATATCCATATAGAGCAAAGGCAATGAGACAGGAGTACATAGGCAAGTATAATTGTAGGTGTGTCCGACCTAATTTGGGACATTGACCTGCCGTGTGTACCCACAACCGGCCGAGGTCTGCTGTCTGCTCAAAGATTAATTAAGAGCAGGAGGGGTTCCCTCCCCCAGCCGGCACCCCAACCGGGAGCAAACTGTGCCGGTCGGATAGGGGACCACCCCCCCCCCCCTACAAAATGTCATCTATTTAGTGGCATTGCATCAGACAGCAAAGAATATTAATTGTTGACTATATAATGGTCAGATCACTCATGGTCGATCTGTAGCCTGATATCACATTACATCCTTGATAAGCCACCTTTGCATAATACAAAAAAACAAAGAAAAGAGGTCATAATAGTTGAGGAGTCAAGAAGTACAGAAGAGAGAAGAGGATAGAAAGGAGGAGAAGAGATAAAGATAGGTGAATTAGAGAATAGATCAAGAGGTTCCCAGCCGGCATGGGGTGAGAGACTTTGAGATAACTATCCATAACAATGCTTATAGTAAGATATACATACTGTCCCTATTGGGTTGATTTCGCAGGGTATTCTCACTTTGTCACATATGTATAAAAATGTAATTCTATACTACTTTTCCTAGCTTCTGTGTCTAGGGATTTGCTGACAGGCTCTCTAGGTGCAGGCTCAGTCTCCTTGGAAAGTTTGTGGAAAAGAAACTTAGAGAACACCCATGCCATACGTTTTTAAAGCTAAGATGTATAGAGTAAGGATTTGCATTTTTTTTTTAAACTTGATACGGATAAGGGCCGGTTCACACAGAGGCGATCTGACTTCAGGCGCGACTTTGCTAGGCGATTTGAACGTGACTTCAACGCGACTTTGGGCGACTTACAATGCGACTTAAAGTGACCTTCATGCCAGGCGACCTGTGGCCAATCAGAGAAGGAAGGGAGTAGAGGACATATTTGATGAGACCCGAGAACAATGGCAACAAGGCCCCCTGCTTCCATCCAATCATAACTACTCACTTGTGATACTTTTTAAATTATATGTTTGCTCTTCAGAAATCCTGCATCCACTCCTGAGGAAGCAAGCGGAGCTCGCGAAACGTGTTGAGAATACGGATGCATTGTACACCTATGTTATTACTTTTTGTATTGACCATACACATATGTTTCTGTTTGTAAACATGTACCATCATGCTACCATTTGCAGACTTGATGACCATGTCTCCTTCTATTTGTTGCTTATACAAAACAATACATTTATTTTACCACATTGGATTGACCTTATGCTCGCCTCGTTTAAAGTCCCATGGGCGTTTTTCTGTTTTTACTCTACTATAGGCTGGGCATACAGTGCAACAAATAGCACCATGAAACTACATGATCAATGCACATCTTATGCAGGTAAAAAACACAAGGTGCATATAAGAATGTTTACAATGCCTTTAATCAAACTTGATAATACACATTTAATCATCATAATTGTAGGCAAAATGTATAAACAATCATTTCCTTGACTATGTTTTTCATTTAAAACAGATGATTGTAAAAATTAGAATGTCAAAAGTATTTCAATGTAATAATGAACAGACAACTTAGTTATGTTAACTTTACAAAGCTCTGACCAAATGCTGTTTACATTTATATTACTGTTTTTATTAGAGAAAGCACATTCTTTTCACGTGAGTTAAGTTTTTGATATACACATGTAAACAGGTGTTGGCTGCAGTATATCCACCATCTTGAAGGTATCACTGTGCCATTCCTTTTCTGCTGGCAGAAAACCATTGAAGGTTAACTTGTTCCTTGCTATGGGCTCCAGGCAGCCATCTTGGGGAGGACGGCTTACCTTATTGGATACAGAAATGCTGTGAGATTTGGGTGGCCATCTTGGCACACAATTCCTTAAATAGGACATTCGGCTTCTTTTGGTTTGCCCATGTGGGAATAAGATAGGGATAGAGCCCTCATTGGTTAGAGAGAGAGTAGGAGTAGCATTAGGTAGAGGTACCTGTTGAGGAGGGGAATAATAGGTTTTCCATAAGCGTGTTTCCTCTGTCAGATTCTTAGAACAGTCTCCCACTGGCACTGGGATATCCACAGGGGCATTTGGGAAGTGTCATGCAGTTAAACTATACCTCTTCTAAGGAAAGTGCTCCTCTAGCCTCCTGTGATCTGTAAGTGTACTTCATAATACTGCTGGAAAACTTCCTTATGGGTAAGCATTACTTTCTCTACCTGAAGACTGTATGGTCTACAAGTAGTACCATTGCTATAACTGCCTTGTTTGTGCCTATTCAATTTCTACAATATATTAACAGCATTCACATAGCTAATATGTGGTGATTCCTTTCAATCTTCAGGTACCCTCATTAGACCCCACCTACACACAGAGCACTATTTTCCCAGTCTCTATCCTTCCTTCACTACTCAATTACTTACTGACAAGTCATTAGTGCCAACTTCCATATCCATATCATCACTAAGCTTCTGTGCGAATCTGAATATACAGTCATAAATATAATTCTTCAATCATACCATTAAAAGACATACCATATTTTTACCTCCATAAGACGCACCTAGATTTTAGAGGAGGAAAACTAGAAAAAAAGATATTCTGAACTAAATGTGCTACGCAGTGGGTGGCTGGTCTGACTCCTTGTCCCTGGCCCTGTTGTGGCTTGCTGGTCTGACTCCCGCCCTGTTGTGGCCTGACTCCTCTCCTCTTCCGCCCGTTATGGGTGGGCACTGATTGCCGAGGCGATGGACTGGAAGGGACCTGTGAATGAGGGGGAGAATGATGTGGCTACACTATATTATAGGTTTACTAACAGCAGCCCCCCTCCCCGTCGCTGCCGCCGCGTTACAAGGGAGGCAGCCGGTGCCATCTGCGGGAACACACTGGTGGAGTCAGACTTCTGCAAAGCTTCCTGGGAAGACCTCTCTTGTAACGCGGCGGCAGCGACAGGGAGGGGGGCTGCTGTTAGTAAACCTATAATATAGTGTAGCCACATCGTTCGCCCCCTCACTCACAGGTCCCTTCCAGTCCCTCGCCTCGGCAATCAGTGCCCACCCATAACGGGTGGAAGAGGAGAGGAGTCAGGCCACAACAGGGCCAGGGAGCGGGAGTCAGACCAGCAAGCCACGACAGGGCCAGGGACAAGGAGTCAGACCAGCCACCCACTGTGTAGCACATTTAGTTCATAATATCTTTTTTTCTAGTTTTCCTCCTCTAAAACCTAGGTGAGTCTTATGGAGGGAAAAATATGGTATGTCTTTTAATGGTATGATTGCAGAATTATATTTATGACTGTATATTCAGATTCCCACAGAAGCTTAGTCATGATATGGATATGGAAGTTTGCACTAATGACTTGTCAGTAAGTAATTGAGTAGTGAAGGAAGGATAGAGACTGTCTTGCATGCTGCTGGGGCCCGGCCAGGCCCGAAAAAGATTATTGCTGCCGCTGCGGACCAGTCTGACCCCACCATTGTGTTCCTGCAGATGGTGCCGGCTGCCTCCCTTCTGCAGCCATGTCCCTGGCCTGGTCTGTAACATGGCGGCGGCGACGGGGGGGAAGGGGGGAGTCCTGCTGAACATTTGCTCCATAAGACGCATAGACACTTTCCCCCATTTTTTGGGGGAAATAAATTGCATCTCATGGAGGGAAAATTATGGTTTATTCGCTCCACTTTGAACCAGATTTTCAATCTGAATTATCTGGTTCAGTGGTCCCCACTTGCCTGACATTTGCCATCATATTTGGCCCCACACACTGTACCACGACTCCTGAGAATGCATAATCGTGTCAATATACCAGTGCACTTCTTTAAAGATTTGTGTAAAAAAATGTGTGCAAACTATTACAGGCTTTATGTGAGATTTATGTAAACTACAGGCTTCTGTTATCTTTACAGGGGTATACACTGGGAGACATTGTGTGACTAAATAGGGGGAAAATATACATCTTTTATAGGTAAGCAAAAAGTATCCAATGCGATACCTAAGGAAGAAATCTCTTTACCTTTCTTTCATGTCCTGAAACGTTGTTGCTTTGCTGCTTTCCAGGACACTGGAGGTATTCAACTGGTCAGCTGGGTTGAATACCCACTTCCCCTGCTGAATGCAGTGGTTACTCCCATTGGCTCATATGTCCCATAGTGAAGTAAACGCTGGCGGGATAAACTACACTGTACAGTGGGGAAATGGGTATTGCATACACACCTGCCAGAAATGTGGAATACTTGCAACAGCAGGGGAGCAACTAAGCAACGGTATTCTAAGACATGGGCTGCTGGAAAGGAACGTATATTCCACCTTCTTATACTAGCTATGTTATTGCATACAGGGGACCCTATGTTGACAAGGTCACTTCTAAGGAGACCCTTTGAAGATAGAAAAATGAGAAATGTTTTTACTGACTTGTTTTTAAAGGTGCAGACTCAGGGGGACTTAAAATGATTCCGGCTTCCCTACCTAGCGTGAAGCAGGATTATACATAGGACTCAATTAACAGCTTATATTGTGCTTTAGATAATTAAATGTAAAGTCAGCCATAGATGGTTTGAATCTCAGTCAGTTCAACAGGGATCAACCAAGATTCAAACAATATATAGGCAGGCTGAATGTATCCAAGTCGATTCATTGATCAGCTTGGGTGCAACCAGCATGTTGGACTTCCGCCATGCGATTGCCATTGGCTATAGCCGCTAGCAATAATGACTGTTTTCTCCTGGGAGGGAAGGCTCATTATGCCCCCCACTGGAAGAACACAATAGCTCCATGGGAGGGATTAATCCATCAACACTGACTGTGTTGATGTGGGAATCAAGCAACTTTGCACCATCTATGGCCTGCCTAATTGACAAACTGAGTGACAGTTTTCTTTTTAAGTACATTCACATATAATTTACCACCCAAGCCTTGAGATCTTCAACCCTTTGTTAGGATAGACAGTATGATCATCTAGCTTACAACTGATAGAGAGATTTGCCAGCAGAGTACATATACAGTTAATTATGGGAAACATATCCCTATATAGACGGAGAAAGCTACTTTAAGCAAGCAAAAAGATGAGTATCAATTTTTGAATATGAGGAATGAGCCAAAAAATAGTAAGGGGTATAAATTGTAATATGTGCCATCATCCGAAAAGAGACAATTGAGAGATTGGATGTATGGGGTGTGGGTGTCCCATTAGCACCCAGACACCATAACTAGAGTAGGCATGGACTATCTCGGCATTCAAGGGTAACACAAATATGTGTAAGAAATTTAAAACAATTTATTTGAAAAATATGACATACAAAATCACACAATAAAATCTAAGATACAGAATTGGGTACAAGCTCCAATTATTTTTACATATATTGAAGATACAAGAAATAAATAAGAAATAAGAAGTAAATAAGAAATAACAGGGCATTAATGCCCTGTTATTTCTTGTGTATACATAGCTTTTGGCAATATAGCTATATGCTGTTCAAATCTCGTGAAGAAGCGGAAGTCCCGCGAAACCGGTCAAGAGCATCTACACCATCCACAGCTCACCTGCCAATGGCCAGTGGTACCCCCTGTGGGGACCACCTTAGGTAATATATGTAAAAATCATTGGAGCTTGTACCCAATGCTGTATCTTTGATTTTATTGTGTGATTATGTATGTTATATTTTTCAAATAAATTGTTTTAAATTTCTTACACATATTTGTGTTACCCTTGAGTGCGAAGATAGTCCATGCCTACTCTAGTTATGGTGACTGGGTGCTAATGGGACACCCACACCCCATACATCCAATCTCTCGAGTAGCAATTTTTATTTTTTTGTAAGGTATTTTATATAACTGGAACCATGTAACAAATATAAAGTAGATGTTTTCCTAACTTGGCTGCAAAGGTGGAATACACTTTAAAGCCATGTCTTGCATAATATACCCAACTGTCACAGAAAAAAAGTCTAAACTGATCTACACGGAACCTTTCATGAGAGATATGCATGCCGCAAAGGCTGTCTCTTTCTATAAGACCCCTTTCACACTGGGGCCATGCCTGCATTAGCGCTAAAGTGCCGCTCGTTTCAGCTGCGCTTTAGCGCTGTTTAAGCGGCGCTTCTCAGCCGCCACCGAGGCACTTTTAACCCCAAAGAAGGGGTTAAAAGCATCCGTGTTGTTGCGCTTCCTAATAGTTTATCAGGTGCTTTGAAAGCGCTGCCTATTCATTTCAATGGGCAGAGCGTTTTGGGAGCTCTAAATACAGCACTCCCAAAGGACTTTTCCTAACGTTCCGCAAGCGCACCAAGTGCTTTCACACTGAGGCGGCATGGGAGGCAGTTTTCAAGCGCTGTACAGGCGCTATTTCTAGCACTTAAATGCCTGAAAACTGCCTCAGCGTGAAAGGGGCCTAATTGGCTGACCCTGGTTATTGTTCTGCTTTCTTGGCTTGCAAAAGTCAGTTAATCAGTCGGTGAAATTTGCTATGACCGGTTCCCTTTACATATTTACATAGTCAAAGAGATTACCCTCATTCAGTATTTGGTTGGGGCTAATGTCTGAACAAGTTTTTTAAACAAGTGCACCCATAATGAGATTTAAGCCTTTGCCACTGTTTAATATGTTGATAGTATCTTTCTTGTGAAGTGAAGGAAAATAAACAAAATCCAAAAATCAATATATTCCTCATTTAGCCTTCAAATCAGGATCATAAGAAGGGGGGGTTTTTCAAATCAGAAATGGAGGACTGTGCGTATGCTGCAAGGAAAAGAAAAAAAAAGAGTAAGACTCACACACAAAAAAGCAACATATAAATATATAACAGTATTTTTAGTTAGATGTTTAGGAGGATACTAGTTACAGCTTGGAATTGTCCTTAATTTAATATTGTCACTTACATTCTAAATCAGGGATATGCAATTAGCGGACCTCCAGCTGTTGCAGAACTACAAGTCCCATGAGGCATAGCAAGACTGACAGCCACAAGCATGACACCCAGAGGCAGAGGCATGATGGGACTTGTAGTTTTGCAACAGCAAATTGCATATCCCTGTACTACAGGAATATCACAGTAATATAAATGAATTCAGTTTAAACTTGCATAAAATGAAATTCATACCTGGATGATCCCTCTGGAAGCTGGAAATCACTGTAGTGGGACCTGCTACTACACTGATTGCTGCTTGCTTCTGGCTCACGTGACAAGTGGCTTCCCTGCTGCTTACTGAATGCAGGAGTTCACTGAGCATGGGCGCTATCCAGAAAACACTTTGCATTTTCTCAATGAATGCAAAGTGCTCTCTGATTGGATGAGGTGGAGATTGTGACATCCAGGGCTTTTTTTCTCAGAGAATAGGTGCAGGACCTCCAGGAACTTCCCTCCTGAGTCATCCTTTGTCTACGCCCCCTACCCACCACTGAGCACCGTCATTTGGCTCCACCCCCTACCCACCTCTGAGCACAGTCCCTTGGTTTTACCTCCTACCCACCTACCTGTACTGCCCCTTTTAGAGAATAAATCAAGTATCATTTTGTCCTACTAAATAATTTGTATGGAATTTGATACACCCCATCCCAGCAACAATGGCCCCCTAGTAACAAAAGATCCCCCAGCAACAAAGTACCACCCCAGTAACAATAGACCCCGAGCAGCAACAACAGATCACCCAACAGTCAGCATCAATAGACCCTGCAGCAGCCAGCAGTAATAGACCTCTCCCTCAATGGTAGATCTCTCCTAACAACAACTGACCCCCTCTGCAACATAAGATCCCCTGTCAGCAACAACAGACCCCCCCACACAAAAATAGATCTTTACCAGCGACAATAGATCCCTCAGCAGGCTGCATCACTAGACCCTCCACCACACTCCAGCACTCCTTGCCATAAAATACATTCAGTGCTGGAGGTGCCGGAACTGCGTTCCCCTGCATTCCCCCTGAAAAAAAAAGCCCTGGTGACATCACTGCTCCACTTTGTCCAAACAGAAAATGCTTTGCAATCAATTAGAGAGTCACCCAGCATGACCCGGAAGCTATCGGTGATTACTGTAGTAGCAGTATATGCTACAGTGATATTCAGCTTCCATGGAGATCGGCCAGGTATGGCACATATATACAATGGAACCTTGGAGTACGAGCATAATCCGTTCCAGGAGAATGCTTGTAATCCAAATCACTCATATATCAAAGCATGTTTCCCCATAGGAAACAATGGAAACTCGGTTAATTCATTCCACTGCTTGTCTATGCAGTACTGTATTTGGCCACAGTTCCAGGGGCGCCTGGTGTATGCAATACAGCATGTGGCCAGATTTGCGGAGTGAGCCTCTAAGATGTCGGGATCACTCAGCAATGCATGGAAAGTGTTTACACTTTCAGTATTTCCAAGGAATTCTGAGAATTTCGAGAATTTCCGCCGCCTCCGCGGCTCACCAGCGCCCCCGAAAACCTGGCCACATGCGGTATTGCATGCTAAAAGACTAAAATTTCACTATACTTACATTGGTCCAAGCTGCAGCAATGTAATTATGCAAAAGTATTCATACCTGCATTTTTTGCCATAGTGGGTTTATATTGCAGTATGATCTTGCCTGATTCTTAAAGTACAGGGTGGGCCATTTATATGGATACACCTTAATAAAAAGGGGAATGGTTGGTGATATTAACTTCCTGTTTGTGGCACATTAGTATATGTGAGGGGGGAAACTTTTCAAGATGGGTGGTGACCATGGCGGCTATTTTGAAGTCACCATTTTGAATTCAACTTTTGTTTTTTCAATAGGAAGAGGGTCATGTGACACATCAAACTTATTGGGAATTTCACAAGAAAAACAATGGTGTGCTTGGTTTTAACATAAATGTATTCTTTCATTAGTTATTTACAAGTTTCTCTTTGTTTACAGCCATTGACATGTCGCTGAGGTTAACACGTGCGGAGCAGATAGAAATTGTGTTGATGTCTGGTGAACGCAGTAACCGGGTCATTGCAGCAGATTTCAATGCAAGACAGCCTACAAGACCACCCATCTCCCATGCTCCAGTTAGCAAACTGCTTGCTAAGTTTCGTGAAACTGGTTCAGTGTTGGATTTGCCAAAATGTGGACGCATGAAATCTGTCACTAATGAAGAAACATCAGTGGCTGTCCTAGCTTCATTCAGCAAGAGCCCACAGCGTAGCACTCGCCGCATGTCACTGGAGAGTGGCATTAGTCGAACATCCCTTCGGGATGCAACTCCAGCTTCTGCGGCATCTCAACGAGGATGACCCAGATCGGCGCACTGAATTTGCAGAATGGGCAAAACAAAAATTGGAACAGGACCCTCAGTTTACGCAGAAGATTTTGTTCAGTGATGAGGCTAACTTTTATGTGAATGGTGAAGTTAACAAACAAAACCACCGCTATTGGTCTGACACTAACCCACATTAGATAGATCCCTCCAAGACTGTTGGAACCAAAACATTTATGGTATGGTGTGGTATATGGGTTACAAAGATAGTGGGGCCATTCTTCATCAATGGAAACCTCAAGGCCACTGGATATGCGAAATTGCTACATGATGATGTGTTTCCCTCTTTATGCACTGAAGCTGGCACATTCCCTGCGTTTTTCCAGCAAGATGGTGCACCACCACATTATGGGTGTCAGGTCCAAGCATTCCTAGATGAACAGTTTCCTGGAAAGTGGATTGGTCGTCGTGGGCCAGTTGAATGGCCCCCAAGGTCTCCCGATCTGACCCCCTTAAACTTTTATCTTTGGGGTCATCTGAAGGCAATTGTCTATGCTGTGAAGATACGAAATGTGCAGCACCTGAAACTACGGATACTGGAAGCCCGTGCTAGCATTTCTCCTGTGGTGTTGCTATCAGTGTGTGAAGAGTGGGAGAAGAGGGTTGCATTGACAATCCAACACAATGGGCAGCACATTGAACACATTTTATAAGTGGTCAGAAACTTGTAAATAACTCATGAAAGAATAAAGTTACATTAAAACCAAGCACACCATTGTTTTTCTTGTGAAATTCCCAATAAGTTTGATGTGTCACATGACCCTCTTCCTATTGAAAAAACAAAAGTTGGATTCAAAATGGCCGACTTCAAAATGGCCGCCATAGTCACCACCCATCTTGAAAAGTTTCCCCCCTCACATATACTGATGTGCCATAAACAGGAAGTTAATATCACCAACCATTCTCATTTTATTAAGGTGTATCTATATAAATGGCCCACCCTGTACAATTAAAGGCAACATAGATATTTTAGTAAATCCTCATATAAAGACCTGAAAGTTACACATGATAATAAACATAATAACGGAAATTATTATTTCCATACCATGTAGCTGTGATTGAAGTCTATAATCCCCTCCATCAGTTCTCCTTAGCTGTATAGTGTAGTGATAATGGGAGGAGTTCTTCAGGGGTCAGATGTTATTTCCTGTCAGTAAAATAGCTGCTCTATCCCACAGACATAAAGGGTTCTATGATGCTCAGTCTATTTTACATAACACACACCCAACTGCCAATCAATAGCTGGGTGTGTGCTATGTTACCACAGCACAAGATAGTACAGGTTACTTTGCACACAGATCAGCCTATTAATTTGTGTGCTTCTCTCTGCACTCCTCTGGTAATTTGTAATTTGGCAGAACAGAAGGAGCTAAGAGCTAGGGCAGTGGGCAGGCAAAGGCAGGGCATAGGCGGGAGGGGGCAGGGCTTCACAAATCGATCGTGGGCAGAGCCTAACTATGATTCTCTGCAGAATGAAATCCCTCAGCTTCCCATGTGATACAAAGCCCTTCTCCCAGTGATGTCAAGACATGTTTTGCAGAGGGAATAGATGCAAATGGGGACAACATGAGTCAAACACAGGCAATTCAAAATCCAGGAAGTAAAGTTGCCACCTCACTAAAGGAAGTGCACAATGAGAGCTGGAGACAAGGTAGATATCTCAACATCCTTACTCAGTGACATGTTTAACAGACTGCATAGGTACTTAACAGATTGATATTCATTTTGACCATAGTTCTTTAACCACTTAACAACCGCTCTATAGACAAATGACGTCTACAGAGCGGTTGCTTAATTCTGGGAGGACGTCTATTGACGTCCTCCCAGAATCGCGGTTCCCGCGCGCCCCCTGGGGCGCGCACACGGGAACATCCGTGACCGTCGGGTCCGGGGGACCCGACTGATCACGGATCGTGATGAATGGCCGCTGTGCGCGGCCTTTCATCACGTGATCGCGCCGTCAAATGACGGCGCGATCACATGTAAACAAGCCGGCGCTTCCGCCGGCTTCTCTCTCCTCTCCGCACCGATCGGTGCAGTGTGAGAGGAGAGAGGGGGGAGAGAGGACACGCTGCAGCGCTGTGGGCGATGTG
>BLSH010453654.1:184759-197474 GCA_018402905.1 Glandirana rugosa
TTCAAACTACGCATACCCTTGACTGTTAATGTCGTGTCTAGTCTTTTTTTTGTTACTTAAAAAAACACAAATTTCACAAACATATGATATTGTTATTTGAAGAAAATAACCAATGTTCACATAACAATAGACAATTTTTTATTTTTAGTGTTTTTATTGAACTAGGACTATCTTTGTCATGTGAGACGACGTGACTTTAAGTTCATCGCAATAGTCGGGATGGGTTGAGAGTAGACACTCGATCAGGTGTACCCTCACACGTCGGATCCCATCGTTATAATTTCACGAACATTTCCGTCTTCCAAAAAAAAAAAATAGAGTTACGTACTGACGACTCTTCGAATCCGTAAATAATTTGGGTAATAACTTTCGTTTTTTGGAAGGGGGGGGGGGTTTTTTTTTTTTTTCTGTGTCTCTGATGAAATTTAACCTGGGGAAGGTTTTTTGCTTTCAATAATGGGTTTAATAAATGCCTAAGCTTCTCAGCAGTCATGCATTGAGATAAAAAAAAAAAACCTTCTGCCTTTACAAGCACTTTAATATTGCTACCCTAGGCTGCACACTCCCATGTGGACTAGCTCACAGATGAGAGTTGGGTAGGGCTGATAACGCTACTTGAATTTCAGTGCAGCAGAGTGTACTGTTTCTATCAGGATCAAGTTATTTTTGTGATTTTTATTTTTTAACAGATAACAATACACTTGTAACCAATAAAAGAAGTTTATTGTTATAGTATACAAACACTTTAAACACAAAAAAATTCATTGTTTTTTTTCTGATCTGTGCTGTAATTGTCAGTTCCCATACGCATCAAACTTGTTTTCACATGCTGTGTTCTAAAGAGTTCAGGAGTCATTTAAGGTAGACTTAGCCATGATCATGTTTCAGCTGGAATATTTTTCCTATGATTCAATTCTGGTTGCAAAGAACAAGCAGCTTGGCTCTATTGGCACAAGATGACTAATGTAATTGTTGGGCGTATGTTAAGCTATTAAGCTCTTATGAGTGAAGGGCAACTCTTTACCCAGAGATGTGTCTAAAGAATTGCCAGGTTCAGCAACTGCTATTAAACAGTATGGCTGGGATTATGTTCATGGTGCCAATGGATTAATGGCATTGTTAAACTGTTTTTGAGGATGCAAGTTCCACAACTGTCATCCATTCTTCAATGCTTGGTTAGGAACCGACCTGGAACAAGCAAATTCATAACAAGTATTGGACACCTGATACACACATACTTTTTCCAGGTCAGTAACTAAGCTAAACATTAAAGCAAGGCATTGGATTACAGCTCCAGAACCTGCACATCCAATAACAACAATAAACACAATTGTAACTCTCTTGTTTGCATAAATGAGATCTTTTAAAATAAATATGTGATGAAAGACAAAGGTGACTATCTTTGGTGAGCTTATTTTGAATTTGCTAGCTGCCTGGCTGTCTCTGGCTTCAATATATGGTTTATGAGTCACTGAGCCAGAACAACCTCTTAGAACATGAAGTCATGATTCCTGATCTGCATACTTGTTCCAGGTAAGTGACTCAGAACATACTGCCACTACTATCTAGCACAGGCCTTCTCAACCTTTTAACCCTAGAGGAACCCCAAAAATAATTTTCATATCTCGAGGAACTTACTAAAACTAACTTCTCAGGGCTCAATAGGAACAATGGCCCATATATTGGTGGTCAATATGAAGAATGTCCACATTAAAGTGGTGCTCAGAATGCCATCCTTAAAGAGCTTTGCTAAGTAGTGCTGAACCTTGAACTCTGTAGACATCATCAAATAGGTGGTTCAACAGCCACAGCTCAAGGGACCCCTAACCTCTGGAGGAACCCCAGGGTTCCACGGAACCCTGGTTGAGAATGGCTGATCTAGCACAACTGCCATATTAAGGCCTCAAACACATGGACGTTTTTACAGTGATGTTTTTAAGCTTTTTTTACAGATTAAAAATGCCTCTCCATGTTATTCAATGGCCTCATACACACACACATTTTGAGCTGTAAGTGGCACAGGCATTTTTAAGCTCCAAAAAAAACCCCATGATCAGCGGGTTCTGAGGCTCCAGCACTAGATCTGTAAAAACGCAGACACCGGTAAGGGTCCTTTCACACTAGCAGAGTTCATTTTGACAGACTCCGCTTGCTCAGCGCGGATTGATCCGTTGATCCCCGCTGAGCCGGCGGATGACAGGTTCGTCTCTACACTCTGTGCAGGGACAGACCTGTCAGAGACCTGTCATAGATCCTCTATGGGGATCAGATGAAAACAGACCGATCTGATCCGATCTGCCAGACAGATGGAAAATAGGGTTTCCATCCGTCTGGATTTAGCGGATCGGAGCGGAAGGGGTGCCAGGGGACATGTCACAGCTGACATCCATCGCTCCATAGAGGAGAATGGAGCGTCCGTTCAGGTCCACCTGAAAAACTGACAGGCAGAACTGCACGGTCCGTACGTGTGAAAGGACAAGCTCAGAAACGCGGCTTAGGCTGCATTCACACCTAAGCATCTTGTTTTCAGGCAGAAAGTCGTGTTTTTTTACCGCAATTTTGTACAGGTCAAAAGGTCACCAATGTAAAAAGCAGAAAAATGCCTGTAATCTGCCTAAAAAGAAACTTATGTACTTTTTTGAGCATCAAGCGTTGTGCTTCAGGTGACAGAATGCTCAGATGTGAACAGGGGCCATTGAAATGAATAGGATTTTGCTTGTTGGGCTTTTTGAGCTTCAGAACTGAGTGTTTTACGAGCTGAAAAACGCTTAGGTGTGAACGTTGTATACACAGTGTTAAGCCTCGTCAGGCGTTTCTTTGTCTCTATTCAAAATCAATGGTTCCCTATACAAAATCAATGGTTCATGATGATCTGACTTAAGCCTCGTACACACGGGACGACGATCGTACGTACGATCGTCGCAAATCGTATGTTGCATAATGTAAATAGCATACTGACGTGCACCCGACGGTCGTACATACAACTTGCGGCCGGCCGAACGTGATGACGCGAACGAGTGTATAAAGAGGAAGTGCTGGTATCGTAGCGTGGGCTCCTTCATCTAATTTCATGTTAGTTGAAGTGGACTTGGCGCATGCGTGTTTAGCACAATACAACTTGTTGTGCCCAACTGCTCTACACACTAAACAACGGTCGTACGCAAGCTTGTTGGTACGACCACGTTTTGTAGTCTGCTCATACAACTCCCATGTACGACCGTCGTATGTTCGACTGTTGAAAGCGCGCCCACAAACGATCGATTTCGCATACAACGGTCGTGAGTACAACGTGTTGAATGCGATCGTTGTCCCGTGTGTACGAGGCATTACAGTGCGTCTTGTGTGCTGAGGATCTTGTAGGGAAACCCCCACAAAAATGAAAAAAAAAATGTGTGGGTTTCCTCCCCAGGAGGTACCGGAACCTCCTGCATCGGGGTGGTGATGTCATAAGGGGGCGGTGCCTCTGGATGATGTCAGCGTGGGCCACGCCCCATACCAATAGAGTTCAATGCACAGCGTTGAGTTCGCATTAGTGCAGGAAATCGGGTTGTGTCAACATCGGAAGAAAAACAGAGAGACAGCAGAAAAGAGTGAGAAGACAGATATACATGTAAAATGTTTATATAGGGAGATTTGTTTCATCTCTGTGTATCATCTGAGGCTGTTAACTTCACTGGGTATATTAATAAACTAGGAACACTGCGCTAAGCAAAATTAATTAAAGTGAGTATATCCACTAAAATATTGTGCAAATAATACAACAATATTATAAACAATTAAATATATATGTGAATATATAAATAAATAGTGCAGCCGCTATTTATAAAGTCCAAAATGTGATATAAAACTATTAATCCATATTTCATTAAGCAGCGCAGCTATGTGTAAGCAAAAGCACCTCCTTGCACTTCCTGTTTGTACTGCTTGAAGATGGCTGACAACAACCTCTAAGGGGACACTGGTCTGGTCATTGATGTCATATTTCCAGGAACCATATAACTTATAGCCTCATCCACCTATGAGCGTTCACATAAATGCAGGTACAAGCAGTCCCCTAGTTATGAACATCCGACTTATGAACGACTCCTACTTACAAACGGAGGGAGACAACAGGAAGTGAGAGGAAATCTCTCCCTAGGAAGGGAAATTCACTCCTGTAAGAGTTATTATGGGAAAAAGGTGTCTCCAGTGATGCTTTATCACCAAGATTTGTTTCTACAACAACCCAAAATTTTCAAAATCCAATTATCATTGGGACAGGAAGTGAGGTGAATTCTTCTGAACAGAAATATAGACAGCAAAACAAACATTACAGGGGTGTTAACCCTTCCCTATGCTATCCAAAAAGCTTAAAAATATTTGTTTTGGCTGAAGCTACACTTAAAAAATGTACCTGTTCCGACTTACAAAACAAATTCAACTTATGAACAAACCTACAGTCCCTATCTTGTTTGTAACCCGGGGACCGCCTGTAAAGTCTTCCTATTCCATCACTAATGTTGTTAATACACTGCGCTGCCCAGATATAACACGTCACTGCCATCTGTCAGGACCTAGAAGGAGTCACTGACGGTACCAAAAGCTGATCAGGGAGTACAGCCACAGGTGGAGTTGAAGGGACAGCAAGAGTCTTGTAAGCAGATTACCCGGAATACGGATGTAATGAGCAGTGGATGGAGTGCTTGAACAGGTTATCTTGATGGGCTGATTCACCCTCAGTGTTCTGGTGAGCCTCAGTGTGTTTAGTCTATTCACGTGGTGACACAGGTGGAGGATTCAATCGTGGAGGCTTTTTTCGTTATACACTGAAGATTTCACATTTTTTGGACTGTTTTAGCACTTGCACTTTATTTATTTATTTCATTTTATATAGGTGCTTTTGTTTACACATAGCTGCGCTGCTTAATGAACTATGGATTAATAGTTTTATATCACATTTTCACTGGGTATATGTGAGGGTTTACATCCACTTTAAATGATGATGTATATAGAAATAAAGTCCACAAATGTGCAAAAAAAAAGTGCTTCCCACGATCATAAGCCAGAAGTCACAGTTCCATAATCGATGAAGAAGACAGGTAAAAACTCCCCAACTGTCCAATGAAAGTGAAGGTGAAGGTGGCTTTCCAGAGATTATTGGCTTTCAAACAAATAAAAAGCCGGAAGCACTTCAGGGGATAAACCCCAAATGGATCCACAATGATTGGGAAGACAACCTTTGGCCTATCCACTCCACTTTCAATAAAGGGAAGACATATAGAACATAAAAACTCAAAGTGTAATATGTTCTTAAAAAAGTTTATCAAAAATGTAAAAGAATCCACTCACATTTGAGAAGAAAATGACAGGCATCAAAATGTCATGAAAGCTGCAGCCAGCAAAATGTCAGCGTCAGGTTCCTTATCGCCAGCAGCCACTGTACATGGTGACGCTACATTAGGAACCGCCCTATGCGTTTCATCATACATTTATTGTAGTCAGGGGCGTGGCTAGTTAATCTCATTGCAAACCCTTTTTTTTAATGTAGGAATTAGCTTGTAAAAGAGCCTTGTACAGTCAGCTTTTATAAAGCCTTTAATAACTTCAGATCCGCGCTATAGCCAAAAGACGGCTACAGCGCGGATCTCAATTGCCAGGTGGACGTCTATTGACGTCCACCCCTTTGCACGCCCCCGGCGCGCACTCACAGGCGGGGGCGCGTGCACGCGCGGCCGCCGCACGCTGCGTGGGGTGTGCCCGTGGGTCGGGCGGGCTCGATGACCATGTAAACACGGCGGTTCTCTGTTCTGTGAGAGGGGGACATACCAGATCTACTGATCCCTGTCACTGGGATCAGTTAGATCTGTTATGTCCCTGCCAGCCTCCCCCCCCACAGTTAGAACACACCCAGGGAACACAGTTAACCCCTTCACTGCCCCCTGCAGGTTAACCCCTTCACTGCCAATGACATTTATACAGTAATCAGTGTCTATTTTTAGATCTGATCGCTGTATAAATGTCATTGGTACTTAAAAAGTGTCAGAAATGTCCGACATGTCCGCCCCAATATCGCAGTCCCGATAAAAATCGCAGATCGCCGCCATTATCAGTAAAAAAAAAATAATAATAAAAACGCCATAAATCAATTCCCATAGTTTGTAGATGCAATAACTTTTGCGCAAATCAATAAACGCTGATTGCGATTTTTTTTTACCAAAAATATGTAGAAGAATGTATATTGGCCAAACCCAATGAATAATTTTTTTTTTATATTTTATTTTTGGATATTTATTAGAGCAAAACGTAAAAAATATTGTTCTTCTTTCAAAATCGTCGCTTTATAGCGCAAAAAATAAAAACCACAGAGGTGATCAAATACCACCAAAAGAAAGCTCTATTTGTGGAAAAAAAGGGACATCAATTTTGTTTGGGTACAACGTCGCATGACTACGCAATTGTCATTCAAAATGCAACAGTGCTGAAAGCCGAAAATTGGTCTGGGCAGGAGGGGGGTTTAAGTGCCCAGTAAGCAAGAGGTTAAAGTACTATTTCAGCTCCAATTTAGGAATGGCAAATATTGTTAAAATTCTGCTGATGCCTGAGAGCAGCACGATTAAGATCTGTGTTTAATATTTCTAAACTGGAGCGGAAGAGTTTGGTAATGGCTTTAAAGCCGAAGTTTAAATTTCAATTTAAATAGTTTGTTTGGGCCAAGCTGGAGCAAAAGAACTATTTCTTTTACTAATAGATGTGCCCATGGTAAGCGTGATACAGTATCTCACAAAAGTTAGAACACTCCTCACATTTTTGTAATTTTTTTATTATATCTATGACACTTTGCTACAATGTAAAGTAATGAGTGTACAGCTTGTATAACAGTGTAAATTTGCTGTCCCCTCAAAATAACTCAACACACAGCCATCAATGTCTAAATTGCTGGCAACAAAAGTGAGTACACCCCTAAGTGAAAGTGTCCAATTTGGGCCCAATTAGCCATTTTCCCACCCCGGTGTCATGTGACTCATTAGTGTTACAAGGTCTCAGGTGTGATTGGGGAGCAGGTGTGTTACATTTGGTGTTATCGCTCTCACTCATACTGGTCACTGGAAGTTCAACATGGTACCTCATGGCAAAGAACTCTCTGAGGATCTGAAAAAAGAATTGTTGCTCTACATAAAGATGGCCTAGGCTATAAGAAGATTGCCAAGACCCTGAAACTGTGCTGCAACAGGGTGGCCAAGACCATACAGCAGTTTAACAGGACAGGTTCCACTCAGAACAGGCCTCGCCATGGTTGGCCAAACAAGTTAAGTGCACATGCTCAGTGTCATATTCAGAGGTTGTCTTTGGGAAATAGACGTATGAGTGCTGCCAGCATTGCTGCAGAGGTTTAAAGGGGGGGGTCAGCCTGTCAGTGCTCAGACCATATGCCGCACACTGCATCAAATTGGTCTGCATGGCTGTCGTCCCAGAAGGAAGCCTCTTTTAAGATGATGCATCAGAAAGCCCACAAACAGTTTGCTGAAGACAAGCAGACTAAGGATATGGATTACTGGATCCATGTCCTGTGGTCTGATGAGACCAAGGTAAACTTATTTGTTCAGATGGTGTCAAGCTTGTGTGGTGGCAACCAGGTGAGGAGTACAAAGACAAGTGTGTCTTGCCTACAGTAAAGCATGGTGGTGGGAGTGTCATGGCCTGGGGCTGCATGAGTGCTGCCGGCACTGGGGAGCTACAGTTCATTGAGGGAACCATGAATGCCAACATGTACTGTGACATACTGGAGCAGAGCCGATCCCCTCTCTTTGAAGACTGGGTCACAGGGCAGTATCCCAACCTGATAACGATCCCAAACACACCTCCAAGATGACCACTGCCTTGCTGAAGAAGCTGAGGGTAAAGATAATGGCCTGGCCAAGCATGTCTCCAGACCTCAATCCTATTGAGCATCTGTGGGGCATCCTCAAATGGAAAATGGAGGAGCGCAAGGTCTCTAACATCCACCAGCTCCGTGATGTCGTCATGGAGGAGTGGGAGAGGACTCCAGTGGTAACCTGTGAAGCTCTGGTGAAATCCATGCCCAAGAGGGTTAAGGCAGTGCTGGAAAACAATGGTGGCCATACTAAATATTGACACTTTGGGCCCAATTTAGACATTTTCACTCACTTTTGTTGCCAGCGATTTAGACATTAATGGCTGTGTGTTTAGTTATTTTGAAGGGACAGCAAATTTACACTGTTATATAAGCTGTACACTCACTGCTTTACATTGTAGCAAAGTGTAATTTCTTCAGAGTTGTCACATGAAAATATATAATAAAATATTTACAAAAATGTGAAGGGTGTACTCACTTTTGTGAGATACTGTATAAACAGTATGTAGCATCAACTACATACAATATACAGCACTGTGTTCCAGCCATGCAGAGACTTCCAGTCTGCTGCTGGAACAAAGTCAAATCAGGTTGAGCACTCCTCAGCCATTCACTGGAAGCCTTGTATTTTAACCAGTTCCTGCCTATGCTATAGTCGAAAGACCGCTACAGCGCAGGTTTTCATTGCTGGGAGGGCATACATGGACATCCTCCCATGCTCGTGCTGCCCACGCACCCCAGAAGCTGGTTATCAGTTTTCTTTCCACAAACTCACAGCGTGAGGAGAAAAGAAAGCCACTAACTGGCTTCTGTTAAAGGGACATTGGTCCCAACATTACCCACCTGTGCTGCTAATCAGTGCCCACCAGTGCCACCTATCAGTGCCCATCAGTGCTGCTAATCAGTACCCACCAGTGTCACCTATCAATGCCGCCAATCAGCGCCTATCAGTGCAGCCTCATCAGTGCCCCCTTATTTGTGCCTTCTATCAGTGTCATTTATCAGTGCCCATTAATGCTGCCTCCTCAGTGCCCATCAGTGCACCCTATCAGTGCCCATCAGCGCAGCCTCTTCAGCGCACATCAGTGAAGGAGAAAACGTACCTGTTTGCAAAATGCTATAACAAACTATGAAAAATGGTTTTTTTTATCAAAATTTTCAGACTTTTTTTTATTTGTTTAGCAAAATATAAGTTCAGTGGTGATTAAATACCCCCAAAATAAAGCTCTATTTGTGTGAATAAATTATACAAATTTCATCTCAGTACAGTGTTGCATAACCACGCAATTGTAATTCAAAGTGTGACAGAGCTGAAAGCTGAAAAATGGCCCAGGCAGGAAGAAGGTAAAAGTGGTTAATCAATTAACACAAGGCTTCTTCTGATTGGCTGAAGTGGCGAGGTGGCCGGATTATGCTGTGATCTCCATTTCAGCCAATCATAGGAAGCCAGCTTGCCTCAAACAAACTATTTAAAGTAAATGTAAACATGGAGTTAGGCTTTAAGGCCCCTTTCATATGGGGTGGAGTGCGCCAGCTCAGCGGGAGATTGCTCCGATGTTCTCCACTGAGCCGGCAGGTGACATCTCTGCTTTCTGTGCAGGGACAGACCTGTCAGATCCCCGCTGTTCTCTATGGGGAAGATTGGATGAAAACGGACTGCATGTCCATTTTCATCCAATCCCATCCGCAGGACGGATGGTGAACTTAAATCTTAAATCTTGCTTAAAAGCTTTGCAAATGCTTTACATAAGTTTGATTTACACATTGCACACATTATTGAAGGCCTAAGAGTTAAACTGGCCATACACTCTACATCCTTTAACAAATTGAAGGACGGTCAAAGAGGGATCTCAATTCTTCAACTGATACATTTGGAGAATGGTTCAGGATATGTTAGGTGGATCTATTTGGTGCAAAAGCTTCCCTAATAGATAATTTATATACTAAAACTTCTAAGGCCAGAAATATCTGCTCTTCTATAGATGTGACAGTGAAAACATGGCTCATAGCTGAAGGCATGGTTCCTGTTTCTCACCTAGAACACCCATATGGAATCACAGTAACTTACAAGAACCATATGGACACCCGGATTCCAAGTTGTAGCATTACTCAGCTTTCACATATCTTTCTAAATTGAATGTTTATCTCTTTTGACCAACCTAAACAAGTTTCATTGATTACTAATAAATATTTCTATAGATATTATTCCCTGTACATGCTGTAAGTAAAAACAAGTTTTTTCTTAGTTATATAATACATGAAGGGGTGGAATGACTGGGAGTGTATGGGTGTGTGCATGAAGTTCTGTTCTATTTTAACACACCTGTGTGTGTGCAATGTGCCAGTACAGTAGGGATTAAGGGATTCACTTCTTTTTCTCTGACTTGGGACATCTTTTTATAAGGGAGTGACAAAGCTGGAGGGATTTAATCTTTGGAAACAGAGGGGTATTATGATATTTACACAGTTATATTATAATGGTTATTTAAAGTAATTTCAGAAGTTGCAAGAATAATTTTTTATTTTTATATACTGTATACTTGTGGGGTTGATTTGCTAAAGGCAAATGTATTTTGCAAGTACAGTTGCACTCATTTTCTCCAGATCTTAGTACATGTGCAGTCATGTGTAGGCAAATATGCTGTTTTTATTTTCCTTGTGCCTGATTGGATATTATTTTGAAGCCTCAACACATTCACCAAGCACTGGGGAAAATGGGTGCAACTGCACTTGCAAAGTGTACTGTACAGTCAATTTGCCTTTACTAAATCAACTCCTATATACAGTACACCGAAATTGTTTTGTCAATGTTTGCAACAAAGTTATGCAATTTGATTTAAAGAGAAAATGACCCGTAGGATACCTTAAAGTATACTGGTGATAGAGGATATAATGAAGGCTGATCACATGGGTATTATCTGTAATATGTACAATGTTTCATTACATAAATATTTGGTGAAATATCCCTTGAAATGCAGAGAGCTATGGTTTCAAGATATTTCTGAATATTTCAGATGAGTGGTCATGGGTACTACAGGCAATTCTCTCTGTCTCTGTCTAGAGTTACAACAATAAAAGATGGTATCCGCCTATCCTGTGCTCAGTACAACAGCTCACTTCACTTTTCATGGTACATCCATGAGTCCTCAAGGAAATGAAACTTCAGCAGTAAAAAACAATCCTGCAGCTCCTCCGCCAGATCAGTGGGTGATCCAGCCAGTAAAGTGCAAAAGAACCAGGGGAGCAGGGATTAAAAACTTGTAACACTTTATTTGCACACAATAGTATCACCAGATGATACTGATATCGGTGGAGTCTGTGGATGCTCTCTTTGCGTGTCCACACAGTAGTTAAAAAGTGGGTTCATACCTCGCTAAGAGTCACAATATTAACAAGCTGTGACAAACTATGCAATAAAAAACACAGTGTACATATAATTTCGAATTGTGTCGCGCTAAACAAACATTTTCAAAAGTGCATATCTGACAATAACATAATTCATATAGTGCAATAAAAAACTACTGTAAATCAATCATACAATATCACAGTTAATATTGTTCAAACAAAATATATGCTTATAGTACATAAAGTAGAGTATCAAATTTAATATTAGTAAAATTGTGCTTGTATATGTAAAGTGCAAATGTGCATAAAGTGAATAAATATACCAGTGCAAATCAAAGTTCATTAGCAGCCAGAATTGATGTCTGGCTCTCTAAAGGTCTTTTGAGCGTGCAATTAAAAAGTTTCCCACAGCCAGAAAGAAGAAAGTCTTGGATATTTCAAGGATGGGAAGAAAAAACAGAGTCTTATGCTGATTCCGTATATTCTCCAACAGCAAACACCAAGTGACACCTCCAGTGAAAGACCACAAGATGGGGTACTCTTACCGGAATAAATGGACCCACTATTTCTAGTTGGGGTCACAAACACAGGCAGATAAACCCTCTGCAAGGTAAATCGCTGTCACTATGGTGATAGACCTCAAAGACCTCTGGTTCCCAGAAATTCACTATGTTCGTCCAAAACTAGCTTCCAAGCTCATTAATCATGGGAAAAAGAGAAGGAATCCACATAGTTTAAATCCACAAAACAATTGTTTATTAAAGGCAATAAAACAGGGTACTCACAAGCATCCATATATAGAGCGCATATAAAAACAAAAGCCGGCAAATTATCAGTTCACCCATCCTTCCGGGATCACGTGGGGCGTGGTGAGGTCAGCGCGTAGCTCTGCCCTACATGTTTCGTCACACCTGATGTCTTCCTGGGGCACTCTATATATGGATGCTTGTGAGTACTCTGTTTTATTGCCTTTAACCGCTTAACAACCGCCCCCGTCTATTGACGTCCTCCCAGAATCGCGGTTCCCGCGCGCCCCCTGGGGCGCGCACACGGGAACATCCGTGACCGTCGGGTCCGGGGGACCCGACTGATCACGGATTGGGGTGAATGGCCGCTGTGAGCGGCCTTTCACCACGTGATCGCGCCGTCAAATGACGGCGTGATCACATGTAAACAAGCCGGCGGAAGCGCCGGCTTCTCTCTCCTCTCCGCACCGATCGGTGCAGTGTGAGAGGAGAGAGGGGGGAGAGAAGACGTGCAGCAGCGCTGTGGGCAATGTGCAATGCCCACAGCGCTGCCTAGTAACAAAATACTCCCCCCCACCATCTATTTACCACCCACCCACCACCCCCCAGCCACCATCAGCCACCCACCACCCACCCAGCCATCATCAGCCACCCACCACCCACCCAGCCATCCACCCCCCACCCATCCTCACCCAATCCATCCTCACCCACCCACCCATCCATCCATCCATCCATCCATGCTCACCCATCCATCCATCCATCCAGCCATGCA
>BLSH010453654.1:223665-236045 GCA_018402905.1 Glandirana rugosa
TGTCGGAGTCTACTATGTGTCTCTACTTTTTTTTAGAGGATGTATTCAAAATTGTCTAACGCAATTTTTAGAAAGAAATAGACAGTCTTCGTGTCTTCTTCCCACCTCTCTGACGTCAATCACACACACTCTCGACTAACCTCCTTTCCTTGTGGGGGGGGGAGGTGTGTCGTCTTCTTGACACAACACTTACCTATTCGAAGTAAAACTCGAGAGGGGGGAGGGAGGGCTGTGTTTACATAGAGTACACAGTCCTTTTGAAGAGTCTTCACTGAGTACGATTCTTGTACCCTTGCTTCGTGGTCTTTCTTTGTTGTGCTCTCCACCCTTCTTCTGTGCTTCTGACAGATAAAGAAAGATTTTTAACGCAATCTGTTAAAACTTATGTAGGAGATTTTTTTTCATCTCTGTGTATCATCTGAGGCTGTTAACGCACTGGGTATATGTGAGGGTTTAAATCCACTTTAAGCATAAGCGTGTGCTGTCTTTCTTCAGCTGGCTCTTGGCTTGAAAGTGAAAGTGATTCAGTGACTATATAGCTGCCCCCCATGTGGTCTAGGGACCACATCTAGCTGTTTCAGGATAGTAAGGCAGAGGAAACCAAGGTGCATCCATCCCTTGATTTCAACTGCACTGAATGAAACCAAAGTGTCAATGATTTCATTACTTCTGGTTTCACTGCTTCCATTCCCTGGCTGGTACAACCAGGTGAGCATCCAATAAAGCAGATCTCTACCCAGTTAGATGCTCCGGAGGGCAAGGGAGACATTGGGGTCTCCATAAAGAGTATCTGTCATCTGCCCAATACTATCACATGGGATTTTGTAAACCCCTTGTGATAGTAATAAAGTTAAAATAAATTAATAAAAATAATTATTTTATTAAAAATAAAAAAAGTAATACATTTAATATAAAAAAAAAATTAAATGTAACACACGATGGCCTAGATACCCCCACAGTGGCAAAAGCACCCAGGGTGCACATGTTTATGTTAACTATGATTGCACCATACATGTGACATATCGCCACAAACAGCAGAGGGAGAGCAATGATTCTAGCGCTTACAGTTAACTTTAAACTGAAGGGCTGCAAAAGCTTTTAAAGTGTCACCTATGGAGATTTTTGGGAAATGTAGTTTTTTGCATTATCACAGGCGCATGCAATTTTAAGACTTGCCAGGTTTGGTATCTGTTTAGTGCAACCCCAACTTTTATATTTTACCAAAACATTGGGTATTATATATATATATACATTATATTGTGTGTGATTGCACTTAAATTAATTTTATCAAAGAGTAACTTCACTTTTGTTGAGAAAAAGCATTCCCCTCTGGGTAATCTATGTACATTGGAAGGATTTTAACAAACTTTGTTGCAGATTCCTACCTTTTGTTATTCTGAAGAAATGCCTGTGTGTTTGTCTGTGTCCATGTGGTAAGTGAATCTAATGGGTTTGGTTTCTTAATTTTCAGTCAGCTGCTGCACCTCCAGGGCACTAGTGAGGAAAATTGCAGGGTCTGCACCCCTTTAGATGTGATTTGCTATTGGGAGTATCTCACCAAAATTGACATTTTTGTTGCAGGGAATGCCTGATATCTAACTTGTGAGTCAATCACACAAGCAGGAAATGATCTTTTATTTATTGCATTGCTTTTTACAGAAAATGACATAGCTGCAGATCGAAAAAGTAAGATCATTTTTAATAATGTTCAATTAAAATATGACTTGAGTCGCAATTGTATATGCTATATTATTATTTTTTTCATTTGCTATTTTTTTGGCGTTACCCATTGTTTGCTGAAAATTTGTGTTTATAAAACAGCTGTGCAAATATCATGCAACATAAACTATTGTGACTATCATCTTTTTATTCTACAGGGTCTTTACTTTCAGAAAATATATAATGCTCTGGGGGTTTAAGTAATTTTTTGTTTTTCACAATCTTAAAGTTTTATTGAAATTCAAGTTTTAAACAAAATCATATTCACATGTATTGCAGGCAAATTTTACATTCTGATATCAGGTTATACATGAAGTGGAATTAAATATGTAATTAGTATCATAAAATATAGCAGAGGAAGATACAAAAAGGTGCAACATTTTAGAACAGTTCACATGGAGTACAAAGTGAGGGGGTAGGAGGGAAGGTGGAAGAATAGGGAGGGGAAAAAAGGGGTTGGGGTGAAGAAGGGGAAGAAATATGTCCCAGAGAAATTATTAGAGAAATTATAAGAGTCAATGGTACTGAGTAACAGGTATTTATTTCTTGTTAACAGTTAGCAGTATGACGTTTACATCATCGCTTTGATAGATTCCTCAGAATATGTAAAAGACCACCACATTTTCCACATTTTATGGAATTTAACAGAAGATTCTTTTTTCATTGCAATAGTTTCCTCCATTTTGTATATTAGGTTTACTTTTGCAAACCAGTCCTTGACCATCGGCACTTGTGTGGATTTCTAGTGCAATGGGATGAGAGCCTTTGCTGCATTTAAGAGATGTCTGGTGAGCTATCTCTTATGTTTTCCCAAAGAGAATGAGAGAATGAGATAATATGTATTAGGCAGGTAACAGCATCTAGAGTCAGCGAAGTGTTTGTAATATGATGAATCCACTGGATGATTTGTTGCCAGTAGTCAAGGACTGGAGGGCATAGCAACCACATATATATGAAAGTTACTTCATCAGATTTACATCTCCAACATATACTTGAGTTGGAAAGGGACCATTTCCCAGCCTTCTTTGGTGTAATGTACCAATGGGTTAATAATTTATAGGACATTTCTTGTATTTTAGTGCTAAGGGAGCATTTATGTGCAAGGTTACATGCTTTTTCCCATTGTGTTTCTGTGATTTCTATTCCAAGTTCGTGCTCCCATACTTTCCTGTATTTGTTGTTACCTTCTTGTTTTCCCTGGATCAGCCAAAAGTATGCTAAGGACGTAGTTCTCCAAACCAGTGTCCTTTGGTAGCAAATTGTTTCTAGGCTGGTCAAGGGATTATGATATGCAGTTTTGTGTTGACTATTTTGAAGAAAGTTATGTAATTGCATGTAGAACCAAAAGCCAGGAAATGATCCCTTAAACTTATCTATTAATGATTTAAAGTCCTTTAATTTACCCCTGTGGTAGCAATAGAGTGCTAGTAAAGTTTTGTTATGTTTGGGTTTTGGGATGTTTTTATTGTTAATGCCTGGTTGGAAGTCAGGATTATGCCTAATCGGGGTTAGAGGGCCTGGTACGTATGCACGTTCATGTGTTGATGCACATTTATGAAAGATTTCAAGGGTGGGTTTTATAAATGGGTGATGGTTCAAGGTTTTGGGAAGTTTGGAGTATGTTGTCCAAGGAAAAAATAGTAGGTTTTGTGTTGTGCTTGACATTTCAAGGTTGAACCAGTCTTTATTTTGATAATGGCAATGCCAGTCAATTATTTTAGTGATATGCGTGGCTTGATAGTATTTTTTTAAAATCAGACAAACCCATGCCTCCTTTGGATTTTGTAAGGGTAAGTGAGTTAAATTTTATTCTAGTTTTTTTTTTAGCCCAGATAAAGTTCCTTTGAAGGAATGTTAGTTTCTTAAAAAAGGCATTCGGGATTTTGATTGGCAAAGCATTAAAAAAAATATAAATAATTTTCTCTTTTACAACTTTTCTAGTTTTTTCTAGATACCCAATTGGAGGTTTTTCCTACATTTTTTTGTGTATGAGGAATTGTACAAGTGAGTTCTCCAGGTATCAATATTTGTTGTATATCTTGGTCGCCTCCTGGTGGATACACATGGCGACCTTTCCTACCTCATATACAGGTTTCACATTGAGGAATCTATGCCTGGATTTCTCCCCCTCTAAACTCTTCAATACTTTATGGTGCTCCTCTGCTCTTTTCTTACTCACTTTTTTTCTCTCTGCTCTGCTTATCTTCCGGGCTGGTATGACGAGCTTCCTCTATATGCATTGCTATTTGTACCATTTAGAACCTTGGAATGAGTGTTAACCACTTTTTAAAAATGTCCTCCCTAAATTGTAGGGGATTTAATACTCCTGAATAAAAGAATCAAATTGTATATCATTTCCACAAGTGCCATCCGCAAATTTTGCTTCTACAGGAAACACATTTTAGAGCAGACACTATACCAACACTTCCACTCAGACATTACTCTAATTGGTTCCATCGTCCTAATCCTGATGCCCGCTCAAAAGGAGTATCAATAGCTTTCCATGTCTCTTTCTCACCTGAAGTATTAGACACATTGATTGACCCACTGGGTAGATGTATTTTTCTGAAGATTAAGTATTTACAAACCGAATACACAATTATTAATGTTTATTTCCCTAACCAGGACCAACTGGGGTTCCTCCTCTCGTTGACCACCAAGCTTCGCAAGTTCTGGGCCAGCAATGTAATCATGGGTGGAGACCTGAATTGTGCGCTGATCCCACATATGGATACATCATCCGGTAGGTCCTCTTTATCCCCAGCTTGCTTGACCAAAATTAGTAGGTTACTGGCAGACCTTTCATTAATAGATGTGTGGTGAATTTTGAACCCTTCAGGCAGGGACTTTACATATTATTCCACAGCACACTCCTCTTATAGTAGGATAGACTACATCCTGGTCTCTCAGGCCTTATTAGATGCTAGACCTGACGCCACAATTGGGATGACGTTATGGTCAGACCACGCCCCTGTTCACCTCTCTCTGGGATCGCCCCCACCTGGTCGGAGGTGGTTCACATGGAGAACAATAATCTGCTCAGGGACTCAGTGTGTACACAGGCGATTTCCCAAGCCATCAGGGACTTTGCAGTGGATCATGCTAAAGATGACACGCCCCCTCTTGTCAAATGGGAAGCTCTGAAGTGTGTGTTACGGGTCTTTATCCAGCATGGAGCACGTCTGTAGAAGGTGAGATCCTACTAAATTTCTTCCCTTCTTTCTAAAATCTCGACGTTGGAGGCCTCCCATAAGCGCACGCTTGACAGTTCCACTTTGCTAGATCTCACCAAGGCTCATGGGGATCTCCTGAAGCTTTTTTCAGAACGTACTCTAATAGCTAGAGATAGAGGCAAAGCCACTCATTACTCTCAGGCCAATAAATGCGGTAAACACCTAGCCCGCTCTCTAAACCCTAGGGGAACCCACTCTTCTATACCTTACTTATTATCCACAGCCAAAGGCAAAATTCATACTAACTCTGATATCGCTGAAGAGTTCCGCACGTATTATTCTTGTCTATATAACCTCCCACAAAATACCTTGGTGGGTGCAACGCCTTCCACTCAGCAAAATCAGTCTGACCTCTTGGAGTATATTCAAGAGACGGCCTTACCGGTAATTCCCCCCAAACAGCAAAGGGCCTAGGCGCTCCCCTCTCTGACTTGGAATTTATACAGATCATTAAGGGTCTTAAAAATGGGAAGAGTCCGTGCCCGGATGGCCTCACCGCCCGCTTTTTTAAAACATTTGCCCCTCAGCTGGCTCCAGTCCTAGTGAAGGCTTTCAACTCAATAGATGAATCTTGTCTCCCACCCTCATCCCTTCTTAGAGTTGTAATTCCCAAGCCGGGGAAGGATCCCTCCCTTTGTAGTAACTATAGGCCAATTTCACTATTGAATTTGGACCTCAAACTGTATACTAAGATCCTGGCCAACCGTCTGTCACCCTTGTTACCTACCCTTATTCACGGAGACCAGGTGGGGTTTGTTCCTGGTCAGGAGGCCAGGGACAACACTACCAAAACCCTACAATTGATTGCACACGCACAGAGACATCGTTTGCCAGCATGCCTTCTCTCATGTGACGCGGACAAGGCATTTGATAGGGTCAGTTGGACATTCCTACACCACACACTAGTTCAAATTGGCCTCGGCCCCAAGATGGTTAGCCATATTATGGCAATGTACTCCTCACCCACGGCCTCGGTACTTGTTAATGGCATTCAATCTTAGCCACTAAATATTGCCAATGGCGCTAGGCAGGGGTGCCCTTTGTCACCCCTCCTCTTTGCCTTGACAATTGAACACCAAGCACAAGCCCTTCGGGCAAACCCGGCAATCCATGGTATTCATACCCCTACTATCCATAGCAAACTTGCGCTTTATGCGGATGATTTCCTATTATATGTAACACAACCCCTCATCAGTCTACCTTCCATATTAAAAGAAATCCGTAGGTTCGGGAGGTTTAGTAATTACCAACTAAACATTTCTAAAACAGAAGCTCTTAATATTTCTGTTCCTCAGGCTACACTCTCTCTCCTTCAAGCAGATTATCACTTTCAATGGAGACCGAGGGCAATTACATACTTAGGAACTGTCATTCCGACCCATTTCACCGACATTTATTCCCTCAATTACAGTCCCCTCTTAACTAACATAAGACGTCTGCTTCCTTTTTCCGTATACTTAAGTCCCTAGCCATTAAATATATGTGTAAAGGGAAACACCCTAGACTCAAACACCAGCTCCTATGCCAACCATGGTTGATAGGAGGCTTGGGACTTCCAGGCTTTGACATTTATCTTTCTGCTTCGTTATTATCTCGGCTCCTAGAATGGTTCCCATGCCCAGTACCTAAACTTTCAGTAGCGGTAGAACAAGGCATATTGCCTGTGGATCTCAGGGCCCTTCTTTGGGGAAATGACCAGCACTATAAGAAATTACACACTCTCTCACCTTTGACGATATCTGCACTACAGCTGTGGTACAGGAGATGGGATAAATATGTCCTATCCACTGACCCGAGTCCTCTATCCCCTTTATTTGATCACCCCGCGCTACCTGATAATAGAGAGGTACAGAAGTTTGCAGCTTATGACAGATCCTCGTGGCCTACAGCCCGACAGTATGTTCATCAATCTACAGGGGACTTTGTGATGGGCCCTTCTGCGGAGCATATCCAGATGTCATGGCTGACTAAACTTCACCTTAATTCTTTTTGTAGGACCCTACATAACACTAAGCAAACTCATAGAACACTTAAAAATTACGAACACCTATGTACCCTGCCTGAGGTTCCTCGTCACTCACTCTCTGAGATTTATAAAATAATTCAAACCAATCTCCATAGTACGCTGCCTAAGTACACCAAGGTTTGGTCTGAGTCACTGGGGACTGAGATATCTGACACGGACTGGCAGAAAGCCTTTTTATTCACGCACAAATGTTCAGTCCCTAGCTATGGTCAAGAGAAAAATTATAAAGTGTTAACTAGGTGGTATTATGTTCCCACTACTTTACACCGTTTTTTTCCGGCTTCATCCGATTTGTGTTGGAGGTATAATCGAGAGCAGGGATCTCATGTACATATCTGGTGGGAATGTTCTCTTATTAAACCCCTCTGGACCCAAATATTTCAGACGTACACAGATTTATACGATGATCCCTTAGTCCCTAGTCCCCTCATTGCCCTGCTATCTATCCTGCCAGGCTCATGTAAATCACAAAAATCTAAGCTATTACGATTTTTTCTCACGCCAGGAAGGCAGCTAATATCCAGATCCTGGAAGGTCCCATCCACTCCCCCCTTTTCTAAATGGTTAATAGAGATGAATGATATCATGTTAATGGAGGAACTGGAAGCCCGAGAAAGGGACACTTGGGATAAATTCAGCACATTGTGTGCAATTTGGATTCATTATTCCACTTCTTCTAAACTTAAATCTCAGCTTTTACTATAATCCCCCATCATAGTGGCATGCAGAACACCATTCTCCATAATTTACAATGACAATGCCACCCTTCCAATACAAACCTTAGTATTAACGCATATGAGATTGTGGAGGGGGCTCGTCAACCCGTCCTTTCTTTTCTTTTTTCTTTTTCTTCCTCTCTTTTCTCTTTTTCTTCCCTCTATAGAAGTTTCTATTCTACTTTACTCTTTTGACTTATTACACTATCTATACTCCAGTCGACATTTCTGCATCATTTTTCTTCCCCTTGTTATGTATATGTATGAAAGAAATAAACTATGTAGACTCATGCTTCAAACCTATTAAAGGGAACTGGTCGCTTATCCGGTGGGGTTCCCCTCCCTCGCCCGGCGAGACCTAGTTTTTGGGCTCTCGGGGGAGAGGGGGGACCCCATGACCAGTCAAGAGATAATATGTGTTGTCTTAAATGATCTTCCCTTTCTTGATGATGCAGGAACCTGTCCTGCTGTGCAGTTTAAGCATTCAGATATCCTCTTAGTTTAACAGGAAAGACAAGTATCCTCTTATACCTGCATATGAGAAGTAACAATATATCTGAAATGTATATCAACTGAAAGGACCTGTACTTATTGGTTTCACATTCTTTCTTACACCGTTTGTAATTATGACCTTTCTTTTCTACGAATAAAAACATATTCAACCATAAAAAAATATAAAAGTCTTGGGAGTACTGTCATTTTCAGGATTAAGGCTCTACCGAACCAAGAAAAATGTTTCGTATTCCATTTCTTTAAATCTGATTCAATATTCTTCAGTAGAGGTTTAAAGTTGACTTCAAAAAAGGAAGATATGTCTGGGGTAAGTTTGATGCCTAGGTATTTAAGGGAATTAGTTTCCCATCTATAAGGGAAGTATGTTTGTGTAATTTTAAGTTGTTTACGTGATAACTTACATTGAGGGCTTCCGAGCTATTGAAGTTAATCTTAAAGTTTGAGATATAGCTAAATGTTTTTAATATCAAGTTTAGATTAGGGATTGAGATGTGGGGTTGTGTCAGGAAAAATATGAGGTTGTCTGCATAGGCGGCTAATGCGTATTCCCTATCTTCTATGCAAAAAACATGTATTGATTTGTCTATATTAATTGTCCTAATCAGAGGTTCAAGGGTCAAGATAAAGAGAAGATGGGAGAGTGGGCAACGTTGTCTAATACTGTTTCTGATATGTATTGGTTTTGAGAATGCATCATTGAGTCTAATTTTAGCTTGGGAATTTTGGTATAGTATTTTGATCCAGCTTAACAAATTGTTACCTATGCCAATAAATGAGCAAGTGGAAAACATGAAATCCCAAGAGATGTGGTCAAAGGCCTTCTCCGCATCTGTGGACAGCAGAAGACCCCTGACCTTAGAGCTCCTGGTTAGATGAATGAGATTTAATACCTTTATGATATTATCCCTGGATTCACATCCTGGCATAAATCCTACCTGTTCTGGGCCTATTATTTTAGAAAGTAAAGACCTCAGCCGGTTTGCTAGGATTTTTGCTAACAACTTCAGATCTATATGACATAGTTCTGTAGTTGGTGCAGTCAGTGTTATCTTTTTTGGGTTTGAGGATGACTGAAATATATGCCATAAGGAAGGAATTAAGTAATTTTATGGCCAAAAATGTAGATTTTTGAATGTGTGCAAAAAATGACAAAAATTGCTTTAGTGTCAAAATGGTTAAATACATGTATTTAAACTGTAAAATATAGACAATTAATAGAGTTTACACAGTTTATATAGAGCCAGGTTAGGGGTGATATATAGAGCCAGGTTAGGGGTGCATATAGAGCCAGGTTAAGGGGTGATATATAGATCCAGGCTAGGGGTATATATAGAGATAGGGCAGGTGGTATATAGAGCCAGGTTAGGTGATATATAGAGCTAGGTGTGGGTGGTATATAAAGCCAGGTTAGGTGATATATAGAGCCAGGTTAGGGGTGTATATGAAGCCAGGTTAGGGTGGTATATAGAGCCAGGTTAGGTGATATATAGAGCCAGGTTAAGGGTGCATATAGAGCCAGGTTAGGTTGTATATAGAGCCAGTTTCAGAGTATACAGTATATAGAGCAAGGTTAGGGCAGTATATAGAGCCAGGTTTGGGGTGCATATAGAGCCAGGTTGGGTGATATATAGAGCCAGGATATGGGTGTATATAGATCCAGGTTCAGGGTGTATATAGAGCCAGGTTATGTGGTATATAGAGCCAGGTTAGGGGTGATATATAGAGCCAGGTTATGGTGGTATATAGAGCCACGTTAGGGGTGTATATAGAGCCAGGTTTGGAGTGTATATAGAGCCAGGTTTGGGGTGTATATAGAGCCAGGTCAGGGTGGTATATAGAGCAAGGTTAGGTGATATACTGTATAGAGCCAGGTTAGGGTGGTATATATAGCCAGGTTAGGGTGGTATATAGAGCCAGGTTAGGTGATATACTGTATAGAGCCAGGCTAGGGTGGTATATAGAGCCAGGTTTGATGATATATAGAGCCAAGTTAGGGTGGTATATAGAGCCAGGTTAGGTGATATATAGATCCAAGTTAGGGGTGTATATAGAGCCAGGTTAGGGTGGCATATAGAGCCAGGTTAGGTGATATACTGTATAGAGCCAGGTTAGGATGGTATATAGAGCCAGGTTAGGTGATATATAGAGCCAGGTTAGGATGGTATATAAAGTCAAGTTAGGTGATATATAGAAGTTTAGGGGTGTATATAAGGTTAGGTGTGGGTGTATATAGACCCAGGTTCTGGCTGTATATAGAGTCAGGCTAGGTTAGGTTATGTTAGATATAGAGCCAGGTTAGGGGTGCATATAGAGCCAGGTTGGGGGTCTATATAGAGCCAGGTTGGGGGTGTATATAGAGTCAGGTTCGGGGTGTATATAGAGCCAGGTTAGGTGGTATATAGAGCCAAGTTAGGGGATGCTATATAGAGCCAGGTTAGGGTAGTATATAGAGCCAGGTTAGGTGATATATAGAGCCAGGTTAGGGTGGTATATAGAGCCAGGTTATGGTGGTATATAGAGCCAGGTTAGGTGATATATAGACAGGTTAGGTAATATATAGAGCCGGGTTGGGAGTGTATATAGAGCCAGGTTAGGGTAGTATATAGAGCCAGGTTAGGTGATATATAGAGCCAGTTTAGGGGTGTATATAAAACCAGATTAGGGTGGTAAATAGAGCCAGGTTATGTGATGTATAGAGCCAGGTTAGGGTGGTATATAGAGCCAGGTTAAGTGATACATAGAGCCAGGTTAGGGTGGTATATAGAGCAAGGTTATGTGATATTTAGAGCCAGGTTAGGTGAGATATAGAGCCAGATTATGAGTGTATATAAAAACAGGTTAGGGTGGTATATAGAGCCAGGTTAGGTGATATATAGAGCCAGGTTAGGGTGGTATATAGAGCCAGATTATGGTGGTATATAGAGCCAGGTTAGGTGATATATAGAGACAGATTAGGTAATATATAGAGACAGGTTAGGGTGGTATATAGAGCCAAGTTAGGGGTGTATATAGAGTCAGGTTAGGGTGGTATATAGAGCAAGGTTTTGTGATATATAGAGCCAGGTTATGTGAGATATAGAGCCAGGTTAGGGGTGTATATAAAACCAGGTTAGGGTTGTATATAGAGCCAGGTTAGGTGATATATAGAGCCAGGTTATGGGTGTATATAGAACCAGGTTAGGGTGGTATATAGAGCCAAGTTAGGGTGGTATATAGAGCAAAGTTAGGGTGATATATAGAGCCAGGTTAGGGGTGTATACAGAGCCAGGTTAGGGTAGTATATAGAGACAGGTAAGGTGATATATAGAGCCAGGTTAGGGTGGTATATAGAGCCAGGTAATGGTGGTACATAGAGCCAGGTTAGGTGATATATAGAGACAGGTTAGGTAATATATAGAGCCAGGTTGGGAGTGTATATAGAGCCAGGTTAGGGTAGTATATAGAGCCAGGTTAGGTGATATATAGAGCCACGTTAGAGGTGTATATAAAACCAGTTTAGGGTAATGTATAGAGCCAGGTTAGGGGTGTATATAGAGCCAGGTTAGGTGGTATATAGAGCTAGGTTTGGTGGTATATAGAGCCGGATTAGGGGTGTATATAGAGACAGGTTTGGGGTATATATATAGCAAGGTTAGGGGTGTATATAGAGCCAGGTCTGGGGTGTATATAGAGTCAGGTTTGGGATGTAGATAGAGCCAGGTTAGGTGGTATATAGAGCCAGGTTAGGGGTGATATATAGAGCCAGGTTAGGGTGGTCTATAATGCCAGGTTAGGGGTGCATATAGAGCCAGGTTAGGGGTGATATATAGAGTCAGGTTAGGGGTGTATATAGAGACAGGATAGGTGGTATATAGAGCCGGGTTAAGTGAAATATAGAGCCAAGTTATAGGTGTATATAGAGCCAGGATAGTTGATATATAGAGCCAGGTTAGGGTGGTATATAGAGCCAGTAGATGTGCCAGTAGAGCTGTAAGCTTCCATGGGACCGTGTGGAAATGCTTGGGGACGGTGGCGGACATGGTGGCATTGCTGTCACGTGCTTTGTTTGCTGGGTGGCAGGTGACACTGGCACTGTAGAGGTGGAGGAAGAGGCCGAGGCAGCAGCAGAAGAGGAAGCAGGAGGAGGCCGAGACCTTTCTTGGATTTTGAGGTACTTATTCCACTGCAGCAAGT
>BLSH010453654.1:331345-341809 GCA_018402905.1 Glandirana rugosa
TCCACCTTGGTATATGGACAAGACGTTTGTAGACCTTTGACAAATCTTGTGAAATGGATTTTGACCCACCCAGTTTCCAGATGTTTGCAGAACAGGTATATGGTTCCACCTGGTTTTAGGTAAAGTGTTCTAAACAGTGTCCAGATGTTTGCAGAACAGGTATATGGTTCCTCCCGGTTTTAGGTAAAGTGTTCTAAACAGTTTCCAGATGTTTGCAGAACAGTGATATGGGTTCTCCCTGCTTATTTATACTTTTTTGACACAGTTTGAAGATGATTTTAGAACAGTGATATGGCTTCTACCGTTAATTAATACTTTTCAGACACAGTTTGAAGATGGTCCAAATCCACCTCCATTTTTGATATTTTTTTAAAAATGCTTTTAGTTATTTCCCTGTCCCAATTTCTTTGTAGGACACTTGTCCCACCCTTACCCCCATTTCCATCCTTTTGCAGACCTCTAGGACCATCCAGGACTTTTTTACAGCAATTTTCACAACTTTTATTAAAATTACCAGAACCCCGGACCCGAACCCGGACTTTTTTTGAAAATTCCGGGTTCGGGTCCGGATCCCGGACACCCCAAAGTTCGGCACGGACCCAAACTTTACAGTCCGGGTTCGCTCAACTCTAGTTAGGATACTATTGCGTTTTTCCAGAGTATGTAGGCCTTTTGCATTAAGCGAGTATACTTTCAGCTCTAGAGAGGATGAAGTTCGTATGGTCGGTGGCATCTTAAAAGGGGGATGAGATATCAAGAAGGGGAGAAGAAGAAGAAAAGAGAGAAAAGAAGAGAGAGAGGGAAAAAAGGGGAGAGAAAAAAAAGGGGGGGAGGGGAAAGGTATGGGGGTGTTTAGATGCTCTGGGAGATGTCTGGTTTCTCGAAGCAACACTGCCCGAGTGGTAGGTTCAACAAAACACAATGGGGAGAAATAACCAGAGGTGGCCTGAAATAACCGTCGGCACACCTAAATGAAAAAAAAAAAGGGGGGCACGGTTGTTGTTGTTAGGACAGTAGACCTATCAACAAGTTAAACTGTACAAACAATATGGTGGTGGATTCCAGAAGTGGGATTAACACCCTGGTGTAGGGGAGTAACTGGGGAGTCACCAACCAATCTCTTAAGACAAGACAGCACCACCTCAAGAAAGGGGCTATGTTGAGTTACAGGTTCTCGGGTGGGTTGGTGGTGAACAGAGAGAATAACATCATATTGTAATGAACAGGAGACTACCAGGAAATAGCTGTGACCTTGGTTTCCTATAAACGGAAACCAAGGGGACGGGATACAACCCCATTGTGCATAATGGTCCCAGGCCGTCGAATGTCCGGTCTCACACCAGGGAGTTCCCTAACAGGGTTCTCCCTGCTGAAGGTCGGGGGACCGAGTGACCTCTTGGATACCTGCTGTTTGTTCCTGTCTCACTACTCCCCATGTCCCCTAGGGGCACACGGGTAGGCGAGAGGGAAGATCCAGTAATATAAAAGATTACCGCACCCAGCGTGATACAGGTCCTTAGAAAACCGGGGCTAGTATTATATAAATTAAATGCAAGGGCGGTCATATAGATTGTGATTGAAGTGAAAAAATGTAATTAGCTTGAGTTAAACCTGTATTAAACCAGTGAAGGGGATGCCTACCCCATTGTATGTGGGGGGGGACATTCCTTCATTAGTTACCTAAAGGGGGGAGCTCCACAGATGGAATGCGCCGCCCAATAGGTAGCCACAACTGAAAACCAAAAAAAAAGAATTTTAGTAAAATAAAATAAAATAAAACAAAATAAGAATCCCCAGGAGAAGGGCATCACTGGAGCTGATTAAGACTACAGTAAGGTCCAAAGGTCTGTTTGTGTAGAAGGCCCAACGTCTCCATCTAACCGAAACATAACATAACATTTAAAATGGAATGTAACATATATATGAAAACATTTCCCCCAGACACATTTTGCTACAAAGTAGACTGTGAAATAGAGGGCCAGGGACCCTCATGAACTGGTTAAGGGAAGCCGAGCAGTTGTGTACCACTTATTGTTCTATCGCTAGTAAATAGCAAAATGGGGTGATGGGGGTACTTTTTCTAGAACTATATCAGAGAGTATCATCACTGGAAGTCAGAGTCATAAAGCGAAACTATCGCTATGTGACCCCATCCTCTTGTGTTGATGGAATCATATATTGCTTGCTCTGGGTCTGCAATATAAGTCCTGGGAAAAACAGTTTGGCATTCTACAACAGTTATTAACTGCGGGTGAAACAGTAGTTATTCCTGGCATGGGAGCCAAAGTTGTACTGGGTATGGAGCGTTATTTGAATCCGGGAAACAGACACATACTGCTACTTTTAGGTATAGAGTACCTTTTATGTTTCTGGAATAGACAGTCAATCCCTAGGATTTGTCTTGCGTCTCACTGAGTTAGGCGAAAGTCTAGGTAGGTCCTCCATTTCCATGTCGCCACGGTGTCTCCTTGGGGAAGAGGAAGATGAACGCCTGCGTCTTTGGCGAGATCTTTGATGGCGTGGAGATTCCCCTGGTTGAACAGGAAGCCACGGTTCAGGTTGTATGAGGGTGCTGTACCACTCTGGGACTTCCACCCTGGGGATCGCCAGGCTATCACAGAAACTGTGTAGATCTGCTGGCATTCTCAAAGATGCTGAGTGGTTACCCAAGGTAGCCTGTAGACAGAATGGAAATTTCCACTTGTAAGCGATATGTCTATCTTGCAATACTTGAAGAAGGGGACGCAGTTCTCATCTGTGTTGCAAAGTTATGGGGGAGAGATCTTGGAACAATTGGATCTGGTCCCCTTCATGCCTCAAATGCTCATGGTTACGGGTTGCTTTTAAAATGTCCTCTTTTTGAATAAAATGAACTAGGCAGCACATAATATCCCGGGGGGGCTCATTTTCCTGACCCCGGGGACGAAGAGCCCTGTGACATCTTTCCATCTCAATTGGGGCATCCAAGGGTCTTCCCAGCAGGGAATTGAATATGGCCCAGACCGCAGGCAGCAACTGGGGTCCCTCTGTCGTCTCTGGCAGCCCCTAATTCTAATATTGTGACGCCTCCCACGGTTTTCCAGGTCCTCTAAGTGCCTATGTATGTCGAAGATATGTTGTGCTTGAATGCTAGAGGACCTCTGCACCTGTTGTATGGCGGTGTCGTGAGTCATGGCGGCTGCCTCCACGTGCTAAACGCGGCCTGCAATAGCCCTAATGTCCGCTTTAAGATCTGAGATCGCGGCTGTAAGGGTGTTTTTTATGTCTAGGGCGACCATCTGAAGGTCATTTATGTTTAAGGCTGTTGGCGCTGGCTGCAGCAGGATACTTACAGGTGAAGCGCCGTAGCTTTCCTGTGCGCTGGGCCGCGCAATGCTACTCGAGGTCCCGGATTGAGAGGCTGACTGGGCCTCCGGCAGCTGGGTGCGGAACATGGCCGGTATGGTCTTGCTCAGTTGAGTGGACGGCTCGTCCTGGGACCTAGCAGGTGTCGGACCTCGTCCTGCCATCTGACTAGCGGAGGGAGAGCTGTTATACTCGCTGGTTATAGCTTGTTGAGGTGGTGGATGTCAAAGCAGCACTACTCTGCATCCATCTTGGTCTCTCTCCAGGCCACGCCCCCCAATTTTGACAATTTTTATGCCCAAGTAGGTTAAATGGGATTGAGCGATGTGGAAGGGTGAATGAGAGTACCATGGCGATGTGTATTTGGGCCTATGGGGAGGATTTCCCTTTTACTGTAATTAATAGGCAATCCTGAACAGAGTCTGAATTCATTGAAAGTTTTTATGATGGTGGCCATATCTTCTGAGGGATTTTCTGAGAAAATGAGAATATCATCTGCTAAAAATGCTGATTTCAGCTCGTGGGTCCCTATATGAATCCCGTGAAGCGGTGCCTTTGTGTTCAGGAATCTGGAGAGTGGTTTAATTGCCAAGTTAATCAATAACAGTGATAGGGGGCAGCCCTGTCTTGTCCCCTTATAGAGTCTAAATTCCTAAGAGAGGAGACCCGCCACCACCAACCTTGCCACAGGAGACGAGTACATGGATTGTATTAAATGATTAAAGGGGCCAGAAAAGCCCATCCTTGTGAGGACCTACGAAAGCCATTCAAAGCTGACATAGTCGAAAGCTTCTCCGCGTCCAAGGTGATGATGGCTAGACCCCCCCCCCCCGAGTGTTTTTTGGCATGGTCTAGAATCATCAGTACTTTGCGTATATTAAGGGAGGCTGTTCTGCCTTTTACAAACCCTGATTGTAATGGATGGCGGCTACAATTTTGTAAAGGATTTTAACATCCAAATTTAAAAGTGAGATAGGACAGTATGAGCCAGGCTCAAGGGGGTCTTTGCCTTTTTTGGAAAGAAGCTTTATAATGGCTTGATTGCCAGGGGGTAGATAGGGGCCACCTTTCCAGATACAATTGTAACCCTTAACAAGGGTGGGTACTACGAGTTCCTGGAGAGTTTAGTAGAACTCCCCTGTTAAACTGTTGGATCCTGGGGCTTTGTTAGGGGCCAGGTGTCGGATGGCGAGGAGTTCCTCTGAACTGGATACGGGTGCTTTAAGGTCTTCTAATTGAGATGGGTTGATTTGAGCTAAAGTTATTTTGTCAAGAAAATTTTTGGCTAAATCACAGTCTACGTGAACAGGTGCATATAAGGATGAGTAAAAATTTTTCATGACTTGGCTGACTTCCAGGGGCATTTTTTTAAGGTGCCCTGAGGGGTCGCAGAGGGAAGTGATATGCATCGGAGTATAGGGGCCTTTAGTGAGTCTTGCCAGAAGCTTTTAGACTTATTCCCAAATTTATACAGCATGGCCTCTGTCTGTGAGTGTTTGTTTATTTCTATAGTATCTACCCAAGTGTCAAATTGGGTTTTAGCTTTTTCCCATTCTTCCCGATTTTGGGATGAGTCGGGGGCAGACAGTACCATTTGCGCTAGTTTTAGGTGTAAGCTCGCTAGCTTAAAATTAGAAAGTGAATTTTTCTTAAAGGACGAAGCGTAGGAGATGATTTTCCCACGAATGAAAGCCTTCCCTGCATCCCATTCCATAGATTGGGGCTGTCAGCAAGGAGGGAGTTAGCTGTGGCATATTCTGTCCAAGCCAATTCCATGTACTGTTGGAAATCTGTGTTATTTTGGAGGAAATGTGGGAAACGCCATAGATGAAGGTTGGGTTGCCCTATCGAGGATTGGAGGGATATTTCTACTGGGGCATGGTCTGAGATTGCAATCTCATAAATCTCAGATTCAACTACCAAAGGTATTAGATTGTCTGTGCAAAAGAGATAATCAATCCTGGTAAAGATTTTGTGGGGATTTGATTAGAAGGAAAACTCTCTATCTGAGGGATGAAATAGACACCGCAGGTCTGTTAAATGTAGGGATTCCATAGTGGATGATAGGAGCATTTGGTCAGGGTTATTTGCGGTCTTACATGAGTTCTTGGGGCTTGATCTATCATCTGAGATGTGAAGAAGGGAATTGAAGTCACCCCCTATTATATGAGGGATGTGGGGTAATTTCAATAGACTAGAGGTTAAGTCAGTAAAAAAGGGCTTACCGGGGTTGTTGGGAGCATACAAATTATAAGTTCCTTACCACCCAGCCGAACATGCACTGAGAGGAGGCGACCTTGGATGTCTGAGTTCACAGACACTACCTCGCATGATAGATTCTTATGCAGCAAAATGATGACTCCAGCTTTGCGGCCAGTGGTATCAGAACCTATAACCTTGATGGGGACCTAAGCCCTTTGACATTCCAGGTGATAATGTTCATGTGGGGTAAGAATCGGAGGTTATCTGGGCTGGATTGAATAACAAGAGGGTGAAACCCAAAGGTTGGGAGTTTGTTGTTGTAGGATGAACAGAGTATGAGCCCTGTTAGTGCCGTGTAAGTGGGGGTACAGGTGCAGGCCGGTGTGAGGGGATCTGTAAGGGGGGGACTGAACGGCAAGAGAACAATAATATTAAACCTGGGAGGGGAGGATACACAGGACTTCTCTTTTTTCCACATGGGTTCACAGACAATGGGAGCTCCCAACCGCCGGTCCAGAGTGCAGAACTAGGTGAAGCCCATCTAACAAATGCTAAAGTCGGGGACGGACGGGTGGAAGTGATGCAAGATTAGCAGAGCTGCCTTGTGTGAGGCCCATGAGATGGAGAAAAAACAGATTAATGAAACTTTAAACTAGCATGATAAACTGTTTTGAGCCTCGCTGGATACTGGCGAGAAAAAGCAGCATAATGAGACTCAAAACTCAGTGTGACCAACCATTTTGTGCCTCTCAATAGGGAGAACTGGAGAGATGGGAAAGACATCAGCAGTAGAGAAGGAGTCAGTTAGGACTCAACTCTTTACCCGCATCACGCTTGAGGGTGATAGTCCATAACAGAAGACAGGTAAAGTCATTGGGGTTCTGAGAAAGGAAGATTTAAGGCGATTGGGTGAGTCTTTTCGCAGGCTGCATTGATCCATTGATCTGGAGATTGTTTTTGGTGGGTTGGTTGGGGTTAGCATCCAGTCGAATAGAGCGTAGGTATGCCTCTGCTTCCTTGGGGTCCTGAAAGGTAAGCTGGTCACCATTAGGCAATTTGAGCCTGAGGACAGCAGGAAATGCCAGCGTTAATTGAGTTGGTTTTGGTGTAATGTAGTGCAGATATGTTGGAAGCCTTTTCTTTTTTTGGAGACTTCCAGAGAGTAGTCAGCCAAAATCAAGATCTTTATACCATCAATCTGGAGGGATTTGCTTTGCCTGTAACTCTGAAGTATGTCGGCCTTGTCGACATAGTTCAGGTACTTGGCTATGATGTGGTGATGAGCGATCAGGTTGGTAGGCCCCGATACGATGGGCTTTTTCGACCATGCAGGGCCTTGGCAGGCGTAGAGCCTCTGGGATGCACCTGTGCAGAACTCCATTAAGGCGGGTGTCTGTAGGGATTCAGGGGGATTCAGGCACCCCAACAAAAATTACTCCTTTGTGGCCTGTTCTCCAAGTCTTCTTCTCTTTCTGAAGGACATATTGGTTGGTCTTGTCTTGCGTTTGTTCAGTTGCCTGCGTTTGATAAAGCTCCTCTTCAATATTAGATATTCTATGTTCTGCCTCGCTAATGCAGGAGGCATGTTCCCCTAGCTCCCTATCGATTTGGAGCATTCCTTCATGCATTGTTTTTTCTACTGTGGTCGTGATTGTGGGGGCCAGGATCACAGTCACTGCTTGGGCTATCCTTTCATAGTTGGCTATCTCTCCTGAGTGCGGAGAAGTAGGCATAGTGCCACTCACCTCTATAGAAGAACCGGCCGCTCCATGTGGCGGCAAGGCCGCATCCCCGGCCTCGATTTGTGATGCGGCCGGCGGTGCTCGTGGGCCGCTTTTTTCTAGAAAGCATTATGACGGGGGGCAATGCGGAAGCTGTCCGGAGGATTGCCGGGTGCCTGAGGAGGGTCTGGGCCGATTTGTGAGGCTGAATTGTGGACCGGGAAGTGGGAGCTAGTATGGAGGGCCGCCAGAACCTAAAGTCACAACCAGCTCTATACATATACTGTTTGTTAAGCATGCCGGCTGGCACTGGTGGTAAACTACCGCAGGCTTTCACTACTAAAATATTGCATGACTTCATAAAACAGTGCATGTGGTATTTTAGTAGCGTTTTTTAATGAATTACATTTTTAAAAACAAACGCTGTGCACTATATTACCACATACTCAGATGTGGTAAGATACCTCTTTGTAAATGGAGCCCAGTATTTTAAATATTAATGTAAATGTTGTTTTTGCAGTGATGCCTTGATTCATTTTTCTTTATTTTATTATAGAAGGAGAAAACCAAATAAACCTACAGTTAGTAAATGAACAACAAGCAGAAAAGTATAGACTCTAGATGTAATTGCTACTTTTGATATCCTTGATGAAAGCACTGAGCTCAAAGAAAATGGACAAAAACCTTGCATTAGACTTTTATGAGGCAAAGAAACACAAATTTCATATTTTTTGTAGCTGTTTTTTTCATCATGCCATCTAAAGCTCCTTTCTGCTTGGAAAATGTTTATGTATCAATGAACTATCTTACATTATGACATAAAAACATATGGTCTATGACAATACAAACCTGTTTATAACACAGATTTCACATCTAGGGTAACCGCATTTTTCTATATGAAAAATATTTTATTGCATGCACCCATTGGCCTAGTGCACAAAGGCACTTAAGGCAAACAATACAGGTTTTTATTTGTTTATGTTTATGCTTACAAATGTATACATTGCCCTTTCAAATCTCACTGATTTCACTTTTTGTGTACATTTTTAATTTCTTTTTTAAACATAAAAGCAGAGGTGATGATTAAGGATTGGATTTTGAGCCGATGTGAGTTTGATATGAAATCAGCCTGTTCACTGAACTGCCTAAAAAAAGTCTGAAATGCGCCACTTTGACCATCTGAATTTCTAGCTACTGAAATTTAAAACAACAGCCAGGGTTCCCGACTGACATTTTTGACCAAATATGGTCATTGAGGTCACCCAGAATCCCCGGAGCTGTGGTTACATTCCCACAGTACTGGGGATCAATTATTTAGCAACAGATGTGGAGGGAAACATCATCGGGCAGCAGATCATTTTGGCAGTGAGGAAGCAACATTAGGCAGCAGGTTGAAATGTTTGATGGTAGATTTTGTTGGATGCCATAATTGACACTGGATTTACATCAGGTGACCTTATGGACATTTCTTTAAGTGTTTTTACTGCAATGTTATAAAGTGACCTTTTCTAAGGTGCCTGTGTGTTTATTTAACCACTTGCCTACTGGGCACTTTTACATCCTTCCTGCCTAGGCCAATTTTCAGCTTTCAGTGGTGTCGCACTTTAAATGAAAATTGCGCAGTCGTGCAACACTGTAACAAACAAAACTTTTATTGTTTTTTTTACACAAATAGAGCTTTCTTTTGGTGGTATTTATTCACCACTGGGATTTTTATTTTTTGCTAAATAAACAAAAAAAAGACTCAACATTTTGAAAAAAAAACTTTTTCATAGTTTGTTATAAAATTTTGCAAACATGTAAGTTTTCTCTTTCACTGATGTGTGCTAATGAGGCTGCACTGATGGGAACTGATATGCTGCACTGATGGGCACTGTAAGGCTGCACTGATGGACACTGATGAGGTGGCACTGATGTGCACTGATGAGCACTGATGAAGTGGCACTGGTGGGAACTGATGAGGAGGCACTGATGAGGCTGCACTGATAGGCAGCACTGATGGGCACTGATAGGTGACACTGAAGGAAACTGATAGGTGGCACTGATGTGCACTAATAGGCAGCACTGATAGATGGAACTAATAAACAGCACTGATGGGCACTGGTAGGTATCACTGATAGGTGACACTGATGAGGAGGTACTAATGGACACTGATTGGCAGCACTGGTAGGCACTGATTGGCAGAACTGGTGGACACAGATTTGCAGCACTGGTAGGCACAGATTGGCAGTACTGGTGGGCTCAGATTGGCAGCACTGGTGGGCACTGTTGGGACTGCAATGATAATCAAGACACTGACAATCAGTGCCCCGATTATCAGTGTACATGTCCCTTTTAGAGAAGCTGGTTATCATCTCTCTTCTCTGATCCTCATGTTGTCTACATAAGGAAAGGAATGCCGATAACCAACATCTGTTTGCCTCCGTTATCAGCTGTGATTGGACACAGCTGATCACGTGGTAAAAAGCCTCTGATTGGCTCTTTACCTCAATCTGTGATCGGAGGACACTGCGATCACAGAGCGGGCCAACCACGCTCAGCAGTGGGTGCACGGTGGGTGCAATATGACAGCGTCCCAGAACTAGACAACCACACTGTAGCCGTCATTCGGCGATAGCGCGATTGACAAGTGGTTAGGTTTAACTTTGTTGAAATGGGTACTAGGAGATACTAATGCATCTTCATAGCTCTTCTCTTAAAGGGGTAGATCACATTATGAGTAGAGTTGAGCGAACACCTGGAAGTTCGGGTTCTGCTGGTCCGTCCGAACTTCGTGACAAAGTCCGGGTCCGGGTCCGGACGGAACCCGAACGATCGCACGTCTACGTAATCATAGAGGATCATGGGTAAAGTTGTTTCAATTTGGATTGGTGAACAGTTAGCGCGATAGCGGCTTACTGCCGATGTCACACCAACAGATCAAGACCCTGCGACAGTATAACGTGGGTGGCACGTGGGTGACGACTCGCACCAACCGGGCGAGACACTAGCGTCACAGGAGGCTAGTGTCTAACTCCATTTCTCGGTTAGTCTCCGAAAAATGGTGCACTAGTCGACACAGGTTAGTGTCGACTATTGCCTCCGTTTGTCTACAACCAATAGCCGTAAGGAAAGGAATACATCTGTTGTACTCCTAGTCTCTTCTCTCTACTATTGGTCGAAGAGATTTTCCCTGTACATGTGACTATTAGCCCCG
>BLSH010453654.1:349211-394891 GCA_018402905.1 Glandirana rugosa
GATACGACACTTCTATGCTCTACACGTCGTGGACTTTGATGCCTATGACCTTCGGTCACGATCGTAAAGAGGACACCACAACGATAGTCACACACTTCTCACCCTCTTCTCCCAACGTAACTGTTAGGTTGTGTTACCCGTCGTGTAACTTGTGTAAAATATTCACCAGTCTTTGAACATTTATTGAGTACTTTCTTTTTTCAATTTTGGTTCGTGTGGTAACAAAAAGAACACTTTAAGGGTTATTCAAACTACACAGTGTACTGGGAGAAGGATAACTTTTACCAAAGATATGTACAGGGTGGACCATTTATATGGATACACCTTAATAAAATGGGAATGGTTGGTGATATTAACTTCCTGTTTGTGGCACATTAGTATATGTGAGGGGGGGAAACTTTTCAAGATGGGTGGTGACCATGGCGGCAATTTTGAAGTTGGCCATTTTGAATCCAACTTTTGTTTTTTCAATAGGAAGAGGGTCATGTGACACATCAAACTTATTGGGAATTTCACAAGAAAAACAATGGTGTGCTTGGTTTTAACTTTTTTCTTTCATGAGTTATTTACAAGTTTCTGACCACTTATAAAATGTGTTCAATGTGCTGCCCATTGTGTTGGATTGTCAATGCAACCCTCTTCTCCCACTCTTCACACACTGATAGCAACACCACAGGAGAAATGCTAGCACTGGCTTCCAGTATCCGTAGTTTCAGGTGCTGCACATCTCGTATCTTCACAGCATAGACAATTGCCTTCAGATGACTCCAAAGATAAAAGTCTAAGGGGGTCAGATCGGGAGACCTTGGGGGCCATTCAACTGGCCCACAATGACCAATCCACTTTCCAGGAAACTGTTCATCTAGGAATGCTCGGACCTGACACCCATAATGTGGTGGTGCACAATCCAACACAATCGGCAGCACATTGAACACATTTTATAAGTGGTCAGAAACTTGTAACTAACTCATGAAAGAATAAAGTTACGTTAAAACCAAGCACACCATTGTTTTTCTTGTGAAATTCCCAATAAGTTTGATGTGTCACATGACCCTCTTCCTATTGAAAAAACAAAAGTTGGATTCAAAATGTCCGACTTCAAAATGGCTGCCATGGTCACCACCCATCTTGAAAAGTTTCCCCCCTCACATATACTAATGTGCCACAAACAGGAAGTTAATATCACCAACCATTCCCATTTTATTAAGGTGTATCAATATAAATGGCCCACCCTGTAGAAGAATACATATTGGCCTAAACTGATGAAGAAATTTGATTTTTTACATCTTTTTATTGGGAATGTTTTATAGCACAATGTAAGAAAAGTTGCTTTTTATTCAAAATAGCAGAGGTGATCAAATACCACCAAAAGAAAGCTCTATTTGTGGCAAAAAAAGACATACATTTTGTTTGGGTACAGCGTTGCACGACTGCGCAATTGTCAGTTAAAGTGACGCAGTGTTGTCTCGCAAAAAAATGGCCTGGTCATTAAGGAGGAAATCCTTCCGGTCCTTAAGTGGTTAAAAAATCTAATTTCTTCATAAATTTAGCCAATATGTTTTCTGCTACATATTTTTGGTAGAGAAAAACCTCAATAGGTGTATATTGATTGGCGTGTAGAAAAGTTATAGCATTTACAAACTATGGGATATATACTGGAATTTTTATTATTGTTATTTTTTTATACTAATAATGGCAAAAATCAGTGACTTATAGCGGCCGTTCTGATGCTAACTGACACTTTTGACACTTTGTGGGAACCAGTGACATTAATACGGTGATCAGTGCCATAGGTGTGCACAGGGGGTGTGCTGGGTGTGCCTGAGCACACCCTATTCACCCTGTGTGCCAGGGCCAGTGATAAGGTCCTACAGCCTGCCCTTCTATACTGGGCTCATGCCCCATTAGTTCAAAAGGGGGGCCTGGGCACCTGCCAAGCAGGAGGACCGGCTATACTGCCTTATTTTAGATATTGATCCTCTTGTTCCTCCCATTGCAGTGCTGCCGCCTTCTCTTCAACTCCCTCCCTCCGGCGGCACTGTAGGGAGATCGGTTCTAGCAGCTGTGTCTCCATCCGGTCTTCAGTCCCTTTTTCAGTCTTAAATGTAAGACATCAGGGGTCTGTTTAGAACCCTGATATTTCACCAAAGCCCCCCAAAAGGGCAGTTAAAAAAATAATTTTTTTTTAAAAAAAGGACTCATTCGCATTCGCCACTGTCTAGCTACTGCCTATTTTGCTCTGTGTCTTCGAGCATTGGGGTGCACACCCTAATGCAAGGGGCTGCACACATCTATGATCAGTGCTAAAAAATGCACTGTCACTGTATTAATGACACTGGCTGGGCAGGGGTTAAACATCTAGAGCGTTCAAAAGGTTAAATGTGTGCTTAGCCAGTGTTTGTGTGTACTATGTAAGGTGCTTTCATAGTACACACAAACACTGGCTAAGCACACATTTAACCTTTTGATTGCTCTAGATGTTTAACCCCTGCCCAGCCAGTATCATTAGTACATGCGAAGCAGGGAAAGAAAATCCATCCCTCCTCCTGTCAGAATGAAGCTCTACCTTGTTTAACTTAGGCAGAGCTCCGTTCTGTGCCTTTTCCCAATGATTGGTGGGTGCCAGCGGACAGCCATTCGCCGGGACCTGCTGATCAACTTCTGCTGTGACAAATCACAGCAGAAGCGGCGTGTGCGCACCCCCTACCAGGAGGTGCCTGATTGCATACTAGGTACATGATCTGGCACAGAATAGCCGCTTTTCTCCTGTACATCCTCGTGATGTGGTTGACAAGTGTTTAAAGGATGAAAACTAATAGAGCAATTGGTTGCTCTATAGGTACAGTGTGTCCGCAATCTCCCTGTATAAAATTAAACCTATTAAAAATTCCACCAGGGTAAATGAGCATCATCCCATAGTGGCCACATAAGTTATTACCAGGATCTCAACCAACAGTAAGGATGAGCTTCGAGTTTGGGTCAAGCACAGCTTGTTTATGGTTCTCTGAGCAGCAGAACAAACTGGCCATGTAAAGCCAGTTCACGGGCCTGAACCCATAGCTTCTCTTTGTAAACAAACCAGCTGTGGTTTAATCACTCATCATTCCCAAATTGTTTACGAACAGCAGCTGGCCAGGGATCTGTGGTGGTGTGTCGTCATGATTGACAAGGAACATCACTGGACAACACGATTGGTACTTAGGGCATTATTTACATTTTTCTTTTCAAATTGAAGATTTTTGTCACAAGAGAGTGCTAAATCAGCTTCTAAGTTCAAATTGTTCAATTAAGCTTTGACAATAAAACCTGAATTCTAATTGGTTTCTATGCACAGATGCACCAGAGTTTGCACTCAGTTTAAGTAAATCAACGTGTCTTTTTATTTATATGTAACGTTTTGGGGAATGAGTATTAAATGGTATTAATGTACACCAAACGTATTAACTTGAGAAGGTAACTGGAGCCTCCCTTATTATAAAGGGGGGCTTACAGAATCTGAAATCCCCCCCAAACCCCGCCGCATCCTTATGGTTCAGTAATAGGCGGCTACACACTCACTACCTCCACTTTCCTGATCACCCAGGCTGCATTTCTGGATAAGGGTTGGGTTTAAATCTCATGGGGAACCCCACAATTGTTCTCCCTGTTTTTACATATCTGTGCTGTCCAATTTAAAACAAAAACATAGGGGGTGTGGCTACCGGCGCAGCAGATGGCCGCATAAGGCAAGAGCTCCGCGAGGGCACCCGGGACTGAGCAACGATCCGGCAGATCCCAAAGCCACAAAGTCGCCTGACGTCTCCTGAGACACCCAGGAACGAGGAGAGATGACCCGGAAAAAAAAGCACCAGGCGCAGATCCAGAAGCTGGAAAGCTTCTTCCAGCCGGCGGGCAGAAGGCCGCAGCAAAATGGCGGAGGTACACATCCGCACCGAGGCACCGCCAGCACGGAAGGAGCCAGGCTGTTCCCAGGCGCACAGGTAGGAAACCCTGACAGTGGGGACTCCTCGGGCTCCTCCACACCCTCTACGAGGAGTCTGGTAAAAAATAAACCGCGCAGAGAGCCTAACCAGGAACAGGAGGCGGGCATGGAACTAGGCCTCACTGAAGCCCCGGCCTCAAGTAAGGCTGAAGCGGCTGCGGACCCTATAGCCACATTCCCGACCATGGGGCAACCCATCTCGGATAGCACACTAAAAAAAATGCTGTTGTCACTGAGGTAATCGCTGCAAACAGATCTTAAGGACTGTGTTAAGCAGTTTGCAAGGGATATGCAAGAAATTGGGGACAGAGTATCGGCCATTGAACAAAATATGGAGACATATGTAACTTCATTCAACACAATGGTAGACGCTCATGACAACCACACTGGGGATATTGATTGGCTCAAAGCCAAAATAGCAGATTTGGAGGACAGGTCAAGAAGGTCAAATATTAAAATAAGGGGGATCCCTGAGAACATCCAACCAAACCAACTACAGCCGTATGTCACAGACATCTTCGCCAGATTAGTCCCCACACTGTCGGCACTAGAATTGACCATAGATAGAATCCACAGACTTCCCAAACCAGCATTTATTGCAGCAGATGCTCTGAGAGATGTACTCCTAAAGATGCATTTTTACCAGACAAAAGAAGCTATCATCACGGCCTTCAGGAAAACAAACGCACTAACAGAAGAACACGCCAATCTACAGTTGCTCCCAGAGTTATCAAGGTACACAATGATGAGACGCAAAAATCTAGCAACGATAACAAAGGCGCTCAGAAACCATGCAATTCGTCACAAATGGAAATATCCCGCCACCCTAATGATAAGTTACAATGGCAGCAACACCTCAGTATCAACGCTTGACGAAGGCATCAGCGCACTACAGAGATGGGGGATACTGCCAGGAAACATACCGGATCCCCAATCAATGGGCACTCCTGCTCCCTTGAAAAAGGAATGGCACACGGTCTCAAGGAAAAGATCCGCCAAGAAGAAACTGATAAATGGATGTACCTGATACTTACCATAAAGAACTAAACAATAAGTCCCTGGCCAAGGATAACCGAAATGTTCAATGGCCCCAAACACCAATCCTATAATGGAAACCTCTCTTACCGGGCCGAATTAAGGCCCTTTTTTTACAAGTTCGTGAAAAGTTGTTCATTAGCGGCAATGATGAGCATATGCAACAAGGCACAGGATGGTAATTAACCGATGACAAATAAACTCTACAATGACCATTAAATTTCTTTCACTCAACGCCAACGGGCTTAACAACCCGGCCAAGAGATTTTCCCTCTGGAGAGAAGCATGTCTTGCAAAGCAGATATAATCTGCGTACAAGAGACACACTTCCGAGCCAAGGACCACCCTAAATGCGAACACAAAGACTACCCATATGTTTTCTTAGCCAACCACCCACAGAAGAAGAGGGGAGTGATGCTGGCAATCAAAAATACTGTAACCTTCAAACTCAAATTGTCCACTCTGGACCCAGATGGAAAATTTATTGTCCTAGAATGTGATATCAATGATATCCCTATGACACTGGTGAACTTATATGCGCCAAACACACACCAGATACGATTCCAGAATAGACTGATCAAGAGACTGCTAGAATGTAGGCATGGTAACACTTTGAACTGTGGGGATTTCAACCTGACGTGCGATCCAAGTATGGATTCCACGTCAGGAGGAAAAGGGAAGCAAATACCCCTTATGCAATTGTTCCATAGAGAAAATTTGTATGATGTGTGGAGGTGTATGCACAGCTCTGAGAATGACTTTACCTTCTACTCCTCCAGACATCGGGTATACACACGTATTGATACGTTTTTACCTGATCTGGGATTGCTCCGAAGGGTAACCTCCTCCACCATCAATGATATCACATGGTCGTACCATGCGCCTATCACAATATCAGTGGAGGAGGGGGCCCGGATGGAAAAATCCCGGATATGGAGATGTAACACCAAGATCCTACAGGATCCAGAATACGAGAAGGTTATATCTCAAAAACTGAAATATTTCTTTCAAACGAATGAACACTCAGTCTCCAATGAGTGGACCTTGTGGAATGCAGATAAAGCCATCATGAGAGGCATCTGCATTCAACAAGGCTCTAGAGCAAAGAAGGCTTACAATGCTAAGCTCACAAAGGTACTTGGAGACATACATGACCTCGAGGTGCTGAACAAACAACAAAGCTCAACAACCCTATCCAATTCCCTGGTGAAGTTGAGGAATCAACTTAGAGAGCTACTGGCAGATCAACATGACACACTGTTAAGGAAACTGAGAACGACTTTGTACAGTCAGGAAAATAAAGCAGGAAAGCTACTAGCTAACCAGATCAAAGTCAAACAGGCCAAATCTAGAATAAAATACTTATGCGCTAAAACAACGCCACAAAAAATAATGCACCCTCAAGCTATAGCAGATGAATTTGCAAACTACTATAGTTCTATAACTTAAAGGATGACCCCGATACACCTCATCCAAGCTTGGAAGGAATCCAAGAGTTCCTGTCCAAAATAAACCTCCCGACACTCACAGAGGATCAGCTAGAAGTACTTAATGGGCCATTAACCGAAAAAGAAATAAATCATATAATTACCCAACTTCCCCTAGGCAAGTCACCAGGACCCGATGGGTTCCCGAATGAGTACTACAGGCTTTACCACCAAGAACTTACCCTTCACCTAATAAAAGTTTTCACTAAAGCAATAAAAGACTCGGCTATGCCACCTGAGATGCTGACAGCATATGTGGTTACCCTCCCCAAGCCAGGGAAAGACCCAACCACCCCTCCCAATTTCCGACCAATCTCATTGCTAAACTCAGACACAAAAATTTTCACAAAATTAATAGCCAAAAGACTGACGAAAATAATCCCCACACTAATAAGAAGGGACCAAGCAGGGTTCGTGGAGGGGAGGCAAACTTCGGACGCGGTCAGAAGAATAATAAACAGGAATCAAACGCCTTCTCTGCTCCTCGCACTATTTTAGTTATGAAATGGTCATTTTATATCTATTTTTTTTACAGTGGATATATTTGCCCACAATCTTATGTGTTAGATAAATAGAAAGCTCAGCAGATGTTGCTTGCAGCTTTGCATCTCTTTGTCAGACTGAATCCTTGCACTGGACAAACCAATAAGGGATAAATTATTACTATTAGGCCCCTTTCACACATGAGGACTGTTTAGGTCTGCCTGTCCATTTTTCAGATGGACCTGATCGGACACTACATTCACCTCTATGGAGCGACAGATGTCAGCGGTGACATGTCCGCTATCCAATCCGATCCAGCCACATAAATCCAGACAGATGGAGACACAATTTTTCAGTCGTCTGGTGGATTGGATTGGATGGGATTGGATGAAAATGAACAGGTGGTCAATTTTCATCCAATCTCCCCATAGAGGAGAGCGGGGCTCTGACAGGTCCATCTCTGCACAGTGAGTGGAAACCGACTCAGCGGGGATCAATGGATCGATCCCTGCTGAGCAAGCGGAGTCCGTCAAAATGGACGTGTGAAAGGGGCCTTAAGCCTCATACACACGGTGTGATGGTTGTACGAAAATGGTCGTACAAGAGCTTGTTGTACGATCATCCGACCATTAGTACGCGCGATTAGAACAGCCGACGTGCGACGGTTGTACAACAGAAGTTGGATGAACAGACTAGAAAACGTTTGTTGTACAACAAGGCGTCATACGACTGTTGTACCGTGTGTACAGAGATGTTGGGCCAACAAGTTGTACGTGCAAAACACGCATGCTCAGAAGTCAGGAACGCCCCGAAGTGTCCTTTTGTGTAAATCTACGTACTCTCTTACACATGTGTTTGTGAGTGGCAATAAAGAGACAGGTGGGGAAGATACCTTTTGGTATATATGCCTGCCTAAGTGGTTAAGGTAAAAATGCCACACTACCTGTTTCCCCCCTCATTTCTAAATACTTACTTGCTTCCTCTCATGATCCAGAGCTGTCCCCAGCTGCAGAAGCACTGCTCTCTTACTGGTCTCAAAGAAGATTCTGAGAGCAGTGGGAGCAATAGCTTTCTCCTGTTGTCAGTCAGACTCCTATGACAAGTGAGAGGGGGTGAGGCTTACTGGAGCTGTGTGTGTCTATGGATATACACAGCCCGGATCAAGAGCATGCCACCTGGGTGCACTCTCAGCCCATGGCTTACTACGTTGGCACCCGTAGTAATGGAGGTGTGGACAGCCCCAGCAGGGGACTTCAGAAGAGGAGGTAAGGGACCCCTCTGTATAACATCTTTTTTATTTTATTAAAAATATTTGCCTTTAATATTTATATTTCACTTTAACCCCAATAGAAATAGACAACACGTATAAGAAAGAGATATTTGGTGTGAAGCGTATTCATTTTTTATTTAGTTTAGATATGCATACTTAATATTTTAAAACAACACTATTGGCACTACTAATGGCAATGCTATAAAAAAAAATCATAAAAATACAAATTTACAGCCAACTAAAGTTATTGGCTGTAAATAAAGCAATTCATATGTTCTGTGTTGCTTTGTTGTTTTTTTAAACATTTTAAAAATCAACAGTAATCATTGACTTCAATGACCTTACAATAAAATATAAAATATGTATTCTAAGGTCTGGTCATGTGTAATATAACAGAACAAAAATGGGAAAAGCCTAGGGACCCGTTAAAGACTAGTCACAATAATAGTTTGAATGTAAAAATCTAAAACAGGGGCTTATCTGCAGGCTGCCTCATATCTTTGTCTTCTTCATGCTTCAAACATTTCAGATGCTCTTCCATCTTTAGCTCAGCAACTTTGAATTGTTCTAGCTGTCATTCTGCAATGACTAGCACAGCTAGATGTCATGCAATGATTGTTTGCACCTTCATTCCCTCACATTAAATGGCAATCACCCAGCTCTTTTGATTTGTTTCTTTTATTTAGTCCTGAAGTTTTTACACTAGAATCTCATTAAGGATGAACTAGTGTAGTCCTGTCAAAAAACTAATGGAAAAAAGTTTAAAAGTGAAATGTTTCACCTGCACTGTCACTAAATGGCACAGTGGAATTTATCAAATTTTGCCAGGGCTTCATAACATCTGTTTAGGTTCTTTTTTTCAGACTGATTTTATACATGTCTATTCTAGATATTTCAAGTTCTGAAAAAGAAGACTGAGAGCATGAATTATAAATCAGCCAGCCAAACTTTAGACAAAAGTGTTTATGTACATATCTATACACGCCATCACAAAGTACAATAACCCTTACACAGTAAAATATACTTATTCTTATTTTTTAACCTTGTAGTCTTGAAGGGTTTTACTTGATTTCTAGACAACATCATAGCTCAGTACCAATCTAGACTTTATTTGGCTACCACTTATTCACTCTTAAGCTTTCATTTCAATATTGACTTCCCTCCTGCTTAGGATTCCTCAGGTCTTGCCTCCCGATTTAATCTAAGCAGTCTGCATTCTTTCATCACAATGGATCTATGCACTTCTTGTATGTCTTGTTTGGTGGCCTGCTTTCGGATTTTGCACAATGTTCTGGTTTCTGATTCTGTCTCATTTTTTATTTTGTTCCACTGGCTATAACATAGTTCAGTGACTGAATTCTACTTCTATGCTTGCCACACAGTGATTTACAGCTGTAGGTAAGCATAGGAGCAATACAGAAAAATACATAACCAATGCATTCTTTTTACCTACCTCCAATATACCCAGATATTTTTTTTTTTCAAGGTGGGAAATAGTCTTCATTATGTAGATGTTGTATTGTTGATTTCCTAATCTGCCCTTTCATTCTGGATGTTGGTAGACCTCAGATACTTGAACTTTTCACCAGTAAGTGGACCACCCATCCACCATTTAACACTACTTCAAAACACCACCACCAGTATGAGATGATCAGTGCAATTAATAATTAAAAAGTTCAGAAACAGTCAATCAAAATTGATTTGGATCCCCCGCCGTCTGTTTCCATCTTCTTCATTGGACATCCACCAAACTAAGGAGCACACAGGTCGCTTACCATTATAGGCCCATACATGTTCAATGTTACTCCTCTGGCAACACTACACCACTCAGCTGGATTCCACAATACTCAAAGATGTGCAACAGAGTGCAGATAGAATTTCTCTAATACCGCTTGATGCCCAATGTACACACAAGATAAAAACTTGTATAGTGCATGAACCCATTTAACATTTTATTTACAATAACAATGCAAACTTACAATTGGGATGCAATAGCACACATGTAATCAGTGGTACAGGAATTACATGCTGCTCCGGACCACAGCAGTACATGATAACTTCACTGCCCAAGCTCTTTCCCAATGCGTTTCATTGAATAGCGTCCTCAGGGGAATGCCAAAGTCCATTGGCATATGTCATATATAGAGTTAATGCTATCCAAGACACATTCGAAAAAATATGCATTTTTTTAAAGACCCTTACAATGTCTCCAGTCAATGGTTTGAGTATTAATGTGATTATTATTATTACCGATATGCAGCCAGAATGTCTACTTTAAACAGCGTACTGTCTTCTTTATATACAGAACTGCGACTGTCATAACAGGAGATGACTGCAGGTAGTAAATAAAGAGTTTAAAATGTATTTAAAAATATATATATTTACCCCAAAACATTATAGTTTCCATTTACCTTAAATCTACTGTATGTCAACAATATTGCAACCATAGAGAAATAAATTGAGCGTTGATTGAAATACTAACCCTTAATGGAGAAGATATGACTTCAGCCTGTCTCCAGTACTGGTGACGGGCCAATAGAGAAGGCATTTGATCACATGATGACTGCTATAGTTAAGGATTGGCCATCCCAGTCTTTGATCTTTTTTTCCTACACTGACCATTACTAGAAATGGAGAGAAGAGATACTGGAGCTCTAATTTAATACAGAAATAGTGTATCTATATTTTTACACTTTACTGATTCATTTCAACATACCTGTTAATATAGATAAGCATTGTCAAATGCAGGTACACTTTAGGGCTCCATTCACATGGCCATAAAAAAGCATATACAAGTGTTTTTTAATTATGGATCTGAACACGGCTGCATTGTTTTCTAGAGAGCCATTCACACAAGTGCATAAACATGCACTGTGTTTAGATCCTTGAGTGAGTGGACCTTGGCACTGAGCAGCCACATATTTGCATACCATATTGCAAACACAGATGTGGCAAGAACAGTTGGCACATCCTGGCACAGTTACCAGCGGATAACGGAAAGCTTTCTGATCATGTGACCATTTTGACAGCCAATCATGCCAGTCACATGATCATAAACCACGCCCTGCCTCCTGGCATCTGAAACCCCTTAAAGGGCCAGGAGGCGCTAGCACCAAGGGGTCAACAGTACACACCCAACTACGCCCGAAGCCCCTCAGATCTTTTTTTTAAACAAAACTCCCTTATACACACCATTTTTCTGTGGTCTTTTAGCCAATATGGTGACATAATGGGTCCTTCTTTCTCCACCATAGAGGGGGTGGGCTATCGTTGAACTAAGTGGTGCTAAAGTAATGTTTGGGTGACACTTAGTCCAGGAGTAATGGAAGCCCAGGATGCATGATGATGCAGCATGGGCTCACAGGAGAAATGGCATCCCAAGAAATGGGCAGAATGACAATGACTGCCATTTGAAGGAAATTGGCAGTACTGGCTCGAGAATGAAGCTGGGAACATTGCTGGATCTTGGACAGAGTATGCAGAGCTTGAATTTTTTTTTTAAACAGGTGTAGAGGGAGGGGGGATCCCCTTAACAAACATTTCTGCTTCAAATGCATTTATACTACTTGCCTTTTTGAACTTCCTTCCATGATCTTTGCTGCAGAGCTGGAGCCACTGCTAAGAATCGTTAACGTATGACATCACTGGATGTGCTGGATGCCTGAGTCCCCCTTTTGTGAGATGTGCACCTCCCTCCCCCACCATCACTATTGTACCCCTGTAGCTAGGAAGCACTTTTTTCAATACTATCAATCAATTTTCTTTTTTTCATAAATAAGTATTTTTTTATTATAATTAGATAATTACTGCTTTTAATTTAATTACGGCATTTAAGTAAATATATATGAATGTATTGGTTTGTTTTGCACTTCCCAAGTAGTTGAAATGAGAAAAAATGAAAACATTAGTTGCTTAGCTCATTTTCAAAATTATTCATTTTATAAAAATCTGTAATTTAATACATTAATGTAAGATATCCTGGTTCTTACAGAGATAATCTTCACTATAGAAATATATCAAAGGTGTTTTTAAAGGTTAGAAATGTTTGCCATAGTTATTGTTTTGTTCTAACTAGATTTCTTCATTTATTTTTGAAATGTCACAGGCCTACTTAAGTGATGTTTATAGAGTGTGGATTAAACGTAAATATCATAAAAACCCAAATAGATAGGGAGCACTTGGTTCATCTTGATTGCCCTTTTACCATGAGCTGATACTTATCAGATCATACATTATATACTATATTTCATTATATATTCAAATTGACTATGCCAGTGTTTAGTTAAATAGATTTGTTAAATGTGTCTAATGTATTAATGTATACTGCACAACCTAAATGTCAAACATGCAGATTAGAAACAAAAAGGTCTGATGAAGACATGCTGCCTGTGTTACCACATGCATGGTAGCATGTGTTAGTTAGTGAGTTAGTATATGCTGGAGTAAGGTAACCCATTAATTTTGAATGGGCTGCCAATGTACCTCAATAGACAGTTTTAAAGCACCACCCAACTACACACAAATGGCTCACATTGCATTGTTGTGCACTGCCAAAGTGTGTAGGGATGGCATTGAAGACAAATGGTACTGCAATGCATTACAGTCAGTTTTTATGCTATCTAGTGTAGACAAAAGGGGCACTTTAGTAAACAATGACAGTGGCCATAGTGGCTAGGAATGGCTAGGAACTTCTACATCTTCATATGCATGGAAAGGGGAAATGCTGGACCCCTTGTCTCATCACTCTTCCTAGCATCCCCCTGTTCCAGTGCTGCTTCATCTTGACAAGTCTGCTATTACAATGGAAGCCTTTCTAGATTCAGGAGCATCCGGCAACTTAATTTGTGCGTCCCTTCTAAGGCCCCTGTCTGGCCACTGAAGCCACTCTCTCAGACCCTCTCACAACCTCTTCCAATCTCGGCCCTAAATGGCACTATGCTTGAATTGTGGGATGTAAAGCCAGGAAATCTTAGTCAAATGTTGAATGACATTAAACTTGAAACCACATCCCACTGAAGTCTATAGGAAGTTAAATTTTGCCTTTATTAGGGCTAACAGGCAAATTACTGAAGAAAAGGCATGAGTAGCTGGGCAGAGTCATGAGAAATGTACCAATGCAAGGAAAAAAATGCTCTTGATTATGGAGAGGGTGTTTTCACACAGCATCAAGGATAAAATTAAAAATACACAAATACTTTTAACAACCTGCCTGGGGATGTCTTAAAGATGTATGTGACATTAGAGAACAGCACAATTTCCATGGACAGTCTCAGCAACCACGTACACTCTGGCTGCACATATTTGCCTGTGGAATTGATGTTTTCCTTTTACAGTTAGTTTGGCTTAGATACAGCAACATCATTCAAAAATAATTGATTTAATTTACATTTTTTAGGTAGCCTCAGTGGCCTGATAAAGAGGACAGAGTCCTGGAAATGCATTGCCTCGCCAACTTCTCCTCCTGTAGCATGTGACATCATGGACGAGCCTTCCCTGCTGTCCCAAGTACTGCTATGAGATCTAATGGAGTTTGCCTTAAGGTATTGGTGATTCCCTGTTTCCGACAAGCGATGGCTTAGGACTTTCTGGAATGGAATAATGTTCGCATGAAGGATGGTTTGTTATAAGCCTCTTGGATCTGAGAGTTATGTGAGTGGCCACTTGTTATATTTATATATTAGTAAAGATTTCATACTACTGCACTTAGTTTGCACCTTTGTTTATCCATTTATTTTCAGCTTAAAATTACCTTGATCTTCAGAGGAGCTGCAGCAAGAGCAGTGCTTTTACCCTTCATGATCCTGCAATTGAACAAGCAGCTGAGTCGGTGGAAGATTTGCAGGATTATTGTTTACACTATTTTTTTCTTGTAAAGATTCTTTGGACTCATGAGTTATGAGTTATATGTTTGGTTTATGGTAGTATTTGTGCGTGCTTAGTGGATGCATGTACATTTTTTTATACACACACGTTTTTGTTTTTTTTCCAGTCCCATGCTTTCCTTTTTTTCCCTGTAATAAGGCATTTTCTCTTACAATTCTTATGAATGGGATAGTTAAGGTTGTCACTGCTCTCCCGAGTCTATAGCGCTGAATCAAACAGGTTTGTGCTTTTCTTAAGACCTGACAAACTCTGACCTTTTTTTCTTTCTTTAACAGCAGATGGTATATGATATTATCAAGATACCTCATATACTCTGACAGCTTCTCTCATTTTTCTAGTCGGTGTACTCAATCTGGTACATGAGGTCTGAGGCATTTTCAATTTGTCCAAACACAACAAACGAGATATTGAGGTAATTGTAGGTAGTGTAGGCATGTTGGCTGACCTGCATAGGCTTAAAGGCATTCACTCCTAATCTTTTTGTAGACCTCAATTTCTTTTGGGTTTCAGAGACATCCCACTCATTCAGTGCCTGCATAGCCTGCACCATCCATTCCATGAAGCCTTCTTTTCCGTCAGACTGAATTTCTAAGAAAGTCCTCAGTCTCCAATATCCAAATCCAGTGTAAGAAGGGCTACCTTTTTGACACTTGTCTATGGTATCTCCCAGAGCTGTGATACATTAAAGTGGTTGTCAAGTCATGACAACCACTTTAACCTACAGGTAAGCCTATAATAAGGCTTACCTGTAGGTACCCTGTACGGTTTAAGACATATACACTGTAAATGCATGTGCTGACGTCATCGGCACATGCTCAGTGAAGAAACGGCTCGACTGGGCCGTTTCTTCACTAAGTGTGCCATAAATGATGGAGCGGCTACTGCCAATAACAGTGCTGGAGTACGCCCTGTGATTGGTCAGCGCCCGGGATCCTGGAAGACGACGGACTCAGCATGTCGCCGGTCATAGCGGTGCTCGGGGACCGCTGCTACAGCGGCGATCTAAGGTAAGCATTTCATAATGAGCTAGTGTGCAATGCATACTAGCTCATTATGCATTGCTCCTGCAGGTGTTTTTTTTTTTTTTTAAACTTGACAACCACTTTAAGGACCCATCATGGCAATGGATGTTGGCACAGCCACTCCCATCCATGCATCTCTAAGAATGTCCATTACTACACTCAGCTCCAGTGGATGATTCTGCTCCAGATTGTATCACTTAATGACTATGTCTAGGTCCATGTTGCCTTTGTGGCTTGTTAACCTGGTTATAACACTGTTTATGGATCAGAATAAATCCCAGACAAGTCCCCATTTGTAGCTATGGAAGAGCCGCTTGTAATTCTTTCTGCTCACAGTGATGGCTGTTTGTGCCTCACTGATACATCTATGGATGTAAAATGTGCTTTATTGCAAGGGTTAAAAGCCCTGTAGTAAAGTAACTGCACACGTTACAAAGGGAAATTGGACGGCCGCACTCCATTAAAATGCCTTTATTGTATCATGAAGAGTTAAAATGCATAAACACCAGTAAGTATGGTAGAAGTATACTAATGAATACAGAACACAGATGCAACAGACTGTAAATATGTACAACAATGGTAAAATACATCAGAATACCTAGATGATCTCCACTATCCTCTCCTCTTCTATCCCCCCCTGTTCGTCATCTCAACCTATCACTCCATCTATCCTTAACATCGATGGCTAGCATATGCAGATGTTGCTCGTATTTTTTTGTGATGACAGAATCAAATCACAGAGTTGGATCACCCATCCTGCATAGACTCCTAGATGTTTGGGCAAGGAGGCTAGGTCTATCCCCGGGGGAACAGTTTTCCCCCGTTAGGAGTGCCTTGCGGATACCCTCTCTGCTCCTGACCCTTCTTCACTTTGTCTACAAAATTAATGTTGATGTAGTGCTTCATTCTACCTGGCTTATATTTGTCTGACCCTTCAATGTAAAGCCACAGTTTCTTCTTTTTTTGGGTATGTTTGTCAATGATTGAGCTAATTGTGACAACCGGACAATGTAATTTGTATAACTTTGTTATTACTCTTTTCTCAATAAAAACATTGAAAGTAGAATACCTAGATGACATGACTAATGACAAAAGGGTCCTATCTAAACTGCTGGTCAGTGGACCCATAGTTTGCTGGTGTTGGGGCTCTGAATCTCACATTGGAGCATTCCATTTTAACTGGGACTAGCAGTAACACAGGAACAGCCAGTATGGCGACACTCTTTACAGCACCACAGCAACAGTGCAGGAACAGCACATTTTTTGGAGTCACCGGACAGCAATACAGGAAAAGCCACAAATTTTCAGGTGGTCACAGGACAGCAACACTGTTTTTGATGAACTCAGCATCAATGGGCAGCTAAAAGAACCCTCCTGTCTCTTGGCACTATAAGGCAGCCAAGAAATCTACTCTCTCCTAGTCCTAGCTTTCATATGGTTCCTTGCATTTTCTACATTTTATGTCTCTCCTCCCCATACCCTTTAGGTCTCGTGGGTAGAGCTACAGTCTCAGTCACTCAGCAGCCAATCAGGATCTCTTGGTCTACACAAAAATCGCCGCTGCTCCTCCTTTATTGAGGCCAGTAGCTAGGCTACATACTGTACACTCACTGCTGGAGCTAATCCTGAACTCCTCTGTGTACTGCTGGAGTAATTCATTTTATGTACACTTTATGCAGGGGGATGATCATCTTCAGTTCATGTCTATATACTTACTGTTAAGGCCAATCCTCCTCCACACTCTCACAACTGGAGCCTGGGGTCTTCTTCTTCTGCATGCCCACCACTGGAGCTGATCCTTTTTTGAACACACTCTGCTGGGACTGATTCTCTGCTGTGCCATCACTGCAGGGTCCCATCCCCTTCTGTGCACTTATTACTTGAGCCAATCCTTTTTTTGTACATTCACTGCTGGGGCTCATCTTATTCTGTCTACAGGCAATGAGCATCAAATCTTGGGGGGTCTAATGCTTGTGGTAACATTTTCTTTCAGTCCCTATATATTTGAATATAGATTTTTATGGTATAGTTAAGCGTGTGCTCATCTATGCCATGTGTGAAAAGGCATTGACCCATTACATAAAATGTCTTAACCTACTGTGTTACGTACATAAAGCAATAAAATTATGACAATTGTTGATTTTATTGTTGTCTGTAAATACAACTGATAATACATAGATCAATGTTGTATTTATTTTAATTGTCATCATTACATATCATATTAGCACACTTAACACTCAAGGCTATCATCACTTAAACATTGTCTGTATTTTTCCTTAATAAAAGTACATTTCTTTTGTGTCCCCTGAAATCTTTTCTATTTTTTTTTTCTAGCTGTTTTTTAAAGGGCAAAAGAAAAAAGCAAATCAAGGTCACTATACAGTAGACAGGAGGTCAAATTAATTATAGCATTTCTACAAATAGAATGCTGCTGACGCCTCCATAAGCCATAGCAACAATTAATGTTGTTTAACATTTATAAGAAAGCTATATAAATGGGGGAAGATTTTCTATGCAATCACCTCATAATGTACTACATAGCTTTCATGTGAAAAGCAGAACTAGGGCTTTTTTTGCTATACTAAAATATTGAGTATACATTTGCAAAGTATACAATGCAGCATGTTTCAGGAGCCAGTGTCAGAAATGCAAGCTTTGTTCTGTGACCTTGTAGTTAATGAATACGGTCTACATAAAACAGGTACAGTTGAAAATATTGATGTGAATCTATGCTTAATGTTTAATGCACATGCAATGATTGTCCTCATAACTTCTTTATGCAGTGTTAACATGCTCTGTATCATTGTATACAGACAATGTCTATAGCTAGCTTTATAACTAGTAAATGCCACTTAAATGACATGCATGGTCTAACATTTTTTGCACCAGTTTAAACATTAACTAATTCTCTAACTGGGGGGAGATCACTCAGGGAGACATAGACAAAAACAGCTACAGCTTAAACTCCTAGAGGTACTGGAAGCCATAGAGCAGTTTTGGGTGGGTATGAAAATATTGCAGGACATTGATGTTCAAACTTAGAAGTGAGGAAGCAAGTCTAAACAACATTTCTGTCTGATAGAATGATCTTTAGACATGTCCTGCAACACTATAAAAAAATCATTAAATATTACTTGCAACCTAGTGCTTCTTTCTAACCTGTGAATTTTTCCCAAAAAACACCTCTAGGCCATAGAATGTTCAAAAAGGCCCAGAGGTCAGTGAAATCACTGATCACCAATGATTAATTTAATATGTGACTACAATGGGTAAAATCTGTGTAGCATTTTCATAGATAGGTGCTAGCGTGGCTGTAATTGTTGTGTTAGGTAAACTTAGTTGTGCTCACTCTAATCATTGCAGCTGCATGTGATTGGTCAGCTGCAAGGCTTTGCCATTTAGGGCACAGAGCACTGTCAGAGGCCTGATTGGACAAAGTGATGACTTTCTTCAATCACTGTCCAGTGCTCATAGTCCCACCCCACACTATAAAAGGTTCCTTCCCATAGGAAGCTTTTGCGGTGTGTTGGAGTGGAGGTAGAGAAGGGCTCAGTTTGCTACTAGTGAGTAAAGCCTCGTACACACGATGCAACAATCATATTAAAAAGGTCATACGATCATCGGAACGTTAGTATGTGCAATTAGAACAGACGACGTATGACGATCGTACAACAGAAGTTGGATGAGCAGACTAGAAAACTTTAGTTGTACCAACAAGCAGTCATACGACCGCTGTACCGCGTGTACAGAGAAGTTGGTCCAACAAGTTGTACTGTGCACGACACGTATGCTCAGAAGTCAGGAACGCCCGGAAGTGTCCGTTCGTTCCTAATTCACAAATTACATGCACCTGAACTTCCTCTTTATACGCTCATAACACGTCACTACGTTCGGCTTGGTCGTACGATCGCTTATTGCATGTCAGTACGCGAGATACAACAGCCAATATACAATTTGGGCCATTCGGTCATACAATCCTTGCATCGTGTGTACGAGGCTTTAGTGTGTTCACTTATTGTGACTCTGAATGTAGAGTGTTAGTGTAGTGTTAGTATAGTGTGTGATTATAGTGTGTCAGTATAGTGTAGTGTCAGTGTAGTGTGCTAGTGTAGTGCAGTGTTTAACACAGCATTACATAACATTTAGTGCTGTATACAGCAGGGACGTGCGGTGAGGTCAGTGGTTGGTTGGTGAGACACTGGCTAGTATCAGAGCCAGATACAATACACATATATTATATATAGCACCTTCATTAGTTTTCATACAGTAGTTTACTATTTTAACCAGCATAAGGACTTGTTTTAGCATATGTAAACGGTGTTCAACCACACATGTGAGGTATCGCCGCAAACGTTACAGCAAGAGCAATAATTCTACTACTGGACCTGCTCTGTAACTCTAAACATGTAACCTGGTAAAAAAATTTTAAAGCATCGCCTATGGAGATTTTTAAGTTCTGAAGTTTGGCGGCATTCCACAAGTGTGCACAGTTGACATGTTAGGTGTCTATTTACTCAGCGTAACATCATCTTTCACGTTATACAAAGCGTTCTCTTTAGTGTTTTCTTTTTTTTTATTCATGAATCGTTTGTTTCCAAAAAGAATGTGTTCGAAAAATTGCTGCACAAATACCATGTGACATAAAAAGTTGCAAACGACCACCATTTTACTCCCTAGAGACTCTGTGAGAAAAATGTTAGATTATGGGTAAATCTCATACCCATAAACCCATGTTTTTTCCTGCAGTTAAGAGGGCTGGGATGGAAGGGAGCATTTGTCTTTTCGATACATGTCCCCTTCTTTGACACTGTGAGAGGAGAGCCTCCACTGCAGTATTTTTATTGGACAGCTTGGGCCAATGGTGCTTTACCATTGGTCCAAGGCTCCAAGCCGTGCATTGAGCTCAATGCCTCTGACAAGAAGTCAGAGGCACTGTGAGCTCATCCTCTCTGTCTACTACAAACAGCATATGCCAGCTTGTATTTAAATTGGCCACGCTATATGTAACTTCAGACAGGCTGTGCATGGAACCCTGTATCTCCAGAACCATAAGTGATTAGTGGTGTGGTAGGACTTCAGCTACCTATCCCCCAAATTTGGGGTCTCTGTGACACCAGTTCACTGAGCTACAACCCTTGAAGCTTCATCTTTCTTTTTTTCATGGCTCTGCCTCACCTGCCTCCCCTGACTGCACTTCCCTGGTATACAGTGCTGTATACCCTTTTTATTCTTGGTTGCTGCATGTTTTTTTTTTGTTTTTTTTTATCCGCTGCCTGCCCCCTTGGTTTTAAATTGTTAGCTGCAGTTTTTCTGACTGCATGCTGGTGTTTCTCTTTTTTTATTTTTTACAGTTTTTACATTTCTGTCAGCGTCAGTCCTCAATTTAAAGTGCACCAAACACCACTTTTCATTCTACAGGGTGGGCCATTTATATGGATACACCTTAATAAAATGGGAATGGTTGGTGATAATAACTTCCTGTTTGTGGCACATTAGTATATGTGAGGGGGGAAACTTTTCAAGATGGGTGGTGACCATGGTGGCCATTTTGAAGTCAGGCATTTTGAATCCAACTTTTGTTTTTTCAATAGGAAGAGGGTCATGTGACACATCAAACTTATTGGGAATTTCACAAGAAAAACAATGGTGTGCTTGGTTTTAACATAACTTTATTCTTTCATGAGTTATTTACAAGTTTCTGACCACATAAAATGTGTTCAATGTGCTGCCCATTGTGTTGGATTGTCAATGCAACCCTCTTCTCCCACTCTTCACACACTGATAGCAACACCGCAGGAGAAAGTTCTGGGAAGTGATGTCAGCCGTACCCGCCCCATAGTGACAGGAACCAGGAAGCGTTGGAAACCACCGATGCCCACCGGTCCAGCACCCAGGCTTGGAAAAAAAAGGCACACCAACTACCATACTGGTCTCCACAACAGTGTGCAGTGACTTACACTGCAATGCCCATCATACTCCCATGTTTGTGAATAATTTAAACCGTTTTTTACAATTAAAGCAATTTGTACAACTACACTTAGAGGCGCTTGTGCTTTTGTCTCTGGACTGGTTTACTAAACCATCCTCATCCTCTATGACCCAAGCTGACACTAGTGTGCAGTCCACTGCAGCTGCCAGAGCAGCTTATACTTCCTCCTGGTCCTCAGCTACTCCTGCTATAGCCCCAGAATCATGTATGGTGGAGTCAGCTGAATTATTTGAACACAGCATCAGCCACTTGCTTCTTGAGGATGCACAGACATTACTTGATTCTGATGTTGGTTCTGAGGTTGAGGAAGGGAGTAACATGAGCCTACAGGGATGGAAGAACATTGATAAACAGAATATTGACAAATAGTGCATGCTCACTGGCCAATACGCTGCATAATCTATCTCCCCATTAATAAAGCTGCAACAGAACAGTGGCTCACTCATTTGGCCAGATAATGAACACAATAGAAAAAAGAGAGCTGTCTCTACAGATGCGGATACTGGTGTACTGCCACCATTGACTGATCACTAGAGTGACACAAGCCTTAAAGAGGAACTCTACCTTTATCATAAAAATAACAACAAAGGCTCCTTTAGAAATGTTTAGTAGGGAATGAGGTCCGTGTTCAGATCGAACATATGTTCGATCCGAACATCCCCTTTCGATACTTCGGGTTTCCCCGAACATTATGGGGCGTTTGCGGCAACTTAGCGTGCCCCATAATGTTTTAAAATGGAGGCGGAATGCCGTCCGCTGATTGGTCAAAGCATGCACATGACCTGCATTATTTGGCCAATCAGCGAGCGGCCTGCTGTGAGAGCTTTGATTGGCTAAAGACAGGATGCCTTTAGCCAATCAGTGCACAGCAGTCTCATTCCACGCCCCACACTATATAAAGCCACTCGTACAGCGGCTCTATGATCAGACTAAAATCACAGAAAATAGATAGCTAACTAGATAGATAGTTAGATATATAAAATAAATCTGTCAGTTAGTGCAGACAGGTTAGTGTAGGGAAAAAGAAAAAGAAAAAAAAATATACATAGAGTCTAGTATATATATTTATATACTGTATAAGCACAGTGTGCTATATATCAGTATACACTGTACATACGGTACATAGTCCACTTGACGTGGTGTATAAAAATATATACAGCCTGGTATATATATATATATACAGTGTATTGAGTGTGCACTACATATCGGTGCATTTGGGGGTGTACGGTATATAGCACACTACTTGGCGTGTTGTCTTCAAATATATACAGTCTAGTGTATACAGATATACACGCAGTGTATTGAGAGTAAACTATATATCGGTGCATTCGGGGATGTACAGTATATAGTACAGTGTAGTGTGGTGCTAAAAAAAAAGAATCATTATGTCAGGAAGGCCTCAAAGGAGAGGCAGACACTCCCATGTCACTAAAAGAGGGCAAGCAGCCTCTGTGTCTTCAGTGAAAAGTGGTGGTGGCGGACATGGTGCATCCTCTGCAGGTGGGTCACGCTTGTCCTTTTTTTCTGCTGTTTGACATGCTATTGAGCCACAACATGCAGAAGAGTTGGTGGAGTGGATAACAAAGCCACCCTCATCCTCCTCATGCTCTGTCACCCAGGCTCCTACAAGTTTGCCTTCCAATGCATCTGGCAAAACGGCCTATTCCACTGGATCCTTGTCCACAGTTATTCCTTCTGTAGCCCCACCATCATGCATGGAGGAATCACCTGAGTTGTTCGACCATAGTGTCGGTTACATGCTCATGGAGGAAGTGCAGCTGTTTGAAGGCTCTGATGTTGGTTCCCAGGTTGAGGAAGGGAGTAGCGTGAGCCTAGAGATAGTAGGGTGCCACAAAAGGACAAGAAACTAGCAGTCATGTTCCACCAGCTGCAGCATACTGCCAAGTTTGCTCCAGTGACAAGGAGGGAGGGAATGATGAGGACACGGACCGTACATGGGTGCCTGAGACAAGAGAGGAGGAAAGTGAGGAGGCCCAACTTCAACAAGGCAGGATGTTCTCCAGGGGCCAGCTTAAGGGCAGCCACCCAATTGCATCAGCCCACAGAGCTCCACAGGTGCAGGGTGCTGCTGCCTACCCGCCGACTTCCAAAATGTCTTTGGTGTGGGCATTTTTCGGCACATGTTTAGTAGATCGCACCGTTGCCATTTGTAATCTATGTCTGAAGCGGGTCAAGCGCGGCCAGAACTCCAGCCGCTTGGGCACTACTGTCTTGACAAGACATATGACTACCAGCCATGCAGTCCGTTGGCAAGAGTACCTGAAGAACCCACACCAGAAAACAAGACAGACTCCTCCTTGCTCCTCAACTGGGATCTCAATCCCTACTATACCTGCAGTCCTCTCCAAAACCTGCACTGAGAGGAATGAAGGTGTAGCAATGCATGCCACAACTAGTACTTGCAGCCAGTAATCTGCTAACAGTACACCACCAGGTGAATTCAGCAGGAAAATATCACTACCCCTGTTGCTGAACCGTAAATAGAAATACAGTCCCAGCTATCCACATGCTCAGCGTCTTAATGCTAGCTAGGCCAAATTGCTAGCACTCCAACTGCTGCCTTTTCAGCTGGTAGACTCTGCACCCTTTTGTGAATTTGTGGAATGTGCTGTCTCACAGAGGCATGTTCCCAAAAGAGATTTCTTTTTAGGTAAGGCTATTCCAGCTCTCTACCGTCATGTGGAAAGCAATGTTTTGGCCTCATTGAACAGTGCGATCAGCAGCAGGGTTCATATTACCGCTGACTCATGGTCCAGCAGGCACGGTCAGGGACGTTACCTTTCCTTCACGGCGCACTGGGTAACTCTGCTAGCAGCTGGGAAGGATGCAGTACAGGGTTCAGTTTTGGAAATAGTTCCGCCATCACGCCTCCAAAAAGCTGGTGGTGATTTTTCCACATCCGCCTTCTCCTCCACCCCCTCTTCTTCTACCTTTGTGGCCTCTTCTGCAGAATTGTCCTCTGAACCTGCAGTGCTCCCTAAGCATTCAAGGGGCTATGCAAGCAGTCAGAGTAAAAGATGCCACGCAGTGCTTGAGTTAGTCTGTCTTGGGGACAGGAGCCACACTAGGGAAGAGATTCTTTTAGCTCTGCGGGGGCAGGCTCAGAGGTGGTTGATGCCATGGCAGCTTGAGCCAGGAATGGTTGTATGTGACAATGGCACCAACCTTCTCTCTGCCCTCCGACTGGGACAATTGACTCATGTTCCATGCTTGGCACACATTTTGAATTTGGTGGTGCAGCATTTCTTGACCAGGTACCCAGGCTTTCCAGATATCCTGAGGCAGGCCAGAAAAGTCTGTGGTCCTTTCCGGTGCTCATACAATGCCAGTGTCTGGCTGGCTGACATTCAGTGGGAATTCAACCTGCCCAACAACTGCCTCATTTGTGACATACCCACCAGGTTGAACTCAACATTGGAAATGCTGCAGCGACTCCACGCACAGCAGAGGGCCATCAGTGAGTACCTCTGTGAGCATGGCACCAGGACAGGTTCAGGGGAGCTTGGATTTTTTTTGCCACATCAGTGACTAATGATCAAGGATGCACGCACTGTCCTGTCACCATTTGAGGAGGCCACAAGGATGGTGAGCAGAGACAATGCATGCATCAGTGACACTGTCCCACTAATATTCCTTCTGGAGCGCACGCTTCATGGAATCATGGACAGGGCACTTGAGGCAGAACAGAGGGAGGAAGATGAGCACTTCCTTTCCTCTCAAGGCCCCCTTTATGCAGAGAGCATTCCTGCAGAGCCACCAAACACATGGGAGGAGGAGGATTGTGTCAGCATAGATGTGGAGTATAATACTCAGCAGTCTTCAAGGGATCATGGCTTTCAGGCCCCAGAAACCAAAGGAGTTGTACGTGGCTGGGAGGAGGGAGTTCCTGATAATGTCATCCTCAGTGACCCAGAGGACACTCATGCCTCCTCAAACGCACGCTGCACGGGCTCTTCGATTCTGAAAAGCCTGCGAAAAGACCATACGATTCGTGGTATCAAGGAGAGGGATCATTACTGGCTGGCAACCCTTCTTGATCCATGTTACAAGGGTAAAGTTGCAGAACTCATCCTGCCAGTGCAGAGGGTTCAGAGGATGAAACATCTTCAGGATACCTTGAAGAAAAGTTTGTGCAACACCTTTCCAGACCCTGGGAGTTTGCCATGTCCTGCTGCTGGCCCTGGACAACGTGTTTCTGATGCTTCGGTTATTTTATTCAGAGAGTGGTGGAGAAGGTGGCCGGCTGAGCGATGCCTTTAAAAAAAATTTCAGTCCTCAGCACCCAGGCCTGATAGGTTGAAGCAACCATCGTCAGCGTCTGCATTATTTGGTGCAGGAATATATAGGGGCAAGAGCAGACTTGGAGACCTTTCCAACTGAGCATCCACTTAGTTACTGGGTCTTGAGGATGGACCACTGGCCGGAACTTGCTCAATATGCAATTGAGCTACTGGCCTGTCCTGCATCCAGCGTGCTCTCTGAACTGACATTTAGTGCTGCTGGAGGGTTTGTAACTGATCAGAGTGCTCCTGCCCACAGACTCGGTTAATAGGCTCACATTTATAAGAATGAATCAGTCCTGGATCAGCAGCTATCAAGCCCCTGATGCTGATGCAACTGATTACATTTGCTAGGGATCCCTTGAAGACTGCCACTGCTCCTTTTCCTCCTGTCCATAATCTAGAACTATATGTTGTATTTAGGGCACCACCAACACACAAGGCTCGATTTTTCTGCATCTGATTTACAGGAGCATGCCATAACAATGTTTAAACTAATTTACAACTTCAGGCCCAGTTCCTCCATCCAACAAGAGTAACTGCAAGGGATTACAGTGTTCTGGCACTGCCAACACACAAGGCCCAATTTTTGGCCACCTGTTTGACCGGTGGCTTTCGTCACAATTTGTAAACTGATTTACAACATCAGGCCCAGTTCCTCCATCCAACAAGAGTAACTGCAAGGGGTTACAGTGTTCTGGCACCGCCAACACACAAGGCCCAATGATTGGCCACCTGTTTGACTGGGGGCTTTCGTCACAATTTGAAAACTAATTGACAACATCAGGCTCCAGTTCCTCCATCCAACAAGAGTAACTGCAAGGGGTTACAGTGTTCTGGCACCGCCAACACACAAGGCCCAATGATTGGCCACCTGTTTGACTGGGGGCTTTTGTCACAATTTGAAAACTAATTGACAACATCAGGCCCAGTTCCTCCGTCCAACAAGAGTAACTGCAAGGGGTTACAGTGTTCTGGCACCACCAACACACAAGGCCCAATTTTTGGCCACTTGTTTGGATTTTATCAAAATTAAAAAAGTAATTTACAACAGCATGGCCCCTGCAAACATTTTTAAAAAATTATGTGCATGTCCCCCCAAAATCCAAACCAGGCCCTTCAGGTCTGGTAGGGTATTTAAGGGGAACCCCATGCCAAAATAAAAAAAAAAAAATGACGTACGTGTCCCCCCAAAATCCAAACCAGGCCCTTCAGGTCTGGTATGGAATTCAAGGGGAACCTCGCACCAAATAATTTTTTAAAAACGACGTGGGGTCCCCCCCAAAATTAAAACCAGGCCTTCCAAGTCTGGTATGGATTTTAAGGGGAACCCCACGCCAATTTTTTTTTAAAAAAAGGAGTGGGGTCCCCCCAAAATTCGAACCAGACCCTTATCTGAGCACTCAGCACTGGCATGGCAGGAGAGGGTGGGGACGAGCGAGCACCCCCCCCCCTTTGAACCATACCAGGCCACATGCTCTCAACATAAGGAGGATGCTTTGAGGTCCCCCCCAAAGCACCTTGTCCCCATGTTGATGGGGAGAAGGGCCTCATCCACACAACCCTGGCCGGTGGTTGTAGGGGTCTGTGGGCAGGGGGCTTATCAGAATCTGGAAGCCCCCTTTAATAAGGGGGTCCCCAGATCCCGACCCCCCCTATGTGAATAGGTTTGAGGTACTTTGTACCCCTACCCATTCATCAAAAAAGGAGTGTAATGTAAAAAAAAACAATATGCAGTTTTTGACAAGTCCTTTATTTTGTATTATAGCTCTTTCTTCTTTCTTCCTCCATCTTCTCCTGGCCCGCTCCTTCTTCTGGTCTTCTTCTTCTTTTAGTCTTCCTGCTTCCTCTCTTCGTCTTCAATCTTCAATCTTCATCTTCATCTTGATCTTCTTTCCCCGCCGCCACTCTCTCCGCTGAAGCAGTCCGGCCCCTGCGCGTCTTGCTGAATGGGTGGTCTTCACGATGACAGTACTTTTATAAGAAGGGGCGGGGCCACCCAGTGACGTAACTGAGTGAACCCGCCCCCTTCTGATATCATGTGATGTCAGAGGGGGCAGGTCACCCATTTACATCACGAATGGCCCCATCCCTTCTTATAAAAGAACTGTCATCGTGAAGACCTCCCATTCGGGGAGACACTGCAGGGGCTGGACTAAAGCAGCGGAGAGTGCGGCAGCGGGGAAAGAAGAAAGAAGATGAAGATTGAAGATTGAAGATGAAGAGAGGAAGCAAGAAGACTAAAAGAAGAAGAAGACCAGAAGAAGGATAGAGCCAGGAAAAGGTGGAGGAAGAAAGAAGAAAGAAGAAAAGAGCTATAATACAAAATAAAGGACTTGTCAAAAACTACCTAATGTTTTTTTTTTACAGTACACTCCTTTTTTGGTGAATGGGTACGGGTACAATGCACCCCAAACCTGTTCACATGGGGGGGGTCAGGATCTGGGGGCCCCTTTATTAAAGGGGGCTTCTAGATTCCGATAAGCCCCCCACCCGCGGACCCCCACAAGCACCGGCCAGGCTTGTGGGGAAGAGGCTCTTGTCCCCATCAGCAGAGCCCCCCTCCCCCAAAGCACCCATATTCCCCATGTTGAGGGCATGTAGCCTGGTACGGTTCAGAAGGGGGGAAGCGCTCGCTCGATCACCCCCCATCCTAACCGGCCAGAGTTGCATGCTCGGATAAGGGTCTGGTTTGGATTTTAGGGGGACCCCCACGTCAATTTTTTTTTTGTGGGTACCGCACTCTCTTTTTTCCAGCGATTTTTTGTATATTGCCAGGAACCGGCAATACATTACAGCCCCAATTTTAAATGACAATTTTTCCTATGGAAATGTAATTTTGCTCTGGCTATGTTCTACACCTCACAGAGATGCGTCCTTTTACACACAGACTAAAGACACCCCCCCAGGCACAATATTTAAAGGATTTTTTTTTTTTTTTTACTTTAAGCATTATAGAAATCACTGCTCCTGAAAAAAAGGATTGATTTAAAAAGTTTTTTTTTCATTGATACATGTCCCCTAGGGCAGGACCCGGGTCACTTTACACTTTTTAGGGCAATGAACAGTGCATATAAGCCTTTAAAATTAGCACTTTTGATTTTTTTTTTTTTTTTTAAACTTCAAGTTTTTATTAAATTCAGTTAATAGAATATACATAGCTGTTGTAAGCATCAGTATAGAAACATATGATAGGAAAGACAAGGCAAATAAGGATACATTTTACTGAATCATAGAGAGTTACAAACAAACATACCCACAAAAGGGAAAGAGGAAGAGAGCGGAGTGGGTATCCCCTGTGTATGGTACAGCCCACCCGGTCCTATCTAAATAGCCCGGTGAACAAGCCATAGTGGTGTCCTGTTAAAAGAAAAAAATATAGTTATTTGAGGAAAGGTGCATGGTAGCTCATCAAAGACCATGCTTAGTGTGGGAAGCTGCACTTGGGGTGGTTTAACCAAAGAGTCCACCTCTTTTGGAAGAGCAAGACTTGCAAGTGGGCCTTGGCAACCATCAGCTCCATGAGGCCTTGGTTATTTAGAGAAGTGAGCACTTTGGTTATAAGAGGGGGGATCCAAAGATTTGTGGGTTAGGATTGCATGAGTGGTTATAGGCCAAGAGTCAAGATCCAGCCCGAACAGCATCAGTTGTGGGGAGAGGGTGATAGGTTTACCCAATATGTCTGACAGAAGTTTGGTTGTAGCATGCCAAAGGGAAGCTAACTTCGGGCAAGACCACCATATGTGGAGTGTGGTTCCATGGTAACCGCAGGATCTCCAGCAGAGAGCCATAGTTGTAGGGTAGATCTTGGCGATCTAACCTGGGATAAGATACCAATTGTGAAAACGTTTTTGTAGACCTTCCTAATGGGTTAGCATTTCGAGAATTTCAGCGGCCTTTGCAGTGTATTGAGCCACTGCTGGGGAGTATATGTGCACTGGAGTTGGTATTCCCACTTCAGCATAGCACAGGTTTTATTGCTGGTGTCCTTGTTGGTAAATAACTTGTAGAAATAAGAGATGCCCTTCTCGTTGGAGTTTGGATGGAAATAGAAGCGTAGGGCGTGCCAGACAAGAAGGTTGTTTAGGTGAGTTCATTTAGAAAGAGCAGAGCATATCCTGAGGTATTTCAAGAAGTCTTTGGTTGGGATATGAAATGTGCACTGTAATTGTTGGAAGGAGAGAAGTGTAGCGTTATCATATAGAGTCCAGTGAGGTGATTCCAGCCTGACACCAGTTGGCAAGCGAAACGTCTGGCATGATGGATTGAAGAGTTTGTAAGGGAAGGTCTTTGAGGACTTCACAAGGGTTACCACCCGACAATTGTAACCAGGGGCCCACCAGTTTTTTGCTTGTTCAAGAATGGATGCTTTATAGTAGGCGGTTATGTTGGGTGCTCCCATTCCTCCTGTGGTAGTTGGGGAGCAGAGGGTAGCTCTTTTAATCCTCAGATGTTTGCCATTCCAGATGAACAATGTCATAATGGCTTGCAGTTTGTTGAGATGGGATCGTAGGAATGGTATGGGTAAGGTTCTGAAGCAGTAGAGTATATGCGGTAATAGATACATTTTAGAGATCGCAATGCGCCCTGCCCATGAGGCGTGTACAGCTTTTAAATTTCATATAGTCTTTTGTAATTTGTCCAGTAGGTGAGCAAAATTTTGTGAGAATAGCTGTGAAGAGGGTGAGGTCAGCAATATACCCAGGTAAGGAAGTGAAGAGTTTGAGGCCCAGGAAAAGGATGTGAGTTTGGCGATGCTAGGCTTAATTTCAGTTAATTTCAGTGCCCAGATTATAGCTAAGCATGGCAGATTTTGAGTAGTTGAATTTATACAGGGATGCTTTGCTAAAGAGGTTCAATGTGTGGTGCAGGTGTGGAAGTGAGATCTGTGGTTTTGTAATGCAAATGATCACATCGTCCGCATAAAGGCTGATTTTGTGTTCACTATCGTGAACAGGAATGCCACATATAGAACTATTGGAGCGAATGGAAATTGCTAAGGGTTCCATAATGAGTGAGAAAATCAATGGGGATAAGGGGCATCCCTGACAGGTGCCATTTAATATTTTAAAGGGCTCTGAGAAAATCCCCACGTTGATCACCTTGGATTTAGGGAATGAGTAAAGAGCCATTATGGCTTTGAGAAGGGTGCCGAATTTCAAGAGTACCGCTTTTAAGAAGGACCAGTCGACTCTGTTAAACGCCTTCTCCGCATCTAAAGAGATGAATAGAGAAGGCATTCGACTGCGCTCCACCCATTGAAGCAGATTGATGTATCGTCTAGTGCCATCCGACGCCTGCCTTCCATTCATAAACCCTACTTGGTCTGGGTGAACTAGTTGGGAGATAACTGTGGATAGGTGGGTAGCTATTAGTTTGGCATAGAGTTTCATGTCTGTGTCTAGCAGAGATATTGGCCTGTAACTGGCTGGATCTTCTGTAGGTTTACCCAGTTTATGAATGGTGGTTATCATTGCTTCTAGGGCCTCTTCCGGGATATTGCCAGTCATTTAAGTATGGTTGAAAGCTTGGCATAGAAAAGGGTTTAAGATGTGTGCGAATTGTTTGTAGTATTCGTTACTAAAGCCATCTGGCCCAGGTGCTTTCTGTAGTGGTAATGAAATTATTGCATTTTTGATTCAAATTCAGTGAAGGGAGTAGAGATGTTTTGTAGTTGTTCGTGGGAGAGGGATGGTATCTTAAGGCTGTCTAAAAAATTTGAGATATCGGTGTGAGTGGGAGTAGTAGATTCCCCTGACTCAGTTAAATTATATAGCTTGGCGTAAAATTGGCTGAAGCGGTCTGCAATAGCTTTGGGGTTAGTGAGGCAAGACTTCTCTTGAGAGAGGAGATAGGGAATTTTCATTTGGACTAAGTGTTTTTTGAGTTGCTTAGCCAGGCAAGCCCCCGGCTTGTTATAGTGAGCATAAAAGTATAAGTGTAACTTTTTTAGAGTTAAGTCAAAATTAGCATGTAGATGGTCACTTAGTGTCGTTTTCAATTCCCGTAGGTCATTCCCCAAAGAAGAGGATGGGTTGGCCTTATGCGTTTTCTCGAGGGTAGCAATCTGAGCCAACAGTTTGGAGGTGGTAGCCTCACGGTTTCTCTTTTTCTGAGCCCCAAATTTCATAAGGAGACCTCTTACAGCTGCTTTGTGTGGATTCCAGCAGGTGAAAGGACTCTTAACAGAATTTGCATTCATTTGCAAAAATTCTGATATTTCGGATTCAATATGTCTCTGGTAGCGTGGGTTTGTTAATAGGGAAGTATTTTGTTTCCACCTCTTGCCCATTGTCATGTGGGCGGGGGGAAAGACTTTGATTGAGATTGGAGCATGGTCTGACCAAGTAATATTGCCAATTTTAGCTTCTTGTACCATCTGAAGGGTGATTTTGTCTACCAGAAACATATCTATCCTGGAGTAGGCTGCATGAGTGTGTGAATAGAAGGTGAAGTCTTTTTCAGTGTCATGTAAGCATTGCCATGCGTCATGAAAATCTTCCGTGGAGAGGAAGTTAGATAGGGCTGTGGACTGTGTCCTAGATGGGTTGGAAGAGTCTAAGTTTGCTTCCACAACTTGGTTAAAGTCCCCACAGATAATGAAGGGATGATGTTTGAAGGGAGCTAGCTTCTCTGCAACCGACTGGTAGAATCATGCCTGGTGGGTATTAGGGACATAAATATTGACCAAGGTTAATGTCCGGTCATTACCTGTGGCATGCAATATGATGTATCTACCTGAGGGGTCAATTTCGGAGTGCAACAGTTTGAAGACCACCGTGGATTGTATGGCTATTACAACTCCTGCACGCTTTTTAGGTGCATTGGATGTAAAGCACTGTGGGAATTGTTTATGGGTGCATGTGGGCGGTTTAGAAGCTGCAAAATGCGTTTCTTGGGCGCAAATGATGTGAGCCCTTCTTGTTAGTGCTTCTTTCCAAAATAGTTGTCTTTTAAAGGGGGAGTTAAGGCCCTTGACGTTTAGTGATGTTATGTTGATAGTCATAGCAGATAGAGGTTAAATCAGGGGGAGATCGTATGAGATAAGAAAGAAAAAAGGAGTTCACCTGCTATTCCGCACTCTTAAGGTTGAAGCAATAGGAAATAAAATGTGAAAACACTAAGCTAGGTTGCTAGGTCAAAATACAATTGGATCAAGAAAGCAAAAATAAATGTAACAAAAACCTAGTAGGTAGCAAGTAATATCAAGGTTGAATACCAACAAAAATAAGGTACCTGTAGTCTAAAGTGCGTGGAACTTTTTCTATAACCTGGGGGTTAACAATAATTGCCGAAGTAGACAGAAACAACAAGGAATGAAAAATACTCAGCTGAGACTTGGGTGCTCAGGTGTATACTGTTTAGGATGCGTTGAGGAATAGGTCTGCATCTGTGGAGGATTGAAGTTCAGAAACGGTGTCGATCACGGCCCGGTAACGGTAAGAGGAAGGACAGCCGCGGAAGGCCGGTTGAGAACTTTGTTGCTCCGGATGTGAAGGTGGTGATGAGATAATACCCCAATTCAGTAATCTCTTCATCCCTTCTTTTGGAGACAGGATATTTGTGGGTTGATTGTGGTAAGTAACAATCAATTTTCTCAGGAAGCCCCATTTGTAGGGAATGTTGCTTTCCCTCAGGATCAAGGTCACTTGGTTGAATTCTCTGTGGTTCCTGGCCCATGATAGCTGATATATCTGTGAAGAGCAAGATGTTGGTGAATGGTTCCAGTAGGGAATTGTTGGTACGTGCAGCTGACATAAGCTTCTCTTTAGTTGGGTAGAAGTGTATGCGAGCCAGGACATCACGCGGGACCGTTTCTGGCCAATAGTTTGGTTTGGCGATTCTGTGTGCTCGGTCGATAAGCATCTCAGATTGCGTCAGTTGAGGTATGAGTTTGCGGAACAGCTGTTGAAGATAAGGTGTAAGCTCAGAAAGCTTGATAGTTTCAGGTATTCCCCTGAATTTTATGTTGCTCCTTCTGGAACGATCTTCAAGGTAGGCCACTTTCGCTTGGAGTTAAAGGATATCATCTGTGTGTTGGTGAAGTGTTTCTGAGGCCTCCAGTTGTCTAGTTGCTTGGTCGGTGACATGTCGTTCAAGAACCTGGGTATGGTCCTCCACTTGTTTGATCCTGCTTTGCAGCATTGTCAGGGATGATCAAAGTTTGTTTCTCATGTCCTTTTGCAGCGAGAGGAGCATCATCTTTAAAGTGTGTTTGGACACTGGGTGGTCGCTGGTCTCCCGCTGTGTCCCTGGCAGCTTCTAAGTGGGCACTTCCAAAGTCTCCGGGGTGTGCTGCCCGGGTGTGGGACCCCCTCAGGCAGAAGAGGGTGTGATTCTGCTGCTTTTGAGTGCTGTTCTCATGGCTAATGTCTCAGCTGAGAGGGAGCAGTGAGACTATGCGTCCATCTTAGTCTTAAATAGTGTTTGGATGTTCAAGGGCTGCTGTTATAAATCCCAGGGCCCCATACAACCCACTGAACAGGGCCCCCCCATTCGGGAAATACCAAATCTCTAAAATGCCATGGTCCCAATAGCCTTGCTACTGCGACCACCTAACACCTGTTGTTTTTTCGTTGTTTTTTTATTGTGATTGGCAATTTTACATTGTGAGACTGCACTGCTACTGTTGGCCAAGTGTTTGAACACAATGGGGAGTTTGATAGGTGGTGCTGCCTGTCAAGCTCTGTAGCCTGTGTTAAAAATGCTGCTGCTGTGAAGTAAAGCATTGCAGCCATGGCATGTATACAGCGCTGTCAGACTATATTGGGGTTTGGGTGGGCAGTCAGGGATTGCAATAAATCCATGGTTCAGCTACCCATGAGAAAGAGGCTTTCGCCTGCATTCACGTTTGATGTTTCCTAAATGTGTGACAACGTGCACAGGTAACATGCGTTTTGCATAGCATTTGTGGTGTATTAATTGTTAATGGCACCCCAAATGCAATTAGCAGACCTGCTTTTTGTCATATGGCAGGCTTCCAAAGCTGCATGCTCTAAAAGCTTCTAGAGCCTCTATGATATGTTTGTCACACATATGGCAGCCAATTCAAGTGAATGGGCTCCCCTATGTGTGAAAAACAAGCAAAAAAACCCCTACGAAGTGTGAATGGGGCCCAAGGGGTGGCATATAGAAATGGCTGGGTTGAGATGTTTGTTAGCTAGAGGGAGGGGTGTATTCACGTGCCCCTAGTTCCAGCACTGCAATGGCAGCTAGTGTCTTCTTAAAATATGCCAAGCCCTCCTAATCAGAATAAAATATGCAGTCAATATGTAAGCTGCTGCTAAAAAATAAGCATATCATAAAAAATACAAACCAATTTGATGCAGTGTGCGGCGTATGGTCTGAGTACTGAGAGGCTGACCCCCCACCCCTTCAACCTCTGTAGCAATGCTGGCAGCGCTGATATATGTCTATTTCCCAAAGACAACCTCTGGATATGACGCTGAGCACGTGCACTCAACTTATTTGGTGGACCATGGCGAGGCCTGTTCTGAGTGGAACCTGTCCTGTTAAACCACTCTATGGTCTTGGCCACCATGCTGCAGCTCAGTTTCAAGGTCTTGGCAATCTTCTTATAACCTAGGCCATCTTTATGTAGAGCAACAATTCTTTTTTTCAGATCCTCAGAGAGTTCTTTGCCATGAGGTGCCATGTTAAACTTCCAGTGATCAGTATGAGAGAGTGAGAGCAATAACACCAAATTTAACATTTCTGCTCCCCATTCACACCTGAGACCTTGTAGGGAAAATGGCTAATTGAGCCCAATTTGGACATTTTCACTTAGGGGTGTACTCACTTTTGTTGCCACAGGTTTAGACATTAATGGCTGTGTGTTGAGTTATTTTGAGGAGACAGCAAATTTACACTGTTATGCAAACTGTACACTCACTATTTTACATTGTAGCAAAGTGTCATTTCTTCAGTGTGGTCACATGAAAAGATATAATGAAATATTTACAAAAATGTGAGGGGTGTACTCACTTTTGTGATATACTGTATGCGTGTTGGGGTACCACATGAGCATGTATGCATCTTGGGGAATGTGTGATGCAATGTACATAGTGAATAGTGTCTTAAAGAAAGAGAAAAACATGCACGAAACAATCCATGAGCCACCTGTTCTGCCTACATGTTTTTTGCATGCATGTGTTTTGTTTTGTTTTCCGATAACTGGCTTCTGTAAAAGGGGCATTCACACTGTTAATCAAGGCACTAATTATCAGTGTCCTGATTTATCAGTTCAATACCAACAGTTCCCATCAGTGCTGTCAATCTGTGCCCACCAGTGCTACCAATCTGTGCGCACCAGTCCTGCCAATCAGTGCCCATAAGGGCTGCCAATCAGTGCCCATCAGTGCATTGACTCCTCATCAGTGTCACCTATCAGTGCCACCTATTAGTGCCCATCAGTGCAATCTATGAGTGCCCATCCTTGCCACCTATCAGTGCCCATCAGTTTCACCCATCAGTACCGCCTATCAGTGCAGTTTCATCAGTGCCTCCTCATCAGTGCCACCTCATCAGTGCCCATTAGTGCAGCCTATCAGTGCCCATCAGTGAAGGAGAAAAATTACCTGTTTGCAACATTTTATATCAAACTATGGAAGTGTTTTTTTTAATCTTTTTTCATTTTTTACCACCAAAAGAAAGCTCTATTTGTGTAAAAAAAAATACATAAATTTTGTTTGGGTGTAGCGTTGCATGACCGCGCAATTGTCATTCAAAGTGCAACAGCGCTGAATGCTGAAAATTGACCTTGGCAGGAAGGGGGTAAAAGTGCCCAGTAGACAAGTGGTTAACCAGCTTGATCTTACTTTAGCTGTATGCATTTTGAAAAGGACAGTTTTACACTTGCCAGACATATCCTGATATTTTGAAGGTAATCACAGTATACATATAAAAGTGAAAAAAAAAAATAGATATTTCCTTTAAGTCAATTCAAAATTCTGCATAGAGCACATACTAAATCATTTAAGTCTGTTAGAAGGAAGGCGCAACAAAAAGGCTTGATTGTATTGATGTTAAAGTAACAATTCTCTGAAGTATCTTTAGTCCTATAGTTTGCAGTTCTTTACATCTCATGGCCATTTTACAATTTCCAATAAGAGAGCAGAAAAAGATGTCACAAACAGAGGTCAAGCGTATTGGGCCAACAGTCAAATCCTTTGAGCAGTAAAAGGGTCAGTTGTGATATTCTGCTGCTAAGTGTTGTCTCACCTCTCAGCATTGAACAGGTTACATATAATCTATGGCTGGATGGAGCACTGCAAATTATTGCTTAAAATGTACAGTCACACTTGGCAACACATATTGGAATTCCAGTAAACTTCCAGCAATTTATTTGCCCTTTTTAACAGTTGTTTATCAGTTTGACGTGAAGCTGTAATGCACACAGAATACACTATAGTAAATGTAAAACATAAACATATGATATCCGCGCTTAAAGCTAAAAACAGCAGCTGACAAAAATTGCTTGATAAACAATAAATATATGAAAAAAAAAATATTGCAGCACTAAGATATATAATTATGCAGTCCATAGAGGATCCGCAGATGAAAGAGGAGTACCAACACCAGCACTTGTGCATAGAAATGGAAGGAAAAACAATCCACCAACGTGTCTAGCAAGTCTCCTTACCAGAAACCAATGAAATGCTGCTCCATACCCAGCACATTTTTCATTGCCATGGTGTTACATACAAGCTTGAATTTTCATATGGAATAGGAGGGTTGCTTCTATTTTATGCTTGCTGATCCGATCAAGTGTGCTACATGAAGAGTTGTCTGCAAAGGATGTCCCTTTGGCTGGCCTGATCTGTGGAGGAAATTTGAGTTTTACATGCTATTTTTCCATTGGTTTCTGGTAAGGAGACTTGCTGGACACGTTGGTGGATTGTTTTTCCTTCCATTTTTATGCACAGGTGCTGGTGCAGCTACAAGTTTTATGTTTTCATGTGTATAAATTGGCTGTTCATTATTATCCTTAATATTACTAGAGGGTGCGTGCTGCAAAATGTTCTTTTCATTTTGGGTACTCTAATTTAAAGGGTAAATTCACCTTTTACATAAATTGGCTCATTAAGCCAAGGGATCCCAGTAGTTTAGAATTCAGTGTAACATTTGCAAAAGTATTGTTTAAAGTGTTACTAAAATCACAACAGTAAAATCAGTCAGTATAAGCAGTAAAGCATGCTTGTCATACTCACTGTGAAATCTAATGTGTTAATCCTTCACATTGTGTAAAAAGGCTATCATCTTTGATCATCACCTTCTTCCACAGTCTCCAATCCATCTCCTGATAAAGCAGAGCATTTGGAGTACCCTCTGCACATGCTCAGTTTGGTGTGTATTGCTAGAGAGTTTCTTTTTTTTTACTGGAAAGTTGCATGTGATCGGCACAGGGCCAATCAGCACTGTCCAGACAAAGGGTCGGGGGTCCTGCAGCCTCATAGGACAGTCAGAGTAGAATGTAAACTCCTCCTACAAGATTTAACCAGACTATGATAGAAGTCACATGACTGCTATATACTGCTGATGAGAATAGGTATTTAGCAGTTTATATTTACTAAAATAATTGCATTTCCATGTTCTGTGGGAGACCAGATATAGTGAATGCAGGGTCCTAGGTTTAGTAACACTTTAATGCAAATGCCATTCCTGTAGACGAGTGGTTCTTAAACTTCTTCTTTAGGAAACTGATGAAAGCTATGGACCCCCCCCCCCCTCCAGAAATATTCACATAAGCACAACTTTGCATGCACTCAATATATGTACTTTATTTTATTGTAATTTGATTGCCTCATACCTATATGACATGCACAAAGTTGGAATAAAATAAACAGGCTTAACAAGAAAGTCAATTCTTTCATGCAAAGATGAAATACAATCATTTTGTGCAAATTAAATGAGAAGTGTGGAAACATTAAAAAAAAACATACATACTTACCTACCTGCTGCAGCCGAACAGTAGAGGGGGCTGCAGCGACTAACTCGGGCTCTAAGCCTGCATTAAGAGGCTGAACTAGTTGCCGGTCAGACATCTAGGTGGATCCCAACATTATTGTTGGGTTCCCTTCAGAGTTTGGAGTGGCTCTGTGACGTCAGTTGACAGCAGGCTTTAGCTGATTCTGGGTCACAGGAGTGCACAAGTAAGTGCACTCCTGTGATACACAAGAGAAGTATGGTTAAACGAGCTTTGGCCATACTTCTCTTTTAACAAAACAATTTTAATTCTCTTTAAATCTACTACTACTGCTACTACGTCTGCTTGAAAATGAGAATTAACATTTGCTATTATGTAATGGCCCAAAATGGCAGTTGTGCAGAGAATGATGATACAAATGGAAATGGTAAACATTGAGCCAAGTGATGTTTGGGGTTGCTGCTATAAGCAGTGGCAGCGTGCGTTTTCTTTAAATTATTTCAATGGTAAATCATTGATTGGGACAAGGGGGAGGGCTTTATAGTGAATGGAAATGTTATTTGTTTATATGACCTTCACAAACCCCCTGAAACCCTGACTTAAGAACCCCTGCTTTAGACCTTTTCTGTCACCCATGAAGCATGGTCAAAATACTCCTAATGTTAGTATTCCTATTTCCTGGGTTATTTCCAGAAGACATTAGACATTGGATGCTTACCCTCAACATTGCATAAGCAAGCTCACTTTCTGATTAAAATGCACAATGCACCCTCTCTCCATGCCTTAGCAATGCAGAGCTCAGCTGCTACTTGGGATAGGGGTAGAGAGTGCACATTCCACATGTGAAACTTTTGAGTCAGGAGTCACAAGTTCCTGCAATACTGAGGATAAGTGTCCAATGTCTACACTTTAAGATCTGTCCTCAGCAAATAATGAACCTTTGGAAACTGGATGGGACTTTTTTGACGTGACACTATGGACTTGATTTACTAAAGCTGGAGAGTGCAAAAACCTGTGCAGCTGTGCATGCTAGCCAATCAGCTTCTAACCTCAGCTTGTTAATTCAAGCTTTGACAATAAAACCTTGAAGGTGATTTGTTTCTGTTTGGAGCTGCACCAAATTTTGCACTTTCAAGCTTTAGTAAGTCAACCCCTATGTGATTTCAGTTGTAATTGGAGTTAAACTAATTTCTGTTATGTGTATTATGGCGGAATTCAATGAAGTTTACACAGTCCCTTTTGGACCCAATTTCAGCAGTCTCATATTATTTGACATCTATGTTTTCTGTTAATATCACTCTGAGATAGCCTCTCTGTTTTGTTTGGATTTATTTTTGTATTATGTTCATGTGTGTTCCCATGTTCACCCTAGGACATTGACACACCTTAGATGCACTTGAACCAATATACCCACGTATGGATATTTTTAAGACTGTTGTGACTCCTCTAACCTCCCGAAGAAGCAAAGGAACTTTGGATTCTCCCCATAATCCATATATAGAGTATATAGAGTATTATACTATATAGAGTGTATGTGGGTCTTTGTGCATGATTTGTATTTCAAGCACTATTGTGGTTACAGGATTTCTCCTACTGTACAATAGAGTTGCAATATGTTGTTGTTTGGATTTGAGAAGTAGATTAGACTTGTATAATGTTATTTTTTGTTTATTACATTTTTATATACTTTAGTCCAATATTGTGTGATTCCTTGGGTTGCCAGTAAAAACCAGATTGGCTTTTCAGGTTTCTTTCTACACATATAAGTGGCACTTATAACCCACCCCCCATTTTTTACCAATTAGGTCTCTATTTATCCACATTATTGAGACTTTGTTGTCCAGGCTTCATGTGTGACAGAACAGGACTACAAGTATAGCATTTGCATTAAACAATATTTTTAGAAACGGCACAGTGCATTATGTAAAAAGTGAACATAACCTTTAAATCTTTGGACTATATGAAGAAATTGAATAAACTATAGAAAGCCCAAACAAATATGGGGAAACCATAAAAAAAATCAAGCGCATTTTGGTGAGAACATAATCCAAGACCTCAACACAGTAGAGGTTCCATCTACTACTTAGTTAGTTACCTGTTTTTTTTTTTATTATTTCTTTTATTTAAAGTGTTGACACAGGGTGGCGTGGCTAGCCATGGACCGTGATGGCAGCCTGAGAGAGGAGCTCTGTGCACCAGGGACAACACAGCAGATATCCAGACCTGACATCTTCCACCTGAACAGGGCAATCTGGACACCTGGAACCCGGGGACAATGACCAGGAAGCGAAAGGAGGAAAGGAAGCCACAGAAATTGACTATGTACTTCACACAGGCCCAGGATGGAGGTAGGCAAAATGACGCCGGCTCATCATCCACCCCTGCATGCACCCTCACTGCCTTACCACCTAACCAAGGGCCAAAAGCGAGCAATAGGAGCCCCAACCAAGACCCTGGGTCCTACCCTCCTACACCCCAATCTGCTAGTCCGGCCAAAGCCAAATTCAGGGTGGATGGCAGTGGATGCAGCCTTACAGCCAGCATAGGCACTGACTCTGGAGAGGACACAAGAGAACTCCCAGACTCAATTAAAGAATTCCCCATCTCCAACACCCCAGTGCTGGACTTGGTGCTAAAAGATATGCTGCTTTCCCTGAGAAGCTCACTGCAAGCAGATATGTCTCCTGCATGCAAAGATTTCACAGGGAAATACAGGGGGTGGAGAGAAGAGTGGAGCATGTAGAAACCAAGTTGGGGGAATTTGCATCAACTATCAACGATTTAGTGGATGCTCATGACTCCAAAGAAAGTGAAATGGAAGCCCTAAAAGCCAAAATGGTGAACATGGAGGACAGAAGTAGAAGGAACAATTTAAAAATTAGAGGCGTTCTATAGACGGTACAACAGGGAGACCTCCGGGCCTACGCCACTAGCCTTTTCAAGGGGTTAATACCAGATCTCACAGACCTGGATATAATCATCGATAGAATCCATCATCTGCCAAAGCCATCATAACTTTCTGATCAAACCCCTATGGATGTGATTATGCGTATACACTTTTATCATATCAAGGAGAAGTTAATGGCAGCAACGCGCAAAGGAGAGAATATACCTCTGTCATGCCAGAAACTCCAATTCTTCAGACTTATCGCAGTGCACCCTACAGAAGAGGAAAAGCCACAATACCATAACCAAAGCTCTCAGAAACCATAATATCGGATACAAATGGGGGTACCCCACAAAAATAACAATAACTAAAGATGGCACCGCACACGTTGTAGATTCCTTGGAGAAAGGATTGGCTTTACTTAAAAAATGGCAAATTGTCCCAGAGCCAACCAACAACCCCACGGTAAATCTAACATTCCACCGGTTGAACCTGACTGGAAAGTGGTCACAGCTAGAAACTCCAAAAGTCATACCTAAGGATGGATACACAAAACAGAAATCCCTGAGGTCCGCAGAGCTGCAGAACCTCTTCTCTTGACACAGCCTTAACCCCTCAATGATCTTGAGCAGCAAAAAATTGCACCCGGGTACTGTATACCCACCATTTACTTTCAAATGTTTTGTTTTCACCTTTATTTGTTCTATTACTTTTTGTTCTATATTTTTTGTTCATTTGCTGCAGCCAGTGCTATGCATCCCTAGAACCAGCCTGAAGCATGGCAAAGACCTAATCGCATACTGGATGAACCCGACCGGGGAAAAAAGCACACGTGAGTCATGCATTACAACTTACCTACGCTCTCAACAGGGGGAGCCCGTTGCCTACCCGGGAAACTGAGAGAATGACTTTCATCTGAGCATTAAGACACACAGAGAAAAACATACCTACCCACCTTCAACCACTGGGAGGAGCCCCAACCCAATGTATGGTCACACTTCGAAGTTCACTCACCACCCAAATGCACACATAAAAGTTTCCCGTACACCTTCACTGTCAATGCAGATGTGAAGAAGAGAGGAGTTCTCATTGCGTTGAGGGACACGGTTTCCTTCACACTGCATGAAGTAATCAGAGACACACAAGGACAATATCACCTCTTGGTCTGTGACATTAACTCAACAACATATACCATCGCAAACATTTACGCACCCAACTCCCACCAGGTGAGTTTTCTAAACAAACTAATGAGGAAAAACTTGGAAACATCAGAGAGGATCATTGATAATTTGTGGAGACTTGAACCTCACAGCTGATCCATCTATAGACTCCACAGCACCACTTAAAAGGAACCAGCCTTCTCTGAAAATTTGTATTTACCACAATGACCTTTTTGATGCCTGGTGATGCCTACATCCAGGAGAGAAGGACTATACCTTCTTCTCAATGGCACATCTTACCTACTTGCTCATAGACTTCTTCTTAGTAGACCAGCAGATACTGTCCAAAATATCTGCATCCTCAACTAATACGATCACTTGGACAGATCACGCATCAGTTACTGTTACACTAGAAGATTCCCTATCCACCGCATTTGAGATGCCCCAATCCAAGAAAATTCTAGAAGATCATCTACAGAACTTTTTTCAGATAATTACACCACAGTAGAAGATAACTTTATATTGTGCAACGCCCATAAGGCGTATATAAGAGGGGTCTTTATTAAACTGGGGGCAGGAGTTAAGAGACAACGACAAAAACGAATCAAAGAAATAACAGACGAAATTTACACTTTAGATGCAACTAACAAACACCATGCCCTACAATTTCCAAAAAACTGACACAACTCCGTCTAGATCTTAGATCACTATTACTAGACAACTTTGAAAAGGCCTCTAGAAGACTCAAAATGCAGTTTTATGCCATGGGCAATAGGGCTGGTAAAGTACTAGCGCAGTGCCTGAGTGGTTGTAGATACAAAACAAAAATATCTCACTTAATCCACCCACGCACCAAAGAGAAACATCACATACTATGGATCACTATACAACCTCAACAAAGATCCAGACACATTTCAACCAACACACACATTGATTAACTCCTTTCTGCACAAAGTATCCCTTTCCCAATTGACTCTCCATCAACTAACAAAACGAAACACCCCATTTCAACCTTATGAAATAGAGAAAGCAATTGAACTACTACCAAACAACAAATCCCCAGGCCCGGATGGTTTCATAGGGGAATACTTTAAGCACATCCTGACACCTTATTTGGAAAGCATCTTTAATGCCGTGGCTGCCTCTTCCTCCTTCCCTCAGGAAATGCTCCAGGCAATGACCATAACCCTAACCAAGCCAGGGAAAGACCCATCATCACCCCAAAATTTTAGGCCTATCTCATTGCTGAACAATGACCTTAAATTATATGCCAAACTTATAGCCCTTCGATTGCAAGATATACTCTCCTCTCTTATTAATCCAGATCAATCCAGCTTCACCAAGGGCCGACAGACCACAGATGCCACAAGACGAATTATTAACATAATCCACTGTATTAACCAACAAAAAAGGCATTCTCTGCTCCTCTCTTTGGACGCAGAGAAGGTTTTTGACCGCATACACTGGGGATACTTGGCGAAAACTCTGTCGGCCTTTGGATTTGAAGGGACCATATATTCAGCTATAATGGCCTTGTGTAGCGTACCATCTGCTCAGGTATGCACTTCAGGGTTACTATCTACCCCCTTTGACATCACAAACGGGACCCGCCAGGGTTGTCCGCTGTCCCCAGTAATCTTTAATTTACTAATGGAACCACTTGCCACATACATCCGAACCCACCCGGACATATCTGGGGTTAGAGGTCACAAAGTATCTCACACAATCAGCTTATTTGCTGATGGCATAATCCTCATGTTCACAGATGTGGAGAAATCCCTGGCTTCGGTACACGCAACATTGAAACTGTTTAATCTGGTCTCTTATTACAAAGTGAATGATACGAAATCATATATATTGGGACTGGGTATTTCACCGCAAATCAGAAAGAAACAAAGCAACTCCTTCCCTATTGTATGGTCTGACACAGGCATTAAATACTTAGGTATCACATTAACACCAAATCCAGAAAATCTGTTCAAGGTAAACTTCAGTCAGGTTCATAAATATTGGGACATCGACACAATTCTAATCTTTTTGGCTCTATACACTGCCACAATGGATTTGAAATTAAACAAACAAGATGTGCTTTAACTGCAGACATTCAGCTTTAATTTGAGGGTATTTACATCCAAATCAGGTGAACGGTGTAGGAATTACAACAGTTTGTATATGTGCCTCTCACTTTTTAAGGGACCAAAAGTAATGGGATAGATTAATAATCATAAATCAAACTTTCACTTTTTTTTTTTTTCCAAAATTTTTTTTATTGAAGGATAAACAGGATACAGTGTGATAATACATCCAAGGGGTTCACATATGTCATTTGCTGTAACATATAGCACAGGTGTGATTATGTATGCATCAACATCACACACATCTCCAGATTGGTAAGTGGAGACTTGTGGCGTACATTAAATGTGGGGGCAGAAGACAGTGAGGGAGCTAATGGTATATGTATAGAAGTGGGTGTATCAATCGTGATTCTAATTTATTGCATACGTTGATACATATAGGGGATGTAGCACAGTTGTGGATATAGTGTGTACCTTTTGTGGGTTCTGTATCTCGTGACTGTAATTTGGGACTTGATTCTGCTCTTTTATCCTTCCCGACCCCCTCATGCGACCAGCGCTTTCGGGTGGTGTGTCAGGAAGGATGAGAGCATAGGAGGGGGGATAAGCAGGGGATGGGGAGTATAGGGAGCGGGAAGGAGGTATAGGGGGGCTCTCTGTCTGCATTTCATGGTTTGTGATGGAAGACTTGGTTCTAGCTTGATTAAAGAACAAGTTAAATGTGTGTTATGTTATTGTATTCATCTGAGGATTTAAAAGAAATCCAGTTGGCCCAGATTTTTGTGTACTTGGTAGGTGTGTCATTGGCCATAGCAATCAATTCTTCCATTTTGGCTATTTTCTGGATTTGTTTGTATCAATCTGTGATTGGGGGGGTTTTAGGAATTCCCCAACATCTGGGGATGCAAAGTTTGGCTGCATTTATCATGTTCATGGTGAGTGATTTGCGATATTTGATGGTTCGGGAGGATTGAAGATGGAGTAAGAATTGTTCAGGTTTCAGAGTTAAATTTTGTGAGGTGATCTTGTTGATCTGTTCACATATTTTCTCCCAGAAGGGAACAATTTCTTTGCATTCCCACCATATGCGTAGGATGTTGCCTGACTCTTGATTACATCGCCAGCACTGGTCAGTTGTGTCAGGGTTGTATTTTTTAAGGATATTTGGTGTTCGGTACCAG
>BLSH010453654.1:394901-411668 GCA_018402905.1 Glandirana rugosa
TGTCAGGAAGGATGAGAGCATAGGAGGGGGGATAAGCAGGGGATGGGGAGTATAGGGAGCGGGAAGGAGGTATAGGGGGGCTCTCTGTCTGCATTTCATGGTTTGTGATGGAAGACTTGGTTCTAGCTTGATTAAAGAACAAGTTAAATGTGTGTTATGTTATTGTATTCATCTGAGGATTTAAAAGAAATCCAGTTGGCCCAGATTTTTGTGTACTTGGTAGGTGTGTCATTGGCCATAGCAATCAATTCTTCCATTTTGGCTATTTTCTGGATTTGTTTGTATCAATCTGTGATTGGGGGGGTTTTAGGAATTCCCCAACATCTGGGGATGCAAAGTTTGGCTGCATTTATCATGTTCATGGTGAGTGATTTGCGATATTTGATGGTTCGGGAGGATTGAAGATGGAGTAAGAATTGTTCAGGTTTCAGAGTTAAATTTTGTGAGGTGATCTTATTGATCTGTTCACATATTTTCTCCCAGAAGGGAACAATTTCTTTGCATTTCCACCATATGTGTAGGATGTTGCCTGACTCTTGATTACATCGCCAGCACTGGTCAGTTGTGTCAGGGTTGTATTTTTTAAGGATATTTGGTGTTCGGTACCAGCGTGTAAGTAGTTTGAAGTTGTTTTCTTGTATTGTAACATTTATTGATCCCTTGTGGGTATTCTCAAAGATTTGTGCCCATTGTTCTGTAAGGTTTAAGCCGAGGTCTCTATTCCATGCCGCACAGAACTTGCTTGTGTTGTTGGGTGTGTTGGCCCATAGTAGCGAGTATATGGTGGATATGGTGTGTTGCATGGGTTTTTTGGTAGTACAGATGTTGTCAAATGGTAACAGTGGTTGAGAGAGATCGCAGGTTTTTTGAGTGTTATGTATGAAGTGTCTTATTTGGAAATATTTGCAGAAGTTCAATGATGTCTCAGGCCATTTTTGTTTTACTATGTCCAGGGGCAAAATAGTTCCGTTGGAGGTTAAGTGGAGGATACGTAGGTCGGGTATAGTAGTTGAAGTTTGGAGGAAATCTTTGTTCATGCCTGGGGCAAACTTTCACTTTTTAATACTTGGTTGCAAATCCTTTGCAGTCAATTACAGCCTGAAGTCTGGAATGCATAGACATCACCAGACACTGGGTTTCATCCCTGTTGATGCTCTGCCAGGCCTCTACTGCAACTGTCTTCAGTTCCTGCTTGTTCTTGGGGCATTTTCCCTTCAGTTTTGTCTTCAGCAAGTGAAATGCATGCTCAATCAGATTCAGGTCAGGTGATTGACTTGGCCATTGCATAACATTCCACTTCTTTCCCTTAAAAAACTCTTTGGTTGCTTTCGCAGTATGCTTTGGGTCATTGTCCATCTGCACTGTGAAGCGCCGTCCAATGAGTTCTGAAGCATTTGGCTGAATATGAGCAGATAATATTGTCTGAAACACTTCAGGATTCATCCTGCTGCTTTTGTCAGCAGTCACATCATCAATAAATACAAGAGAACCAGTTCTATTGGCAGCCAAACATGCCCACGCCATGACACTACCACCACCATGCTTCACTGATGAGGTTGTATGCTTTGGATCATGAGCAGTTCTTTTCCTTCTCCATACTCTTCTCCTCCCATCACTCTGGTACAAGTTGATCTTGGTCTTCTGCAGTTAAAGTACATCTTGTTCTTTTCATTTCAAATCCATTGTGGTGGTGTATAAAGCCAAAAAGATTAGAATTGTGTCGCTGTCCGAATATTTATGGACCTGACTGTATATCCCCCTCCTCAATGAGCTCCGCTCTAAATTGCAAAATATATCATTAGGCGAGCTGTCGTGGTCAGGTCGCTTGGCCGCCTTTAAAATGAACATCTTGCCTCAATACCTGTACCTATTTCGAACACTGCCAATACCAATACCTAGTTCCTTCTTTAAAAAAGCACAATCCACCATAAACCAGTACTTGTGGCAGGGAAAAAGGACAAGGTGTGCATTCAAAATTGTAACTAACCTGAGGGAGGCAGGTGGAGTGGGGTTAACAAAATTAAAAGATTATCACATAGCAGCAATCTTGGCCCAGCTTAGGGCTTGGTTCCAACAACACACAGATAACAGATTGGTAGACCTGGAAAATTATCAGGTCCAAGGCCATAATACATACCACTTCTTAATAGCCAGTCAATAGCTCACTAAAATAGATAAAACTATATCCCCTACTGTAAAAGCTTCAATTGAGGCTTGGCAGATCCTTCAAACAATATCCACCACAGAAACTAAGGCTATAGCACTACCCATACCTCTAAATAGCTTGTCCCTACTGATCCCAAACATAAAACTCTCGGCATGGTTGCGCCAGGGATGACATTAGGATAGGGCCAACCGCTAAAACTTTCAGAGCACTACAGATAGAATTTGGTTTGCCAAGTTCAGAACACTATACATACCTACATGTAGCGCACTTTCTTAAATCCAAGCCCACTACCTCAGTGACCGTTCCATGGAATATAACTCAATAGTACAGATCACCAGAGACCAAAACTAGAGGCATATCCCTCTTATATAAAACACTGGATAATAAGACTTATTTCAACAAAACATCACATACCCAGGCATGGGAAAAAGACCTGCACTCTGGGTTTACAATGGAACAATGGCAACAAGCATTAAAAACAACCTATAAATCCACCAAGAGCACCAACCTGTGGGAGATGTACAAAAGATTATTTTTCTGTGGTATTTAATCCCATACAGAATCTCCAAATTCACCCCACAGGCCTCTCCATCATGCTGGAGAGACTGTGGAGCAGTGGGAACATTGCTACACATGCTTTGGACGTGCCCAGCAGTGTATTCCTTATGGTCAGATACCTTCTGAATGCTCACTCGAATCCTAGGTATAAATATTCCTCAATCCCCAGCTTTAGCTTTACTGTCCCTGGGAATAGACGAGATCCCTAGGGAACACAGAACAATTGTATCCCATGTATTACTGAGTGTAAGACTGGTACTAGTGTGCCACTGGAAAGACAAACTAGCTCCCTCTATAGGGGAAATTATCATAACTACCCACTCCCATGCTACTTATGAGGAGCTCTTTGCCTCCTCACAGGGAAATTACCTACCCTGTAAGGCCAAATGGGATCTATGGCATAAATGGTACGAAATAGCTTGGAAAAATCAAATAACAACTCAGGGATAAGTGGACACTGACTATTAGTTATATCTAGTTTCTAGTTATGTTACATTTGTTTTACTTATTTTACTATACCAAATATTTGGTTACTTGAGAAATACATCTAAACCTCAGATATATTTCTGAAACATCAAATGCCTTAAAATTGCATTGGTAGGTTAGGCAGGGTGGGACCTCCAAGTCTGAGCCACAAATTGAGCCCAAATGGGGGGCCGGACTTGGGGGTTCAGAGCCTGGCTAGACATGCCAACACTGTTGAATATATTTTAGCGAAACTAAGAAGGTCATAGAATGTAACACCCAATCTTGTAATAAGCATAATATGCTAAAACTGTTACCTATCTTCTGCACAGTTTATGTCTTCTTGTGTATAATCTCAAGAAAACCAATAAAGAAAAATTGAGAATTAAAGTGTTGACACATTATAGAATAGAGCACTTAAAGAGATTTTGCCACCAACAAACAAAAATTAAAAAAAAGATCTCGCTGAATACAAAAAATGAATGAATAAATATGTTCTTGTCTCAATATGTTGAAGATTATCAAAGAATCTTTATCTTTTGGGTGTGTCAGGTGCTTGGCTCCCCACTTCATGCTCTGGTTCATCCACAGACCCCTACATCACAACTACTGTAAATATTTATCTTGGGGTGATGCTGAGGTTGAAATCAGCCACTGCAAGTGTGAACAAATTTCACTGCTTGGTAGCCCCTCATGCTTGCTTTCTACATTCATAGAGTTCCTACTATCCTTTCCCAAAATGCAAAGTTTTCTGTCCTTTAGTTTTAATGTTCTATACAGGAACAGTTTCAGTCAGGTTTTCTTGGATCAAACGAGCTTCCTACAGGCACTCATCAGTCAACTAAAGACTAGGTCTCAGAGCATGGGCTCCAGGGCTTCCCAAACAGTCTGTATCCTGCTGAAAAAGCTCTTCCAGAACATTGCTCAACCTGTTTGTTACCTGATGAGTTAACAAATCATTGGGTCAACTGATGACAAATGTACCATGGATTGGCCAGCCAACTAACAGGCAGAGTTACTCATGCTACACTTTTGACAGAACACATTGGACCCTTGTTACCATAACCTGACAGATGATGTAATAGCACAGCACAGCAGTCTGAGACTTTTAAAAAAGCAAGATACAAAAAAACAAAGCAAGACTTATGGCACACACCCCTACACTGGGAATCCTTACCTGTCATTTATATACTTTCTTATATAACCTTTTAACATCCGTGCTTTTATTGACTAGAGAGAATTAATAATTTCACAACACACAGTATATGCCACAGACATGCAGACATTTCCCAGAATGAGCTGAAAGAATGTCTGTATTTCATGCTTTGAAATTAATAATTAAAGCACAACTGTTTTTGCTGTTTGTACACTGAGCGTTTTGCATGTTGGGCTAGAGCCAAACATCATATACAATAGTGGTATTTCTATTGCTACTTTATATGTCAGCTTCCCTCCTGTCTATGGTTTTTAAGGAAGCAATGGGTGCCAAGTCCTTATTAACATCACTGAACATCATTCATTTACTGGCCATTGCCATATTTGCTGAATGATATCACCTGGGAGACTCCACCTATTTGTTTACATTAATCACAAGGATGAGGATTTCTTCTTTCTGTGGGTTGGTGGGCATTGTTCTTTGTAATTGATGTGGATCTGAATTACTAAATGTGATTGACAATGGATGTACCTAATGGGACGTTTTTGGGGCTTTTTATTTTTTTATGGAAGGCCAAAAAATGTGGTATGTTTATATACTGTTTAAATTTTTTGGGGGGGAATGAGTAGAGTTATTATCTACCCTTACCCATTCACATGCGGAGCTACCAGATTTCGATAAGCTGTCTGCCTGCAGACCCCCATAACCACCAAACCTGAGTGGTTTGAAGAGGCCCTTGTCCTAATGAACACCAGGATAAAGTGAAAGTACCACCCCACCACATGCTGAGGACATGGAGCCTGATATGGTTCAGGAGGCAGGGTGAGCACACTTGTCCCCCTGGCCATCCAGTCTGCATGCTCAGATAAGGGCCTGGTATTCATTTTTTTGTGTCGGGAGGAAGGGGGGTAAGCTTTTTTTTGCATGGGGTTCTCTCCTAAAATTAATACTAGACCCTAAGGGGCTGATTTACTAAAACCATAGAATGCACAATCTGATGCAGCTCTGCATAGAAACCAATTAGCTTCCAGTGTTATTTGCCAAAACTTAATTGAACAAGCTGAACTTAGAAGCTGATTGGTTACCATGCATAGCTGCATGGCACTCTCCAGTTTTAGTAAAGCAACCCCAAAGGCTGTAATATTAATAATTTTGAGCAGACCCCATGATGATTTTCTACTGTACATTGATCCTGTGGTTGTCATTTTGTGCTGCTGCCTTCCTGCTTTCTATTCCAGTGCCCGGTCTCCTGACCTTCATCCCCTGTGGGGAAGTTACATATTGCTGATCGATTCAGAGATATGTTCAAATTGCTAGTCCCCACCAAACATAATTTTTTCAATTTTTTTTTTTGGTACATGTTCCCCAGGGCAGTGTCCAGTCTCCCATGTCATTTGTTTGACAATCCCTTGCCTATTTCTCTAGAAGACCATTAGTGTTTTTTAGCTTTCATCTCCCATTGACTTTAATGAGTTTCACATTTGGCAACCAAACTTAAAGTAAAGTTCTCTGAATCCACCTTTCACTGAACCCAGGTACATTTGGTTCTTGCTTATTCTTCATCAGGGCTTGGCACTGTTGAATGAAGCACGTACTGGACTAATAAATTTGGTGGGCTCCTGGGGGGTAAATAATATGATTGATCCAGATCAAACAGAACTTTTGCAAACTCCCTTTTGTCTGTGGAAATTCATTGCTGAGGTCTGGCTGACGTCATCTCTTGATGCACTAAGCCTCGATTTCGATTGTTACAGGTAGAGGGAGGCTGATGGGCACTCTTTATTAAGTAGGTGTGCCCTGCAGAGCCAAGAGGGCCTTGGGAAGTCCAAATACCCAGCATACAGCATACATCAGTATACTGGTTACAAAATTGTTATGCGACCTTCTTAGCAGACAATCCCACAGCATCTGCTATAAAATAAATTAATTGAGGCATCATCCCTGCCCAACTATAATTCTGAAAGCTGCCTTGAAGGATTTTAAACAAATCCCTTCCTTCAAAGTGCAACGTGTTAAACATGTTTTCTATTATGTTATTGTTGTCATTATTTGGTTTCATAATCTATGAATATTCTTATTGGATTTTTTTAATTTCAAAGTCTACATATCAACTGCAATTTTGCAACTTTCTTTACTGAATGAGTGATTTGTTAAATAACATATCCGCTTGTCTATTACATAGAAGTATCACTGCCGGACTTTTGCTCCTACTTATTTTAAAAACCTAATAGAAAATGTTTCAATAAATAACTGACATTGAATTTTCTATTTAAAACACTGCAAGATGACATGGTTGTGTAAAGATTTTCTCAAAGCCTGAAACTAAGTGCCTTGCTAACAGAAACTCCCTTGGTTGATTCAAAACCCAGTTTATATTCCCACTGATGTTTAACAAGCTGCGTATACGGTCTTAGATTATAGACAGGAAAAAATCAATAGCGTGCTGTCTCAAAGGCACCGATATAGATTATGAATCACAGCTAGGAAGTAGTGACTGATCTTAGCTGCCAACAGCGCCTAAGTAAAGATATTTGCTACCTGATATTGCTTTTCATACCTGAATCTGAACTCATTGAATTTGATACATTTAAATGAGCCATGGAAATCTGAAACATAAATAAGGGCAGAAATCACAGCAAGTTATTATTGAAAAAGTAAATAATTTAATGCAGAAATCGACTATTTATGGGCAGCCAGCTCGTCTTTAGATTGTCCAATGTAAACACCGCAAGGAAAAAGGCTAATTCTCTGATGAATTAAAGGATTTTTGGCTTTCCCTGATTCCTCCTATTGATTTATTTAAGGATACTGCAGGCAGTGATGTTGGCTCTGGCAGGCTTTTTAACATACGCTGATAATATCTTGCCTTTTAATATAGATGCATCTAGGCTTTGCCAGTTAAGCTGAGCCTGCCTTGATTACATGAAAAGGGACTGTTACAGGTTATGAGAGAGAATGAGACAGACAGAGATGGCTATACAGAAAGTAGACAAAGAATACAAAAGCCTGGCTTCATCTTAGAAAATTGTCTATTTACTCTACTGGCCCGGCATACACAATCAAACATGTGCTAATTGCTTGTCTGAAATAAAGGGTCAGTCCACCAAAACGAGATATTTTAGCTATAGGTGTAGTGACTTTGTATACATCCTAGATACAGAAACATAAAGATCTGACTGCCATTAACCCATACATCCTGCTACCTGGATGTTTTTGGAGTGGCACAGTAGCAAGCCATTAACAGCTGAGTATGACAACACATAGCTTGCAGCACAGAACCAGGAGTGAGAGGTTGCTGCAAAAGAGTGTAATAGTACAGAAGACACAGGTTAATTTACCAAAAGCAAATAGGCTGTGCAATTTGCAAGAGCAGTTGCACTCTGCAAGTACAGTTGCTCCAGAAGTATTTTCCTTGCATGTGATTGGGTATTCTTTGCAAAATGAAGCTTTGCATCATTTACTAAGCTCTGGAGCATCTCTTTCAGGGTTCAACTACACTTGCAAAATTGCAGTCTCTTTGCCTTTAGTGAATCAACACCATAGTCTGCAGGAAAGAGCTAGGGGAGAAGGAGCAACGCAGTAGGAGTGAAGCAAGCAGACCACAACTCTTACAGATGACGCATGACAGGTTGCTGTATACAGCCTGCAGGACAGAGTTAGAGGGGAAGCAGCAGCAGTAGAAATGTTAGGAAGACAGAACAAGGTATTGGGATGAATAAGGAGCTAGAATAAAGCAGTGGAACATGGCACATAGCCTTTAGCAATAGGCAGGGAGGCAGGTCCAAGCCAAGGGGTGGCATGGGGGCTCCTTCCTTCTGTTACAAGGTTGACAGGAGTAGTAAAAAAGCAGTGATCTTGACAAGCGAGAGACTGCTGGACGTAGAATCCTCTAAGCTGAATGGGGGGGGGGCACAGTTTGGCATCTTTGCCCTGGGTGACCTTGCCCTCACTGGGTTCAGCATGAACTTTAGCCAAATAGGCAAATCAAGTAGCCCAATAGCCCCCTTGCTGAAGTGAACCTTCAGTTGATGCAGCAAGCCATACAACCTCTCACATTGTGCCTTGCGATGAACTTACATTGTTGCACTCTGATCACTGACTCCCTCCTGCCTTCAGCAGAGTGATAACATATTCTCAGCCTTGGAAAATCAACTGAAGCTTAAAGCAGAGCTTCACCAAAAAGGGAAAGCTTGGCTGGTCTGCCTCCTCCCCCCTCCACTGCAACATTTGGCACCTTTTGGGGGGAAGGGGAGAGGGTACCTGGTTTTGACAGATACCCGCTCCCACTTCTGGCTCAGTTCTCTGCAGATTTGCCCCTCCCCCTTCCCCATCAGCCTTACTGAGACACTTCATATGCATAGTAGGAAACCAGCTGTGAAGTCACAAGGCTTCACTGCAGGTTTCCCTTAGTCAGGACAGCGTCGCCATCACCCAACATCCGATTGAAGAATTGGCTAGGGTGAGGACACCACTGGATGTCTGGACATGTAAGTGCCCTAATATTAAAAGTCAGCAGCTACAGTATTTGTAGCTGCTGACTTTCATTTTTTTTGGAGGGGAGCCTGCAGCTCTTTTTTCAGAAAGGCTATTTATGATACAAGGTACAGCTTTTTTGAAAAATGATATTGTTGTGATATATTGTATCTTTAATATTTCAGACTTGTTATTCATTGGTGTGCAATAAATATGACCCCCTATTGGTATCTTATAAGGATTAGATAGGAGAAAATCCTCTCTATCCCATGAAAAAAAGTTTTTAATACACCAGAAGTCTATTTTTATTGTTATTATTATATAATATCAAATTCCATTCATTAAAACAGTAAAATATAAAAAATCGTCACCTTATATATAAATATCTGACCTTTCTAACATAATATAAGTGGAATTTTTTTATTCAGGATCTTAAAAACATTTATTTATTGACTGGCCTACCAAAAAGCTTGAATTTTACTTTTTTCATAGCAAGGTACCTTTTTTTTGCATGCATTTTCATTGCAGCTTTTTACTTTATCATCTTTCATTTATCACACTATGCTTTTCCATATAAATTGAATTGCTGGAATTGAATTGTTTCAGCAAAATTTACACCACCTGCGTACTGGAATCCAGACTGTATCAACTTAATTTGCATCACTTTCCTATTCCTTAAACTCCTCTGAGACAGATGTGGAGCCCTGAGATGTTTGATGGAAAAAGAGCACATAGAGGCAAACCGTATTTACTATAGAAATGATCTGCTAATGATTTAGAAAGAAAAAAATAGACTGCATTCCTCTAGCTAAGTGTTATGATTTGTTTATATATATATATATATATATATATATATATATATATATATATATATATATATATACATTGGGTACGGAAAGTATTCAGACCCCCTTACATTTTTCACTCTTTGTTATATTGCAGCCATTTGCTAAAATCATTTAAGTTCATTTATTTCCCTCATTAATGTTCACACAGCACCCCATATTGACATAAAAACACAGAATTGTTGACATATTTGCAGATTTATTAAAAAAGAAAAACTGAAATATCACATGGGCCTAAGTATTCAGACCCTTTGCTGTGACACTCATATATTTAACTCGGGTGTCCATTTCTTCTGATCATCCTTGAGATGGTTCTACACCTTCATTTGAGTCCAGCTGTGTTTGATTATACTGATTGGACTTGATTAGGAAAGCCGCACACCTGTCTATATAAGACCTTACAGCTCACAGTGCATGTCAGAGCAAATTAGAATCATGAGGTCAAAGGAAATGTCTGAAGAGCTCAGAGACAGAATTGTGGCAAGGCAAAGATCTGGTCAAGGTTACGAAAAAAATTCTGCTGCACTTAAGGTTCCTAAGAGCACAGTGGCCTCCATAATTCTTAAATGGAAGATGTTTGGGACGACCAGAACCCTTCCTAGAGCAGGCCGTCCGGCCAAACTAAACTATCGGGGGAGAAGAGCCTTGGTGAGAGAGGTAAAGAAGAAACCAAAGATCACTGTGGCTGAGCTCCAGAGATGCAGTCGGGAGATGGGAGAGAGCTGTAGAAAGTCAACCATCACTGCAGCCCTCCACCAGTCAGGGCTTTATCGCAGAGTGGCCCGATGGAAGCCTCTCCTCAGTGCAAGACACATGAAAGCCCGCATGGAGTTTGCTAAAAAACACCTGAAGGACTCCAAGATGGTGAGAAATAAGATTCCCTGGTCTGATGAGACCAAGATAGAACTTTTTGGCCTTAATTCTAAGCGATATGTGTGGAGAAAACCAGGCACTGCTCATCACCTGTCCAATACAGTCCCAACAGTGAAGCATGGTGGTGGCATCATGCTGTGGGGGACAAGACGACTGGTTGCAATCGAGGGAAAGATGAATGCGGCCAAGTACAGGGATATCCTGGACGAAAACCTTCTCCAGAGTGCTCAGGATCTCAGACTGGGCCGAAAGTTTACCTTCCAACAAGACAATGACCCTAAGCACACAGCTAAAATAACGAAGGAGTGGCTTCACAACAACTCCATGACTGTTCTTGAATGGCCCAGCCAGAGCCCTGACTTAAACCCAATTGAGCATCTCTGGAGAGACCTAAAAATGGCTGTCCACCAACTTTACCATCCAACCTGACAGGACTAGAGAGGATCTGCAAGGAGGAATGACAGAGGATCCCCAAATCCAGGTGTGAAAAACTTGTTGCATCTTTCCCAAAAAAGACTCATGGCTGTATTAGAGCAAAAGGGTGCTTCTACTAAATCCTGAGCAAAGGGTCTGAATACTTAGGACCATGTGATATTTCAGTTTTTGTTTTTTAATAAATCTGCAAATATGTCAACAATTCTGTGCTTTTCTGTCAATATGGGGTGCTGTGTGTACATTAACGAGGGAAAATAAATGAACTTAAAGGATTTTCGCAAATGGCTGCAATATAACAAAGAGTGAAAAATGTAAGGGGGTCTGAATACTTTCCGTACCCACTGTATATATACTGTGTATATATATATATATATATATATATATATATATATCTCTATCAATGTATATATAACATCAATGTAATAATGCAGCCTATATTAATACAGCAATCTACTGTACTGAACATTGAATATCTTAATTGTTTACTGTTATTTACGATACCTAATTTTTGTCTGATAAAGCCATAATTGCATTTCCTTCTATACTACTAACTTTATTAGATTAATATTGTTATTATTTCCATTCTTCTTCTTCTTATTATTATTATTATTCTTATCAATAATACCTGGGTACAGTACAGCACCCAGTCCCACATCAGAGGCGTCCGTCTGTACCACAAATTTCTTTGTGAAATCTGGGGTTACAAGCAAAGGTTGTGCACAAAGGGCTTACTTCAACATTTGAAATACCTTCTCTGCCTCTGGATTCCACTTGATCATGACAGATCCTCTACCCTTCGTCAGATCTGTTAGTGGGGCTGCAATGGTGGCAAAATTGGAAATAAAGCACCTGTAGTATCCTGTGATCCCAAGAAATGCACAAACTTGCCTTTTATTGATAGCTTGGGGCCACTTCTGAACTGCCTCAGTTTTATTGATTTGAGGTTTAATCAGCCCCCGACCAATAATGTAGCCAAGGTATTTGGCCTTCTCCAAGCCTATGGCAAACTTTCTGGGGTTGGCCGTGAGACCTGCTTTCCTAAGGGAATCCACTACTGCTTGTACCTGGGGCAAATGGGATTCCCAATCTGGGCTGTGGATGACTACATCATCCAAATAGATGGCTTCATATTGGCAATGTGGTCTTAAGAACTTAACAATCATTCTCCTGGGCAGGAGCACCATGCAAGCCAAAACGCATCCGCTTATACTAGATGGCCCCCTCGGGGGTATAGAATGCAGTTTTCTCTTTTGCAGACCCTGTTAGGGTTATCTGGCAATAACCTTTAGTCAGGTCTAACGTAGTTATGTACCGGGCACTACCCAATCTGTCAACAAGCTCGTCGACCCAAGGTATTGGCTACGCATCGAATTTGGACACACTGTTTAACTTTTTGAAATCATTACAAAACTTTATCATTCCATCTGGTTTTGGGACAAATACTATGGGACTGGACTAGTCACTGTGGGACTCCTCTATCATGTCCAGCTCTAACATGTTCTTTACTTCATTTGCAACTGCTTCCCGCCTAGCCTCGGGTATTCTATAGGGCTTTACGTTTACACAGACACCTGGTTCTGTAATTATGACATGCTCTATAACTGTGGTCAGTCCAGACAGGTGAGAGAAAAAGTCTCTATTTTTATTTACAAATTCTTTAACGTCCTTCTGTTGGGCCACTGACAAGGTTTCAGTTATGGGTACTTCAGGAGTCACGGCGGCCATGTCCTTTTGGGGGGTTGCTTTGCCAGTAAAGTCTCTCTGTCCTTCCAAGGTTTCAAGAGATTAACGTGATATATTTGCTTGTTTAGATAGTTTACCTCCCCTACTCGTTACATGATTTCAAAGGGACCTTGCAACTTTGCTAGGAATTTACTCTCAATGGTGGGGACTAGTACTAGCACTCTATCACCAGGGCTGAAGACCCAGGTCTTGGCACCCCGATTATAAACCCTTCTCTGGGCCTCCTGGGCTTGCTCCATATGTTCCCGTACAAGCGGCATGACAGCAGCAATTCCATCTTACATCAGTCAGATGAGCTCAATGGCGCTTCTATAAGATGTGGTCACTCCCTCCCACATTTCTTTTCAACATCTAGCAATCCCCAGGGATGTCTCCCATACAGTAGTTCAAAAGGAGAGTAACCTATAGATGCCTGAGGCACTTCCCATATGGCAAACATGAGATATGGCAGCAAAAAATCCCAATTTCTCCCATCTTGGACACTTTTCGAATAACAATTTTTATTATTTACAATATTATTTGTGTTAACCACTTCAGCCCCAGAAGGATTTCCCACTTTAGGACCAGAGCACTTTTTGCGATTTGGCCCTGCGTCACTTTAACAGACAATTGCGCGGCCATGCAGCTTTGTACCTAAACGAAATTGGTGTCCTTTTTTCCCACAAATAGAGCTTTCTTTTGGTGGTATTTGATCCCCTCTGTGTAATATCTGATCGCCGCTATAAACAAAAAAAAAGTGACAATTTTGCAAAAAAAAAAAAATGTTTCTTACTTTTTGCTAAAATACAAATCCAAAAAAATAAATAAAAAAAACATTTTTTTTCATCGGTTTTGGCCGATTTATATTCTCCCTCATATTTTTGGTAAAAAAAAAACGCAATTGGCGTCTATTGATTGGTTTGCGCAAAAGTTGCCACATTTATGAATGATGATAATTCATTTCTGGGGTTTTTATTTATTTTATTTTTTTTACTAGTAATGGCGGCGATCTGTGATTTTTATCCATACTGCGATATTGCAGCGGACATGTCGGACCATTTTGACACTTTTTTGGGACCATTGGCAATTATACAGCGATCAGTGCTATGAAACTGCACTGATTACTGTGTAAATGCCATTGGCAGTGAAGGGGTTAACCTAGAGGGGGCACTCTAAGGGCTAAATGTGTTCCCTCAGTGTGTTCTAACTGTATGGAGGCTGGGCTGGCAGGGGGATGGGGGCGATCATGGCTTCCATATACAGGAAGCCTGTGATCACAACCCTTCCCCCTCTATGAGAACGGAGATCCGTGTTTACATACACGGACCTCCGTTCTCTCACTGTGGGGGGGCATCGCGGGTATCTGGCGGCGATCGAGTCCACCCTACCCGCTCCCTGGCCCCCCCAGAACACAGTGAGCGCGTGAGTGCACCTCCGGCATGCGCGCGTTCACAATGCTAGTTATCACAGCCGCTGTCAGGTGACAGCGGTTTGCGATAACAAACCACTTTGTCGCCGTCATGCTGCGGCGGGCGGTCGGCAAGTGGTTAAACAATATTGTTAGGGTCATTGATATCTACGCATGCATATTTTAGTGCATAGTTTTTAGATATTTTCGCATAAGAATTAGCACACCTTTTTCTATATATTTCTTTTGGAATACCTACACTACTAAATACCTGGCCAAGCTCTTTGTCAATAGTTTTAGCTGAGTTATTACGCAACGGAATGGTTTCCGGATATCGCGTGGCTTAGTCCAGTATTACCAGTATGTGCTGATGGCCCTGGGCAGACTTTACTACTGGTCCCACCAGATCTATGCCAATCCTTTCAAAAGGCACTTCAATGATTGGTAATGGTACCAGTAGAGAGCAAAAGTGGAGCAATGGTGCAGACACTCTGGGCATGTCTCGCAATATTTTTTGACATCTGCATATAACCCTGGCTAAAATAATCTCTGGGTAATTCTCTCCCTGGTCTTCTCGATACCCTGATGTCCCCCCATCATATGAGTGGGCCAAATCTAATACCATCCGGTGATAGGGTTTGGGAACCACCAGCTGCTCTACCTCCTCCTCCCCTTGCTTTACCACCTGATACAGCAAGTTATTTTTAAAAGTCATGTAGGAAAAAGACACCCCTATATTAGGTTCAATAGGTTCCCCATCTACCATTTTATTGTTTTCGCTGGCTCTATTGAGTGTGGCGTCTTTAGTTGTTCCGTACAAAAATAATCTTTTCTGACTTCTAAGTCAGGCACCATATTCTGTCTCTCACATAGTGTCTCTCACTAATAGAGTCAGAGATTCTTTATTAGTATTGTAAAGATCAGCACTGACCTAGATTCTTAGTGTGCTATTCTTTAACATCAAAATAACATACAACGTGCTGCTATTATTATAAACTTATTAAGTAGCACATAAAAAAAATTATATTAATAAATATTGTGTTTATGGAGGGCGTGGCTAGCAGCCGGCAGGGATTGACGGCTGATTGCAGAGCTCCGGACCTGAACGAGGGATTCACAGCAACAAAGGCCTCTTCAGGGCAAGAAAACAGTCCCCACCAGCAGCGGTACACCCCAAGACCCCCCTGAGCCATGTCCTGCACACGGAAAGAATCACACAAGCTGAAGAAGCTGACTGCTTTCTTCGGTCAGCCGCAGCAGGCCCAAGCCCAAGATGGCGCAGGCTCCTTCTCCACACCGCACACGCGTCCTTCTGTGGGGAGGGACAAGCAGAACAACGTTCGCTCCCAGCCACATCGTGGGCATAACGTGCCGCAATCGATCAGCCCTCTGTCTGGAAGCCCGGAGAAGAGCCAATTCAAGCTAAGTGAACAGCATGAGGTGAGCCCTATGTAGGATTCCCAGGATGACACTAGGGAACTACATGACTCCATTACAGCATTTCCCACTAGCAACCAACCAGTGCTTGACACAACATTAAAAGATATGCTAGTATCCCTAAGGAGCACCATTCATGAAGATATGTTGTCATGTATGCAGAAGTTTGGAAACAAACTTACAGCAGTAGACAATAGAGTCTCACACATAGAGACTAAAATGGGAGAATTTGCTAACACAATCAATGACCTAGTGGATGCACATGAGGTTCAGGATTCCAACCATTTGTGGGTTAAGGAAAAAACTAGCGAATTTGGAGGACAGAAGTAGACGAAATAATATTAAAATCAGACGCAACCCTGAGTCAGTTGGTAACTAAGAAGTAAAGGTCTACACATAAGATGTATTTTCCTCCATGCTGCCTACTCTTTCGCCCACTGATCTGATAATTGATAGAATCCATCGACTTCCTAAACCTTCCTTCATCCCAGCCCATGTGCCCCATGATGTGATATTAAGAATGCATTTTTATCATATCAAGTAGCAGATAATGCAAACCTCCCATAAACTTCAGAGCTTACCTGAGCCAAATGACAACTAGACTAGACCACTAGAGTGCTGCATCTATTTGTGGACTGACGTCAAGATTCTATTGTTTTATCCTTCACCCCCCTGTGTTCCCTTCACATGTTATTGTGTACTGTAAGTATTGGAGAGCTTATACCACTGTGCGCCTTTTTCTTTGTTATATCTCCTTGCAACAGGAGCAACACCAACAACACCAGCAGCACCAGCAGCACCACAACCACGACCACGTCCCTTATTTGACGCTCTCCTCATTCTGGATGCAAATGTACTATTTAGCACAAATTTATATTATTTTTTAAACCGGCAATGTGCAATTGTGTGCAAGAAATGCACAGCAAGGTGCAAATGTACTATGTAGCACTATTTATTACGACCACAACAACCACAACGAGGACAACGTTCCTCTATATTGTTTCTTTTTCCGCGTGTCACCATATTCGAGAGGTTATGAATGTCATGTGTTATTGTACACTTCCCTTGTGTCCCCCCACTTCCTATTTTGTTATCTTAGAACTGCAGTCAGGTGTTTATCTACGTCGTGAGATCACCAGATCAGATCAACAGTAAACCGAGTCCATTCGAGACTTCAAATACCCTCCAAACGTAATAGACGATGAACTATACTATTTTTACGTAAGAA
>BLSH010453654.1:416893-429234 GCA_018402905.1 Glandirana rugosa
AATCTATCCCTTTCAGGGACTTTTTAAGAGCCATTTTAGTGCCCAAAAGTTCAGGTCACCATTGACTTCAATGGTGTTCGGGGTCAAGTTCGGGGCCGAACTCTAACTTTTACGCGAAGTTCGGCCAAACCCACCAAATCCGAACATCCAGGTGTCCGCTCAACTCTTATTTTAATACATCTTCCATCTTTCTACTTTCTCAGGAAGCTGCCCGCCAAGTCCACCACGTGTGGGAGGTTAGCTCAATGTGGATCACTTTCCCTGCATAAACGCAGTCCAAACGGCAGGTTTGCTTAAAATCTGGCTTGTAGCCAGGTTTATTGAAAAGTTTGCATTTAGAAATCAAATAAAAAAAAAAACAGAAAATAAATCCTCGCCATCCAGGCACTAACTAAACATTTCAGATTTTCCTAACTGAGCGGTGCAGGACTTCTCCCAGACACGTACAAACCAAAGAGTGCAAACCTTTTTGTCTCAGTCCATAAGTAAACCTCCATATGCCAGCTCTCACAGGCTGATGGCTTCTGAGTCCCAGGTCAGTGCAAAACTTTACTCTCTTCTTGGTTATTTAAACCACCTGACGGTGGACTCCAGTGGACCACAAAATCAAGTCCGGAACCAACCCTGCAAAGGTGGCTGGTAAAACCTGGACCGGTTTCCACCTTAATCCACTCCAAATGAACACATGCAAGGTGACACATAGCGTCCATCTATTACCTCGCCTCGCATAACGTCACTACATATATATATATATATATACAGTTAGGTCCATATATATTTGGACACAGGCACAATTTTAGTTTTTTTCAGGTATTTACCAAAACATATTCAAGCTATAATTATTTAATAGATATGGGCTGAAAGTGCACACTCTCAGGTTTAATTTCATGGTATGTACATACAAATCGGAGGAAGGGTTTAGCAATTGCAGCTCTTAAGAATAGCCACCCCCCTTTTTCAAGAGACCAAAAGTAATTGGATAATTTAATCAAAAGCTGTTTCATGGCCAGTTGTGGGCTGCTCCTTCATTATTTCTTCATCACTTAAGCAGGTAAAAGGTCTGGAGTTGATTATAAGTGTGGTATTTGCATTTGGAATCTATTGCTGTGAACCTACTTAATGCGTTCAAAGGAGCTGTCCATGTAAGGGAAACAGGCCATTGTAAGGCTTCAAAAATTAAACAAATACATCAGAGAGATAGCAGCAACATTAGGAGTGGCCAAATCAACAGGTTGGTACATTCTGAGGATAGGAGAACGCACTGGTTCAGCAACATAAAAAGGCATGGATGTTCATGGCAGACAACACCCAGACAAGTGAAGGACACTGTCCAGGAGGTGAGCTTATCATTGTCAAAGTCTACAATAAAGAGAAGACTTCACGAGAGAATACACATTCATAAGCCTGAAGAACAGAAAAGCCAGATTAACCTTTGCCAAAAAACATCTAAAAAGCCAGACCAGTTATGAAAAAGCATTCTTTGGATGGATGAAACTAAGATTAATTTGTATCAGAATGACGGGAAGAAAAAAGGTGGAGACAGTGTGATGGCATAGGCATGTATGGCTTCCAGTGGCATTGACCCTGATTTACTATACCTCCCAAATCTACTCCAGCAGTGCCTTAAAATAACTCCCAATTAAAGGCAATTACAACTTCTACTCTCACAGTCGGGAGTAAATTAACTCACATGCAGCCTCTATTTGCCTGTGAAGATGCCTCTCAGATCACATGTTCTAATTACTTGATGTCAGCTGGAATTTAACTTGTGGTTTCAGAATTCCTGCATTTAATGCTTGTATGCAGGTTCTTTGCCATAAAAAAAAAAAAAACATTACCACCCCTCTCTCTAATTTTAACAGCCTTAGCCCCAGGGGACATGTCTGAATAGAAAAAAAAAAGTTTCTAATTTTTATTTATTTTTTTCAGGAGCAGTGGTTTTAATAATGGTTAAAGTGAAAAAAAATATTTCTTTAACCACTTCTGCCCCGGAAGGAATTCACACTTTAGGAACTGAGCACTTTTTTCGATTTGGCACTGCGTTGCTTTAACTGACAATTTTGCGGTCGTGCGACATTGTGCCCAAACTAAATTTGCGTCCTTTTTTACCCACAAATAGAGCTTTCTTTTGGTGATATTTGATCTCCTCTGTGTCATTTGTGATCGCCGCTCTAAATAAAATAAAGAAATGCTATTGGCAGTGAAGGGGTTAACCTGGAGAGGGTTAACTGTGTTCCCTATGGGGTGTTCTAACCGTATGGGGACTGGGCTGGCAGGGGGAGGGAAGTGATCACGGCTTCCATATACAGATAGCCTGTGATCACCGCCCTTCCCCCTCTGTCCCAACAGAGATCCATGTTTACATACATGGACCTCCGTTCTTGCACTGCAGGGGGGTCATCGCAGGTAGCTGGCGGCGATTGAGTATGCCCTACCTGCTCCCTGACCCCCCCCAGAACACAGTGAGCACGCGAGCGTGCCTGCAGTGGCACACGTGCACTCACAATGCTAGTTATCGCAGCTGCCGTCAGGTGAGGGCGGTTTGCGATAAGGAACCACTTTGCCGCCGTCATGCTGTGGTGGTCGGCGGCAAGTGCTTAAATATCGTGCTCAGGGGGGGTCCCCTTAGTATGAATGTCTGGGATGTTTAGAACAGTGTCACCGCAAAATGACATTTGTAAAGGAAAAATTGTCATTTAAAATCGGTCGCGGCTGGAATGTATTGCCGGTTCCCTGCAATATAGATAAAGATCACTGAAAAAGCATTGCATTGGGGACCCCCCCCCCCCAGTCCATACCAGGCCCTTTGGGTCTGTTATGGATTTTAAGGGGAACCCCATGCCAAATTTATAAAAAATGGTGTTGGGGTCCCCCCAAAATCTATACCAGACCTGAAGGGCCTGGTACGGACTTTGCGGGGACCCCTACCCAAAATTTCTGTTTAATTTTGGAGTGGAGTTCCTCTTAAAATCTATGCCAGACCCTTATCCGAGCGTGCATGCATTGTACATATTCTACACAATGGTGTAGTGGTTAGCACTTTCGCCTGGGAGCCGATGGGTCACTAGTTCAGATCCCAGCCACAACACTACCTGCCTGGAGTTTGTATGCTCTCCCTGTGTCTGTGTGGGATTCCTTTGGGTACTCCGGTTTCCTCCCACACTCCAAAGACATGCTGGTAGGTAAATTAGGTTCTGTTTAAATTGGCCCTAGTATATGTATGAATGTGCGTTAGGGACCTTAGAGTGTAAGCTCCTTGAGGGTAGGGACTGATGTGAATGTACAATATATATGTAAAGCGACAGAGCTATACAAGTACCTGAAATAAATACACTGAATGCAGTGTATTATATATACCATACTGTACATATATATTTGTATGCCACTGCCTAACCTTTTGCTATTACTATATTCGGCCGCTGTGTAAGTGGCCTTATATAGTGTGGGCGTGGACTCAGACCCACTGAGCAATGATTGGCCAAAGGCACCCTTCCTTTGGCCAATCATGTCTCTCACAGCAGAGCATGCTGTGATTGGCCAAAGCATGCAGGTCATGTACATGCTTTGGCCAATCAGCAGGCAGCATTCCCCCTCAATTTCACTGCATTATGGGCCATTCAAATTTCCCACCAGCACCCCATAATGTTTAGGATTCGACAAACCCCCAATGTTCGATTCAAACATACTTTTGACTCGAACCGGGGGATCATCCCTTATTGACCATGGCTGTACATTGCGAGACACTTTAACATATAAGATGGGACAAAAAAGTCTCCATTTTTACACTTTTTAGGTGAATGAGTATGATGTACCCAAAGCCCATTCAAATTGGGGGGGGCAGGATCTGGTGGCCCCCTTGTTAATGGGGGCTTCCACATTGCGATCAGCCGCCCAACCACCACGGTTGTCGGGAAGATGCCCTTGTCCCCATTAACATAGGTACGTGATGCTTTGGGGTGGGGCTCTGCGCACCCCCCCACCCCAAAGCACACACACCATCATGCTAAAGGCATGTGGCCTGGTTTGTTCCAGGCCCTCACTTGTCCCCCCATCCTGACCTCCAGGCTGCATGCTCAGAAAGGGTCTGGAGATTGAGGGGATCCCCCACTGTTTTGTGATAACATTTGGAGTGGGCTTCCCCTTAAAATCCACCCCTGAGCCAAAGGGCTTGGTATGGATTGGGGGACAACACATTATAGCCGCAAGCAAGTTGAAATTACATTTTGATCAATGTAGGGGAGGAGGTGGGAGCTATATGTGGGGTGGGTGGGGTTCATTGACTTATTTTGTTTCAATATTTTTTATTAGGTTATAAACAATAGCAATACAGAGAGTATGACAGTAGCAAGTCAGAGTACAATCACATTACAAAAGAGGTCTAGAGGTAAATGTAGTAGTCTAACAGCCTTTTTCTACCTAGAACATTCGGAGCCATAGTGTAGCGCCTGATAATAATAAACGAGCCTCAAGTCCCTGCCATCCAACACCCCCAATGGGAGCTAACTGTGCTGAAGGGCAGGGAAGAGAGGAGGAAATAGCTGAGGACCAGAGAAGAAAAAAAAAAAAACATTATCAACCATGTTAACAGCTAGAGATTGGGCTGAGAAATAATGTAGTTTTAGGTGGATTGTTGTAGGAAGGAGGGAGCAGTATGGAGATAGAGCAGAGTAGGAAAGGAGAAGGAGGGGAGGAAGGAGAAATGCTGGTCTTGGAGGGGGTTGAGTTACGTGTACTTATATGTATTGTACCACCATACCCAGGGGTCCCATAGACAGGCAAGTTTGAGGTAAGCTCTCCGATCTGCCGCCAGGGTCATTTCGTAGGTGTGGTGAGATTGTATTTGTTCAATTACCATTTCTAGAAGGAGGAGATGGGCTTTTCCATAGCTTAGTGATATTTTGTCTAGCCGCTAGAAGAACATGGGTGACAATTTTGTGGAAGGTGTGCGGGAACTCTTCTATGTTAACCACTTGCCGACCGCCAACCGCAGGTTGACGGCGACAAAGTGGCTCGATAACGCAAACCGCCGTCATGCGACGGCGGCTGCGAGATCGCGCACTGCGAGGGCCAGGGAGCGGGTGCCGCGGACTCGATCGCCGATGGCTACCCCGCGATGCCCCCCCCGGAGAGAAAGAACGGAGGTCCGTGTAAGTAAACACAGACCTCCGTTCTATGAGGGGGGAAGGGCTGTGATCACAGCCTTCATCTACATGGAAGCTGTGATCACTTCCCTTCCCCAGCTAGGGCAGCCCCCATACAGTAAGAACACGCCCAGGGAACATAGTTAACCCTTAGAGCGCCCCCTGCAGGTTAACCCCTTCACTGCCAATGGCATTTACACAGTAATCAGTGCATTTTCATAGCACTGATCGCTGTATAAATGCTAATGGTCCCAAAAAAGTGGCAAAATGGTCCGACATGTCCGCTGAAATATCGCAGTACCGCTAAAAATCGCAGATCGCTGCCATTACTAGTAAAAAATAAAAAATAAATAAAAACCCCAAAAATGAATTCTCATCATCCGTAAACACGGCCACTTTTGTGCAAACCAATCAATAAACGCCGATTGCAATTTTTTTTATCACAAATATGAGGAAGAATATAAATCGGCCAAAACTGATGAAAAAAAATGTTTTTTTGTATTTTTTTTTTTGTATTTGTATTTTAGCAAAAGGTAAGAAATGTGGGTTTTTTTGCAAAATTGTCGCTCTTCTTTTGTTTATAGTGGCGATCAGAAAAGATGCAGCGATGATCAAATACCACCAAAAGAAAGCTCTATTTGTGGGAAAAAAAGGACGCAAATTTCGTTTGGGTTCAACGTCGCACAACTGTGCAATTGTCAGTTAAAACGACGCAGCGCCGAATCGCAAAAAGGGCTCTGGTCTTAAAGTGTGAAATCCTTCCGGGGCTGAAGTGGTTAAGATTGAGAAGGCCTAGTGCAGGGGGGTTGTTGGGGGATATTCCAGTGATTTCACGGATAATTCGAAATATTCCCGCCCAGAATTTTTGGGTCTGGGGACAGGCCCAATAGACTTGTAGTAAGGACCCCCTGTGTCCACACAGTCTCCAACAGTAAGGGGAGAGCGTGGGGGCAAAGGTGGCTAGTCTGTGGGGTGTTATGTAACGTGTTATTAGGAAAAATACCGCGCTAAATAAATGATATCAGTAATGTGCATAAAGCAGCGACAATAAATGTATGATAACTACACCAAATAAGAATAAAAAAGAAGAAAAGATGTCGCGCTAAATATCGAAATATTGAAAAACCAAATGCAGGTGGGTCTACTCTCCCTCCCAATCATTTATTCTGAAATATCTTCACGTGGATCTTGATTTGAAGGATTCAACAAATAGAGACATTTTGGATGCACTTTCAATATTGTTTTATTTTATTTCTTCACATATAAGTTTGTTTACCTATTGATTTAATTTCACTAATTTCACTAAGTTTTTGATGCTTTTTACATGCAAATGTTCATCATTTAGGTGGTGGTTTTGATTTTTTATTACTATCACCAGTTGGGTACACTTTCCAATTACCCGTCATTGGGAGGGAGAGTAGACCCACCTGCATTTTGTTATGTAACGTCTCTGTGTGATATTTTGGGTAAGTTCCCATAGAGAAGCACACGTGGTGTTCTGGTATATTGAGCGAAGGGCGCGTTCCCACTGATTTGATGTAAAATGAGTTTGTAGGTCTTCCTCCCACCTCTGCAGCGCCGGAGTGTGGGTGAGGACTGTTTTTTCTTTGAGGAGGTTGTATGGTTAGAGAGATAGTTCAGAGCCTTAGAGGGAAGGGGAGTCAGAAGTTGTGGGTTGTTTCTCATACAATGTTTGAATTGTAGATATTGGTAGAAATATCTATTCGGGATACCAAGTTCCACTTGAAGTTGGTGGAAAGGTTTTACTTGATTTTGTGTCAGGGCGTCATTGAGACAATTAGAGGGGCAACTAGTCCATGGTGGGATGGAAAAGTTGGGGTTGAGGCTGTTGATAACCGCAACAGGTATCCTCAGGGTGGATGTTAGGTTATTTACCCACTTAAGTGTGGAAAAATGTTTCCATACTGTGGCAGTGGCATTGATAGGGGACGAGAAGATTTTGCTAAAGTGTCTTTTGTGGATGATGCTCAGCAGCCAGGCTTTTAGGTTCCGCCCCGGGATTTGTTGGCTCTCCAGCTGGTACCACAGGGAGGCTCCGGTTAGAGAGAACCATTCTCTAAGTTGTGCGAGGATGCATGCTTGGTAGTAATCTGACTGGTTCTGAAGTCCTGACCCCCCTGCTGTTCTATGTTTATTCTGTTTACTCTGGATTTCTTGTTTTGCCATATACACTTGCTTAGTAGAGTTTGGAGGGAATTTAGGTATGTTTGGGGGATATGGATAGGGAGGCATCTAAACATGTGTAGGACTTGGGGGAGAAGTAGCATTTTAAATGAGGCTAATCTCCCTGTCCATGAGAGCTCCTGTTTAGCTATGTGGTCTAGTGTTCTGGAGTATTTTAGTCTAAAGGGGAGGAAGTTGTCTTTGAATAGGTTGTGAGGGTTGCTTGTTAAGGTGATGCTCAGGTAGCTTATAGAATTGTCTGCCCACTGATATGGAAGTTTATTTGAGAGTATGGCTTTAGTTACGCTGTTTAGACCTATACTTAGGATTTGGGATTTGGCCGAGTTGATTTTGTAATAGGAGATTGAGCTTAATTTGAGTAAGAGATTGTGGATGGCCGGGAGTGAAGAGTGAGGGTTGGTTAGCACGAGGATCACGTCATTAGCAAAGAGGCTGATCTTGTGTGTTGTGTTCCCTATCTCCAGGCCAGTGATGTTGCTGGCTTCTCTAACGCGGGCAGCTAGAGGTTCAATGGCTAAATCAAATATAATTGGAGATAGCGGGCACCCCTGACGAGTGCCATTGGTTATGTGAAATGTTGAGGAAATTGAGTCTGCTACAAAAACATCGGCTGAGGGCATTAAATATAGTGCCATGATTGCCCGGAGGATATTGCCTTCGAACCCAAACCTGGCAAGGGTCTCTTGGAGATAGCCCAAGTGGACTCAATTGAACGCCTTCTCTGCATCCAAAGAGAGGAGCAGAGAAGGCGTTCCAGTGGAGTTGGCTAAGTGGACAATATTAATTAGTCTTCTGGTGGCATCTGCCGTCTGGCGGCCCTATATAAATCCTGCCTGGTCATGGTGTACTAGATGGGGGATGAATTCCGTCAATCTAGTCGCCAGGATCTTGGCATAGACCTTTACGTCCGCATTGAGTAACGAGATAGGGCGGAAGTTTTGTGGGGAAGAGGGTTCCTTGCCAGGCTTGGGGATAGTCACTATCAAGGCTTTCAGCATTTCTTGTGGGAAGCTAGAGGAGGAGGCAGCGTCGTTGAAGAGGTCACAAAGGTGGGGGGCTGATGTTTCCCTGAATTGTTTGAGGTATTCCCCTGGGAGGCCGTCTGGTCCCGGGGTTTTGTTGTTTGGCAGGGAGTCTATATGGTGAAGAACTTCTTGTAGGTTGAAAGGGGCACAAAGTTTTCCCAGCTGGTCCGGATTGAGTTTGGGGATTTTAGTCTGAGAGAGAAAGTCTTGGATGGCGGCTAAGGAAGGTTGGGGGGTGAGTGGATCTGATTTCAGGTTGTAAAGCTCCTCGTAGTAAGCACTAAAAGCATTGGCTATCCCTTGCGGATCAACAATTTTTGCATTGGTCTTAGGGTGAAACAGGAAGGGTATTTTGGCCTTGATACGGGCTGCTTTAAAGCGTGCTGCCAATCGCTTGCCCGCTTTGTTATTAGTGTCTTAGGCTACTGCCTTAAATTTTTTGTATGCTTTCTCGTAGTCATCGAGAAGAAGCGTGCAGAGTTCTTGTCTAAGAGTTGCTAATTTTAGTTTAAGAAGGTCGTTGGGGTTTTTTTTGTTTTGTTCATCAGTAGTTTGGATTGCTGCCGTGACCTTGTCTAGACGTTGCGTCCTCCTGCGCTTAGCCAATGCACTCAGTTTTATGAGGACTCCTCGTATATAGGCTTTGTGCACCTGCCACAAAGTTGCAGTTTTATCAACAGAGCCCTAATTTAGATCGAAGAACTCTCTAAGTTTGGTTTGGAGATCTTCTGCATAGGGTGAAGATCTCATAATTTTCACATTCGCCCTCCATATGTTAGGACCAGGGGGGCGGTGTGACAGGTGTAGAGACAAGGTTATAGGGGCATGGTCCGACCAAGTTATTGAATCAATAGATGAGCCAGAGGCAAGTTGTAATGCTTGTCTGTCCGTTAGAAATAAGTCTATTCTAGTATAGGTGTTGTGAACCATAGAGTGGAAGGTGTAGTCCTTTTCCGTGGGATGGTGACAGCGCCAGGCATCGTAGAGCTTGTTTGCTGAGAGGTAGGTAAGCAGTGGGGATTTGTACCTGTTGTTCCTGTTGGAAGTGTCAAGTAATGGGTCTGGAGGCAAATTTAAGTCTCCACACATAATCAACATGCCTTTTTGGATCTTTCAGGTCTTCTTTATGAGTTTATTTAGAAATGCTATCTGCCGAGTATTTGGAGCATATATGCAGGTGAGTGTGATTAGGGAGGAGTTCATTTTGCATATTAGGGTCAGGAATCTGCCATCCAGATCAGCATGGACTTGGAATAGCTCAAAGTCAATGGTGTTTTTGATCAGTATGGCCACTCCTCTTTTATTTTCGGGGCTGTTGGCTAAGAAGATATGAGGAAAGAGCTTGTGTGAAAATCTTGGTGTTTCCTTTTCTTTAAAGTGCTTTTCCTGGACGCATATGACATCTCCGCCAATTTTTAAGGCAGTGAGCCAGAGAGATGCTCTCTTGGCCGGATGATTGAGGCCCTTGGAGTTAATTGAAATGATTTTAATGTTCATTGTGTTGTTTAGGGATGTGCGGTGTAGTAGTTACTCACAGTTAAAGGGGACGTCTCTTGTGTGATCTCCAGGGCGTGACTTCCAGCAACTATTGTAGTCCGGTGTCCTTGGGCAGGTTGGTGGTGTCTCGTTTCCTCAACCGAGATTTGAAGTTCAAGGTGCTGGGGAACAAGGTGGGAGAGAGAAGGTAGGGGAAAGGAGAGAAGAGCAGCGAAAAAGGAAGAGAAAAGAGAAAAAAAAAAAAACTGAGAACAGAACATAACATCGCAGCTGGTATTGGGTGGGTATAGCTGCATGGTAGCACATGGGGTGAATGTCCCAAGAGGTTTAACACTGCAGAGACGGCTTGTATGAAGGTGGGGGGAAGTCTGTGGCTAGTAGGTTGCTTAGGAGGACCTTTCAGGTTTTGGGATGGAACTTGCGGTTCACCTTGTGCCATGGCGGTGGGGCTGTATAACGTACTTCCTTGGGGTTATGAGGTGGCAAAGGATCAGGGATTATGTCCCAGTCTCTCAACAGGGATATTCCTGAGTCAAGGGAAGAGATGGTGAATGATTTGCCATTCCTTTCGATTGATAGCTTAGCCGGGTGGCTCCATTTGTACCCGATGCCATGGTTACGTAAAGCCTTGGTAATGGTGCTTAGTTGGCGTCTCAAGTCCATAGTGAACTTGGAGAGGTCAGGGTACATTTGTATTTCTGCAAAGGGCTCCAGGAGTTTGCCTAGTGTCCTTGCTTTCCTCAGGGCTAGGTCTTTGGTGGTGTAAAAGTGGACCCGTAGTAATACACCTCTGGGGGTTGTTTCAGGCAGGAAGGGTGGCTTTGGGATCTTATGGATCTGATCGATTGTGAGCTCAATGGGTTGCGAGGTAGTAGGGATCTCAGTAGATCCGTGGCATACCGGTTCAGATCTTGTGGCTGGACTGTTTCGGGGACCCCCCTGAGCTTGATATTATTTCATCTACTGCGGTCTTCTAAATAGGCTAATTTGGAACGCAGCCATTGCCTCTCTTCTACCCCATCTTCATTGGCATCAACTAAATCGTTAACAGTGCATGTGATGTCGCTAATAGCGTTTTCAACAGTGTGCACTCTGTCTCCTAATGAAGATAGTTCTGTGGAGATTTTGTGTGTGAGGTTTGAAATATCCGCGTGTAGTGACTGCTGGAGAGAGATCAGCATGTCTTTGAGAAGGGTGTCCATTACGGGTTGATTGCTGGTGGGGAAAGCTGCTATGGAGGTATTAGGAGACATACTGTGTAGGGGTAGGGGAGGTTGCTGACTCACCAGGCTGCATGTCGTTTCCTCCATCCACATCCGGGATTTCGCTGGGCTGTTACATGTTGGGCTGGCGGGCCGGGACAAGCGGCGAGTTGGAGAAGTCTCTGGGGATCTGTGCGGCGAACGATCGTCTGGGAGGTCTGTGTAGTAGCTGGCGGAGAGCGCGTCCGCAGGGAGGCCCGCGGCGCCATCTTGGGAGCTGCCTTGTGTTGCAGAGCTGAAGAATTCTGTTAGTTTCTGCGGCTTGCGGTTCTTCTTCCTCTTCCTCGACATCTCTCTGCGGGTTAGGGAGGAAGGCTAGCAGGTTTTGGTCGGTTTTGGCTTTGATTTCAGGTCCGGGTTGCTCTTTTTCCCCCACGAACAGCCGGAGCTCTAGAGGCTTGCGACCATCCGCAGCACGTGCAAACCACGCCCCCTTCATTGATTTATTTGGCATCACCACACAATTGCTTGCAGCCCATGTGCACACAGCACTTCCTGTTTACAGCCACATTACACTTCCTGCTGATGTACAGGGTGGTCCATTTATATGGATACACCTTAATAAAATGGGAATGGTTGGTGATATTAACTTCCTGTTTGTGGCACATTAGTATATATGAGGGGGGAAACTTTTCAAGATGGGTGGGGACCATGGCGGCCATTTTGAAGTCGGACATTTTGAATCCAACTTTTGTTTTTTCAATAGGAAGAGGGTCATGTGACACATCAAACTTATTGGAAATTTCACAAAAAAAACAATGGTGTGCTTGGTTTTAACGTAACTTTATTCTTTCATGAGTTATTTACAAGTTTCTGACCACTTATAAAATGTGTTCAATGTGCTGCCCATTTCTTTGAACATTTATTGAGTACTTTCTTATTTCAATGCAATTTTGGTTCGTGTGGTAACAAAAAAAACACTTTAAAGGTTATTCAAACTACACAGTGTACTGGGAGAAGGATAACTTTTTTGTTTTCAACCTAAGTTTTACAGGCTGAAGTTTTACCGGCGGTACCAGGGGTGGGTAGAACTTTTCAAAGGGGGGAGTATATATGATTACACGGTGTTTGTCCTTCAATTATAGTGGTTGGTAAGGGTAAAATAATTCCACATAGGTATATTTACCTGGTGGGACATGTAGTCGTCCTTCACATTACACCGACATTTGTCCTTCACGACACACGTGTACCCGACGTTCGTTAACACACCA
>BLSH010453660.1:14237-24998 GCA_018402905.1 Glandirana rugosa
CCTTTTATTAAGGAGGACTAGAGGATCCCGTTCGTCTATAACGGTCTTATTTGTGTGAGAGTACAATAATGATCATTTACAACTATAGGTCAATATTCAACGTGTTAATTCTTACGTAGGTTGATAAAAAATTTTGTTTATGGGTTCGACCGATCCCGAGACCGAAGCGGACCGAAAACTTTGTTTTGTTACGATAACAACAAATTGGTCTTAATTTCTCTCTAGTCATACCTACTCTAACCAGATCTTTCACACTTACCTATGTTAGTTTTGGTCATCTTTCTCCCGACCTAAACATACCATTTCATTTTACAGATTTATACGTACACTTACATGTGTTTTTGGGATTGATGATTTAACCTTCCTGATATCGCCATGGTTAATAGTTTTTTCATAGTTTTTATAAAATAATTACGTCTATTTTTGTGTCTTGTGTACTAAGCCAGAGCCCTAGCCAGCTTGGGTATTTGTTTTAAAAAATAGTTGGATGCATTCTTAATTGTGCAACTTATAACTGGATATCAACATTTACTAGTAATAACATGAGAGTGTGTTTATTCTGGCAATATCTGCTTGCCCTAGGAGATCAGGAGGAATTATTTTCCCCGTTGAAACGAATTGGCCTTACTTTGGATCAACTGTGGGGTAAGGATTTTTCTTATTGTGTTTTTTCTTGCTTGGTTGAACTTGATGGTCATCTTTTTCAACCTGATTTACTTTGTTACATATCCTGGCTAGCTCAGTTGGTAGTGCATCAGACTATTAAACTGAAGGTCCAGGGTTCAGCTGATGGTATTCCTATGTCATTCTTATCTATCACTAGCTTTAAGGGTCACAGGAGTCACAATTGTGACCCGGTCCCTTGCTCCAGGGGGCCCATGTGGCTCCCCTGTCCCATTTACTTCTACATCTGGATAGGAGGGGTGAATGGCAGCATATAGAGGAACCAATGCCCTCCATTTTCTTCCTGCAGCCGCTGAAAGCCAGCTTCTACACCTCTTCCTCCCATCGGCACTCAGCGGCTGCAGGAGGAAAATGGAAGGCATCAGTTGCTCTATATGCCATACCCACCACCCCTCCTGTCTGAGTTGCGTGTTTTCCTGCTGCCCCTGGGTGCTCCCCTGGTTCCCCCTTACAGCGCTGCTGGCTTCACCCCTCCCCTCTCCCGCCAGCTTCTGCAGGGGATGTTTTATGAGGGAGAGCAAGGGGAAGGGGCCGTTAAATATGTAATTTACCAGGCCTTCCCTTTCTGAATGAACACAGTGAGTGATCGGTACTGATCACTCACTGTGGTCATTTGTAACTGAAGCATAGTAAACTGTGTTGACTATGCTTCCATTTGTGAATCAATGGGAAGCACTGTACAGCGGGTAGGCTGCCCATTCATTCTGTACAGCTGAGGCTGCAGAGTTTGAGATTGAAAAAATTGTAAAAAAGTAATAAAAAATAAATTTGTAAAAAAATAAATAATTAAAATGGTAAAAAATTATAATAATAAAAATAATAACAAAAAAAAAAACTACTGCCCTACTGACCCTATACACTGCCGTACAGACAAAGTCCACTACCATGCTGACACTGTCCTCTGCTCTGCTATCTGACACCATTCACTGTCCTTTTGACACCAACCTCTGCCCTACTGACACCATCCACTGTTCTACTGACTGGCACTGTCCACTGCTCTACTGCCTAACACACTCCACTTGTAAGGTAGGCTAAATTTATATTTTTACTGTGACATTTGTTTTATTGTATTTTTTTAAGTTTACCTTTCTATTTAGTTGGGCCTTCATATCTTAAAAAAGGGCACTATACCCCAGTGATCTTTGATCTCTTTTATGTTGTTCAGGTAAATCTCCACCTATCAAGGCTGCCTACCCCTGCTCCAGGGTATTCAAAAGAATTGGAGAGGTATGTCAACATGTGGACAGTTTCTCCAAAATCTTATGAATTACACTCTCAACATGTAAACATGTAAAGATATCAAATAACTCTTTAGGCTCCTAGAGTATCTTGGCATATGGTGGGAGAATATTGGCGAGCGGCAGAAGTGGTGGGTGGTAACGGGGGGGGGGGACCCCGGGTCAACGTTTGCATCGGGGCCCACAAGCTTCCAGCTACGCCTCTGCCATCTAGGTTACATTTTTTGTATCACCTGTTGAATTATTTACATTTGATCATCATGGTGTTCCAGGTGTCCTGCTCTGTGTATGAGCTTAGATTGCTCATTTGTTACTTTCTATAAACCTGTGTATATTAACTTCCATTGAAGGGGGTAATACCCTCTTCAACATTACCACGTGTTCCTTGGTGCTTTTTGTAATGCTACTGTACTTTTCATTTTTCGTTTCAAATAAACGAATATAAATACTTTATTTATAATCTGAAATCAAGACAAAAAGGTAATAAGTCAATTATTAGGAATAACAAAAGCATTAAGTTAATATAACTGCTTAATGTATGGTTTCTCACATGATTTTAATAATATGTTAAATTAAACTTACTTTTCCCCACTTCCCACAAAGAAATTTGTGTAAAGCATGAATTTTGAAGGGTGAATGCCATATGGCAGCCTTGTGGTCGCTGTGTGTGCAAGTTTCAGATGAAGGGTATTTACCACATCAAAAAGGGACTGGAAATCAGCAGAGGCGCCCATAAGATAAAAAGATGTCAGAGCTGTATTTTTAAACATTGGTCTTTATTGGTCACACAATAAACTTATAAAATGCTGTCAATGCATATAATGGTCACACAATAAACTTATAAAATGCTGTCAATGCATATAATGGTGCTACACTGGCCTCTTCTTCAGGAAGGTGTGTTAGAACAACACTGTATAGGAAAAACATTAAGGCACACATATGGTACAGACTAAAATCAAATAAGATACAATAGAGTGAGGTGGCGATAATATAGTTAAAAACGGAAGTTAAAAGTCATGAATGCTTTGTATGCCTGTTTCTTTGACCTTGATTTATAAATAAATAAAATATGAAAAATATACAAAAATGATAATAAAGTGTGTTTCAAAAAGAATGACGTGATTTTAAAACCTTATATCTGTGCAACCATGCACCGCCAATGAATGAAACCTCTACTACTTGAACAGGTGTGGTCTATAATTTCAAATGATGGCCACTAGATACCACTACTAGCGCCCAAATAGACGCTAACCTCAATCGTTAACAAGATGGTGCCTATGCAACAGTAGGGGTTTTGTGTTCTTCAAGACTGAGCAAGACTCTGCAAGACAGTCCATAATAACGGCACAGCATACATTATGACAGCGTTTCAGGATTGATTCACCAGTGGCAAAGAACATTCGTTGTTGGTATAAACAATTTGAAGAATCAGGGTGTTTATATAAGGGAAAGAGTCAAGGGCGATCACGCACTTCAGAGGAAAATGTGCAACAAATTCAAGGGGCTTTTCAGCGAAGCCTGTACAAGTCTGCGCGGCGTGCTAGCCGAGAACTTGCGATTCCTCATTCGACTGTTTGGCATGTGTTAATACGATGTTTGCTTCTGAAGCCATACCGATTACAACTGGTGCATATCTTTGTGTAAGTGACAGAAAAAAATGTTTCAATCTCTGTCATATGCTTTTAGATGTCATGGAGGACAACAGATTCTCACCATGGTTGATTGTTAGTGACGAAGCAACTTTTCATCTAAGTGGTAAAGTTTTGCGTCACAATGTTCACATATGGGGAAACTTGGGGAAATATGAGTGAAATTTGAGGACTTACTTAAAGTGATTGTAAAGGTTCATTTAATACTTACCTGTTCTATGCAAGGGTTTTGCACAGAGCAGCCCCAATCCTCTTTTTCTGGGGTGCCCCGGTGGCGCTCCTGGCTCCTCCTCTTCATTGGGTGCCCGATGCCACTTTGCCTGGGGGCACCTGTGCGGGCGCGCTCATGAGTCCTGCTGCTATGTCAATTGACAGAGACAGCGGGATTCGGGCCCACCCCCGGCTCCAGTACCTCTGGATTTGATTGACCATAGCGGGAACCAATCTACCCAATAAAGACCCGAGACAGCGGCTGGAGCAGCTGGGCTGGTTCACATTGCTGGAATGATGGTTCAGGTAAGAAAAAGGGCAGGGGGGTCTGGGGGCAGCTTTAGCACAGAAGGTTTTTCACCTTAATGCATAGAATGCATTAAGGTGAAAAAGCCATGAGACTTTACAACCACTTTAATAGTTTGTAATTTGTCATGTAACTGTAACGCATTTTCATTATTAAATATAACTATTTGAAATCGGGTCATTATTTTTGAAACACACTGTAAATATATGTGAAGTTTATTTTTTGGCTAATAGAGTCCAACATAGGGTGTATATATAAACATCCTTACTGGATGGATCATTGACATGCAGTAATTAATCTTATTATTGAATCATGTCAGTCACACGCCAAGGTGCTAGGTATAATCCTAGACTTTGACCTCTCCTACAGCCCCCACATCCAATCACTGGCTACCTCTTGCCCTTCCTGACTAACGACATCACAAAACAATTTATTCACACCTTGGTTATTTTCCGCCTTATCTACTGCAACTCTCTCCTCACTGGACTACCTTTACACAGGCTATTCTCCCTTCAGTCTATTATGAATGCTGCTTCTAGACTAATACAGCTTACTAACCGATTCGTGGCAGCTGCTCCTCTCTGCCAATCCCTTCACTGGCTTCCCCTACCCCACCGTATAAGATTCAAAATACTAACCACAACATACAAGTCCATCCACAACAACGCCCCCAGCTACATCACCATCCTCATCTGCAGATATCGCCCAAATTGTCCTCTCCGCTCTCTCCCCAAGGTCTCCTGCTCTCTAGCTTCCTTGTCACCTCCTCCCATGCTTGCCTCCAGGATTTCTCCAGAGCCTCTCCCACCCCCTGGAACTCCCTGCCCCAGTATGTCTGGCCAGCCCCTACCTTGTCAGCCTTTGGGTTATCCCTGAAAACTCACTTATTCAGAGAAGCCTACCTGAGCTCCACCTAAGAACTGTGCCCAAGCCACCTCCATCAGATCACCCTCCGCATTTATTACCTTTTGTACCACCTCCCCCTCCCTTTAGATTGTAAGCTCCATGAGCAGGGCCCTCCCATTACTTCTGTATTGAACTGTATTGTAATTGTACTGTCCCCCCTCTACATTGTAAAGTGCTGCGTAAACTGTTGGCACTATATAACTCCTGTCCTGTATAATAATTATGTGTAGACATAAACAAATAATACCATGACTGTCATATTTCATACTAAAGCTCAAAAGTATAATAAACAAATAATGATTAATCAATTGTGAGTGAATTGATGAATAACATTTTGATTCATAATAAAGATTGATCAAATTATGTTATTAGATAGATCATGGTTTTTCTATTACGTTCTGAAATAAAAATTAAGTTTACAGTATATTTTCTAGTGACTATGTTATTGGTAAGACTTGTTGTCTAAATTAGTAAATCGTAAAATAGTAATAAAAGGTTGTGCTTGGCTTTGGATTCCATGCAAACATATAAAGTTTTGTATTGAAAGGACAACTCACCCATTTATGATTGGTATTGTTGGCCATTGTCAGCAAGAAAACTAATTGTATTCTGGTAGTGAAGTCCAAGGAAAGAGCTATTTATGTCTCTCCAGATGTTTGATTGTCATCTTTTTTTCAACTGGGTAGCTTTTTAACAGAACTAATAGTACAGTTTTTACTACATTTTTGTTTTACATAAACAGTACAAAAAAAGTCCCATATACAGTGCATGCTTATATTTAGAAAAGAAGAAAAAAATAGTTCACTAGGCACTGCAGGAGTATAGAGAATATAAAATTGACTTGAAGAGCATAATAATAACCAATAACAATACTTCCTGGTCACTAAAGGGTACTCGCAGCAGTACCATATAGCATAACACATAAACTATTCAAAATATCCTGTCCAAATACTGGTAAAAGAAGAGTAAGATTCCCCATATGGAGTTTTATGGATAATTGCAGATCTGACACTACGCCCAAACCATAGCCTCCAATTTACAATTTTCTCCATTTGAGAGAATAGTCCTGGAAGGCTTGGTGGGGAAGGGGCAGGTTTCAAACATTCATCAGATACTTAACACCTTACCCCTATCTGAACAAAATAAACATGCATTCATGCATAGATGGGAGGGGATGTTGGGTGAAGATATCACCATGGAGACGTGAAGAGTGATCTGGTCCCAGGTGACCAGGAGCTCACAATGAACTCTATACAAGAAAAACTCCTATAAAATCATCTATTCTTGGTATATGACACCAGGCAGGCTTCGTACCATTTACCCCTCCTACTCTGATAGCTGCTGGCACTGCGGGAGGGGGGGGGATAGGGGTACCCTTCTCCATGTGTATTGGAGCTGCCCCCTGCTTACCCCATATTGGTTGGCGCTCGGTACAACAACTGTTGTCACACCTATTCGAGAAGCCCATCACTGAAACGCCCACATTTTTCTTGCTGGGCTTGTCACCACTAAAAATACCCAAGCAACACAAAAAGCTTCTAGGACATATCCTCACAGCGGCCCGCTGTCTAGTAGCCCTCCACTCGAAGAGGCTCCCCCCCCACGTCCAAAGCCCTGTATGCCAGGGTAAAGGATGTCGAACTAATGGAGAAAATGACTGCCAGAATGCAAGATAGATTGGAGGCTCACAAGGAGGTTTCCAGGAGGACACCCCATAATTGCAAGGCAGGAACTGGTGACACGTACACTATACTTTCTTTCTTTCCCCTTACTTATGCATTTCTCTATCTTTTATTCCGTCTCTCCTTTCCCTTTTCTTTTTCCCAGTTTTCTACTCTCACTTATTTTTATAGAAAGTTTGAAATATTTTCTGAGACTAATATTATTATATGTGAGGATGCACCCTATAATCAGCACTAAGATAACGGCTTAGCAGGGGCTCTGTTCAATATGTAACAGAATCATCTATTGGCTTTGTAATACCTGGTGTGCTCTACTTTTCTCATGTAATTTTGAGCAATTCAAAACTCTGCATCCTTTCTTGTACTGAGTATGTATAACTTTTCTTATATACAATAAAACTGTTAATTGAAAAAAAAAAGAAGTAAGAGTAAGTCTTGAAATGCTGAAGATGCAGATAATTTTCCCACATGACAAAATCAACATTGTGTGAGTTATTCTTACATTTTCCAAAAGGCAGACAGGTCTAGCCTAGTATAACAGTATAGCCAAGACAGAGGGTGAAGGGCTATCAGGGAAGAAGCCATCCAAGGTGTCCAAAGTATGAAGAACTTTTGAAGGCATCTTTTGTGCTGAAAAGCAATTTTTACCCTTTCCAGTAAAGAGTCAACAATATCTCTCTATTGAATGAATGTTGGGGGAGTAGGGGAATTCCATTTTAGTGCTATAAGTTTCTGGGTTACAAAAAGCAGCTTCATAATGGGTAACAGGAGGGATTCAGGAACCATGTTCTCGGGGAGAATACCCAGGATACTCACTTTGGGATCTAAAGGCAGTCATAGTGAATATAGTGTGTTCAAGGTTTGAAATTTGGAGTCCCAGTATCTAAACAGAATGTCATCTTTAAAATATTTTTCTTAATCTGCCTTCAAAGTTTGTCTTGCTGAGACTGTTTCCTGAATGTCTCATATGAACAAAGTATTTGTTTCTAGGACAACAAAAAGTATGGTCATGCTACTGCACAAAGGCCCAAAAAGGCTGTAGGAGACAATCAGGTTTGAAGCAGACTGTGCCCCTTCAGATGCAGAGCTGGTGGGTAGCGAAATGTTGCCTTTTACCAGGATCCCAATGATTATCCTTTCTATTTTATAGTAGCAGCTCTACCACTTAATAATGCATAGTGGGCAGTGAAATAATTTGCACACCAAGAATTTTGCACACCAAGGAAGTCCCCTGCAGAAAGGAGATAAAAACTCCAGAACACTTCCTTAGGACTTGTTCATACCTAAGCAGTTTAACAGAGTACATGATGTGTGGTCATATCAAGCTAAAAAGTATGTGTAGTTTAAAGTGGCATGGCTAAATAGAACTCAAGCCTACTCAATGTATACACCACACAAGTATGTCTCAGTCCTTGTCCCTATGAAATATAGCCTAATTACTGAGATACAAATGAGAGCCTCACAGACACACATACACGGCATGACAAAAGATAATTTTTTAAAAATAAAACTCTTACATTACATATGATTTTTTATAAACCAAATAGAGACTTAACGCAACCACTTTGTCTGAGCCTACCTTACAGGAGGACTTCAGTAAAATAGTCAGGGACTACTTATTAACCAGACAGTAAGCACTTCATTCAGGAGTATGTAAAGTACAGTACAGATTACAAAGTGTAAAAGGAGTATGCAACCATACAACATTTCATATATCATATAGGATGAAACAGTAAGTACTTGGGCAGTGAATTGGTCCGAAGTATGCAATGTACAGCATATTGCAGAGTGAAGCAGTCAGGACTATGTAGCGTACAGCATAGTGTATAGAGTGCAAGTGCCATGAGTATGTAGATTCAGCACAGCTTTCAGAGTGAACTGATCAGGAGTAGCCCCTTATGTTGGTGTAGCTACCCTTACAATAGTGGTTAGTGGAGAAGTGCTTTCTTTTGTGCTCAGGGCAAGGTCCTTTACAGTGTTGGCAAGTACAAATATGCCCCTTTATGCCCTATGTGCCCTCTTTTAGTGGTTATCAGTGGAGAAGTGCCTTTTAGGTTGGTGGCCAGTGTTGTCCCATTTGTGGTCAGTTGAGAAGTACGCTCTTATGGTGATGGTCAGTGTGGTCATAAGTGATGATGTACCCTATTACATTGGCAGTTGGGGGACTCAGCCATATTTATTAGACAATTGCAGAAGAGGATCCACTGGTTTTTGCTCTGTTGAGTGACATTGGTACTGCCATTATGCAAGCACAGCTGAAGCTGAATGGAAGTTTGATCCACCTAGAGCTTCCTGAGTCTTGGCATTTGGAGTTGTAGCAGCATCATAGGTGTGCACAGCCTATTGCATTAGGGTATGCACTCCAAAGTTTACATTCATGCATACACACACAAACACACACTATTATATATTAATGTAAACAAACGTTTTAAAATGTATTAAAACATGGACGATGTCAGTAGAGCAGTAGACGGTATCAGTAGAGCAGTGGACGGTGTCAGCAGTTTTTATTTTTATTATTATTTTTTACAATGTTTTAAATTATTATTTTTTTTTTTTACAATTTTTTTGGAGCCCTATTGGTGAAATGTCAGGGGTCTAAACCAACCCCTGATGTTTCACTTTTGGGACAGAGAAAGAGACTGAGGACAGAGATTCCCCAGTCCCTTTCTCTGCAGCCTCAGGTGCACTGGACAGTGAATAAATGGGACATGCTCTGTGCTAAGCAGATTTCTGTTCCTTCACAAACACAGTTTACTATACTTCAGCTATGAATAGACGCAGAAGTAATTGGTATCAATCACTCACTGTATTTATTCAGAAAATAAAAGGTCTGATAAATTACATGTTTACCAGCCCCCTCCCCCACTCTCCATTCTGACCCCCCCCCCCCCCCCAGCAGCAGCCAGTGGGAGAGAAGGGAAGCCAGAAACACTGCAGCAGGGTGGAACACAGGGGGCCCAAGCAGCAGGGAAAATCAGTACCACACAAGGTGATTAGGGTGTGCTCAGGCACACCTGGCACACCCCTTGCGCACGCCTATGAGCAGCATCCGTGATGTCACCTTGAAAGCAAATTTGAGTTGTATGTACACCATGCAAACAAGTACAATTAGCTTTTTTATTGTTGGCTGAAAAATTCCTAACCATGTTGTACATTTTTATAAACATTTTTCTATAGAATTCAAAAGCTGAGGTAGACAAAATTGCATTGAGTATATTTAAGCACATAGGCATACATACATCTCAGCAATTGTTTCTATAGAACCTAAATGCAGTGGCTGCAACCAAATGGTGTGAGTTAATGGAAAACCAAAATCATTTATTGCGGTTAAATTCTGTGTGAAAGGCTAACTGGATGACGCGGTAACTAAATGAACATGGCAATATTTAGGAGGAGACTGCTTGGGCTTTTGACACAGAGATTCAGTGTCGCAAATTCCCCTAATTTTCAGGTCATATCATTAAAGCTTGGCTGAGGATCACATTTCAGATTAAATTGACCAGAAGCTTCCAGCGGGAGCAATTACCCAATAAAACAATTGGAAACAAATTGACAAAGCAGTGGCATTATCAGAAGAGCTCCTCTCATCCGTCACTCATTCTCCAACACAAGTTCTTAATGGGAAAACCAATTTCTCCCAACTAATAGGCCTCCTTGGAATTAATCTGTGAGACAATAGGGTAAAGGAGTGGTTCTGCTATTAGCAAATGATGCAGAGCCAGGTTCTCATTATTACTGGCACTGCAGTCTCTGTATTCTGCTATTACCTCTTACTCACTGCCTACTCTCCTCGAGAAGACTATTACGGTGACGAAACAGTTAAACAAAGGTTAACAAAATAACCCATTAACGAGGGCGACCTTCGAAGACCAGTTAAATTAGACTTTACACTAGGAGTCGGTTCGAAATTACTATACTGGACTTTTAATCCCCTTAAACGCTGTGACTTAGAGACACAGTTTTCGGGTTCGTCAGAGGAGGATTTATAACGGTACAAGTAAATCAATGGCGCAGTAGGTCAATCGGAAAGTGTGTCTTAAATTGGCGTTATTTACTAAAACCAAAAGGTAATTGAGTGTGGT
>BLSH010453660.1:27945-30445 GCA_018402905.1 Glandirana rugosa
TGACCTGCTGCATTAATCTTGCCATCAATTTTTTCACAAGATTCTCTGTGCCTTTTTAGAGCCCCCCCCCCCCCAAACATCAGTGAGCCACTACTACCTGACCTTGGTTTGGTATCAAGAGATCCCTGAACTTTCCATTTCTTAGTAAGGGATTTAACAGTACTGACCGGCATATTCAAGGCTTTGGATATGTTTTCTAGTGTTGGGCGAACAGTTCAGGCCGAGCAAACGTTCGGCCCAAACATCGCCTGTTCGGGTGTTCGCCAAACACCCAAATTTTCTGTGCATTCAATGGGATGTGTGCTCGCTGAGTGCACAGTCAATATGTTGTTAAGGAGCGGGGCCAAGAAGTCAGCCACTGTGTCCTTAACAACGAATGAGTCATCAGCTGTCAGCGGACTTTCCCGCTGACAGCTGAAAGAAAATGAAAAAAAAATGGCATGGGGTCACTGTCAGGAACCATGAATCAGACTAAGACAGAAAATGCAGTAAAAATAACACCCTTTAATATGATGGTAAAAATGGTATAGTAAACAGTAGTCAAAACATAGCCAGGGATCGGAAAGTCAAGCCAGTAAATCAGGAAACCAGAGATCAGCGTCGTCGAAGGCAGCAGAACAGGCTCAGGAACCAGAAGGAACGTCAGCTGGGCAAAGTCTTCAACAGGAACACAGTAGAGAATTTCCAGATATGTTTGACCAAGGCGAAGGCAAGAAAGGAATGAACCAGGCAGTTTAAATAGCCATAAGGGGCTGGCTGTAGGCGTGACTGACGAGCAGATAATGATAACCAGGTGAGCCACTGAGGAATGAAAGAGTGCTGACAATTAACCAACAGCTGAGCAGCCTGAGCACAGAGAAGGGAGCTGCTAAGAGCCCAGCCCTGACAGTACCCCCTCCTAATGTCTATGGAAAGCACGGAGGAGGACAGGAGCATGTACAACTGAGTATGAGACCCAAGAGCGTTCCTCCGAACCATACCCTTTCCAATGAACAAGGTACTGTATGGGCCCACGGAACCTATGGGAGTCAAAGATCGAATGTATCTCATACTCTTCATGGTTCTCAACCTGAACCGGATGAGGACGTGGTACCGAGGTGGTAAAGCGGTTGCACACCAAAGGTTTTAAGAAGGAGACATGGAATACATTCGAAATACGCATGTTAGAAAGAAGGTCTAATGCGTAAGCCACTGGGTTGATCCCACAGAGAATACGGAAAGACCCAATATACCATGGTGCCAGTTTCAGTGAGGGAACATGGAGTCTGAGTTTACGAGATGACAGCCAGACCCTCTCCCTAACCTGGTAGGAAGGCGCAGGTAGGCGTTGGCGGTCAGCATGGAGTCTGTACCTATCACTAGCACGTCGCAAGGACTCTTGGACCTGCACCCAAGTGGAACACACCCGCTGCAAGGGGAAAGTCGATGGAGACAGGGTTGCTATGACATGGGGTTGCTATGACGATGCGTTTCAGAGGGGTGGCCTCCCTTATCTAGTCCCCATTGGCTTTCCATTTGCAGCAGGTGTGATCATCATAGTGCAATGCCAGCTGGCCCGGGTGCATATGCAGTCTGCAGTGCACGCCGGAGGTGATGTCATGCGCCTTGTGAGCTGCCATCCGGCTGGGAGGTTGGATGTTCCTTGCTTAGTGACATGTTTCACAGGGGTCATCCAGGAGAGGACTAAACGAGTACTACATGCATACAATTGTGCTGCTAAATGTGAGTGCAATATATATAAAGTATTTATTGTTCAATAAACAGTATTACACTAGGGTGGCCGTGTGCTCTTTTCCTTTTTCTTTGCTTGTATAGACCCATGTCCAGCACCCAGTGGATTAAAATAGAGTTGCAGCACCTTTAGTGACACAAGATGTGTTTCTTTTGATTTTGATAACCAGCTGGACTTGGGAGCTTTCTTGACCAGCGCATAAACTAGTGAATTGTTTGGTTCTTAAGTGGAATACAATGGGACATCTTTGAGAACTGGTCAACCACCATAAGAATGCCCTGAGGGTTGGGTAACTCAACGATAAAATCCATGGGCAAGTGGATCTAAGGCCTCTCTCCATTGGGTATGGGTTGCAGGAGGCCCACTGGAAGGTGTCGTGGTGTTTTACTCTGAACACACACGGAACAAGCGGCTACAAAGGAGATGACATCAGAGCAGAGACTAGGCCACCAGAATTGTTGAGAGATAGACCAGATGAGCTGATTTTTCCCTGGGTGGTCAGTTGCCTTGGGAGAATGGTAACTCTGGAGCAAAACAGTGCAGAGATTCTCGGGAACAAAGCAGCGGTCACAAGGTTTCTCAGGAGGAGAATGGATCTGAGCAGCAAGAATTCTGTCACCCAAAGGTGAAGTGAGATAAGTGCGAGTAGAGGCTAGAATGCGTTCTGGAGGTATCACAGGAGAAGGAACTGACTCCTTCTTGGAGGAGGATAAAAACTGTTGTGACAATGCATCAGTTTAGTACCAGTTAAGAATGAGTGTAAGAATA
>BLSH010453660.1:32945-38694 GCA_018402905.1 Glandirana rugosa
GAATTAAGTGCAACAATCTAAAAAATAAAAATTCCAAAGTGCTATAATGGTGTGAACCTCCCAACTAAAAAGTTGTTGCACTTGAAGTTAATTTGTATGGAGAATATCTGTAGAGGGGTTTCCACCACCCCTGCTAAGTCTTAAAAAAATGTATCTCGTATTATCCTTTTGATGTGTATTACATGTGAAATCACATATCACTGGAATTATTGCACTTAATCTGTATGGCAAATATCTATAGAAGGGGTTTCCACCATCCATGCTAAGTTTCATTTTTTATGTCTTATTTTCAGTTAGATGTGTATTATATGTGATGTTACATATCACGGAGACCAGTACTGTGGTAATATTGAAGTCTATTGAGATTTCCATACTATAGAGCAGGGATATGCAATTAGCGGACCTCCAGCTGTTGCAAAACTACAAGTCCCATCAAGCCTATGCCACTGGGTGTCATGCTTGTGGCTGTCAGAGTCTTGCTATGCCTCATGGGATTTGTAGTTTTACAACATCTGGAGGTCCGCTAATAGCATATCCCTGCTATAGAGGGTTCCACCATTATTGTTAAAGCGGAGTTCCACCCACAAATACATCTTTATATATTTCAAATCCTCTATGAATGATGAATCACCTTTGGAAATAAAAAAATTATACTCACCTTAAGTGCCCTGTTGCTATGTGCATCGGCGGCTGGTCAATAAGGAGCGCTTGGGCGCCACCTCCCCGCCGCTGACAAGTAAAAAAAAAAGTCAGCCCGATCCCCTACAGGAGGCGCCGGTATATTGACTTTTTTTCTCGGCTTCTTGCTGTCTGCTAACAGCAAGTAGCGAGCCGATTGGTCAGCCATAAAAGTGAAAGTAAGTACACCAAAGATGCGCACTTGCTTTCACTAATTGGCTGCCCTGAGCCAGTGACTGACTGCCATTGGATGTTGTGGGCGGGGCGGGACTGTGCTGGCTGTGTGATTACTCACGCAGGCGCAGCAATCAGTCCCGACTCCCAGCACGCAGACCATCCACTCCAGTCTACAGCATGCTTTCCATAAGCGAAGCTCTGCAAAGTGTCAGCCCACTCTCCGCAAGCCGATCTCTGCACACTCCTGCCTGCCTATTGGATGGAGTAAGCGCGGGACTTGTCCCAACTTTGGGGGGGGGGGGAGCGCCGCGAGCCCCTTTCTGGGGCTCTGTATACCCTGTCTGGGACCCTGTATACCCCTATCTGGTGACTGTATACCCTATCTGGGACCCTGTATACCCCTATCTGGTGATTGTTTACCCTATCTGGGACCCTGTATACCCCTATCTGTTGACTGTCTACAATATCTGGGACCCTGTATACCCCTATATGGTGACTGTATACCCTATCTGGGACCCTGTATACGCCTATCTGGTGACTGTATACCCTATCTGGGACCCTGTATACCCCTATCTGGTGACTGTATACCCTATCTGGGACCCTGTATACCCCTATCTGGGGCTCTGTATACCCTATCTGGGACCCTGTATACCCTATATGGGGCTCTGTATACCCTATCTGGGGCTCTGTATACCCTATCTGGGACCCTGCATACCCCTATCTGGTGACTGTCTACAAGATCTGGGACCCTGTATACTCATATCTGGTGACTGTATACCCTATCTGGGACCCTGTATACCCTATCTGGGGCTCTGTATACCCCTATCTGGTGACTGTATACCCTATCTGGTGACTGTATACCCTATCTGGGACCCTGTATACCCCTATCTGATGACTGTGTACCCTATCTGAGACCCTGTATACCCCTATCTGGTGACTTTATACCCTATCTGGGACCCTCTATACCCCTATCTGGTGACTTTATACCCTACCTGGGACCCTGTATACCCTATCTGGGGCTCTGAATACCCTATCTGAGACCCAGTATATCTTATCTGGTGACTGTATACCCTATCTGGGACTCTGTATACTGCTATCTGGGGCTCTGTATACTGCTATATGGTGACTCTGTATACCCCTATCTGGTGACTCTGTATACTGTTATATGGTCTGATATATGGTGACTGTGTATACTAATATCTGGGGCTCTGTATATAGCTACCTGGGGCTCTGTATACTACTATATGTTGACTCTGTATACTGCTATATGGTGACTCTGTATACTGCTATCTGGTGCGTCTGGTGCTCTGTAAGTGTATACTGCTATCTGGTGACTCTGTATACCCCTATCTGGTGATTCTGTAAACTCCTATCTGATGATGCTGTATACCCCTATCTGGTGATGCTGTATACCCTATCTGGTGATGCTGGGCTGTATACTCCTGACACAAGGGGTGAAAACTATAAGGGGTGGGGCTTATGAGAAGTGGGAGAGGTTAAAAAGGAAGGGCGGAGTCTGGCACCCACCCATACTAAAATTTCACCAGCTAGGCTATGTGGTCCCTGTAATCTTCCACTTCCTGATCACGGCACTCCGCATCACTTCCGGCTCATGGGGGGTTTGAGTCATCATTTCCCATGAGTCAGTGGGCATCCCTGAGCTGTAAAATTGCATTATTTCCAGACAGGAAATGACACGAGTTTGTGGGGGAGAGACATGTTATCCATTATGCCATAACAGTGGGGTCGGACCTTCCCCCGTTGCTGCCCATTGTTATGACAACGAGACATACACTTGAGATCAAGAGGTGCATGCTGGTTACCCAGCATGCACCTTTCCAGGAAGAGACTCGAGGAGGGTGCGAGTGGGCCTCACATGCCCACAGCTAAGATGGGAACTCCCAGTAAAGAAAAAATCAGTACAAAATAAATAGGAAGACTACCCAGACTTAAAGCTATCAATTACTTTATTTGTGTAATGAATACTAACTAGGTGGATGCCAGCCCCCAAAAAAAAAATTATGTGGTGGAACTCCGCTTTAAGTTATTGATCAGTAAGTTAGGGCTGCACTTTTTTTTGTGGTGCGGGAACACATAACAGTGCTTAGTAGCAAGCCTTTTACTGACACTTTTTTATTTTACCTCCAGTATTTTATTGTAAATAGTAGTGTGGTGATTACATATTATACTAATCGGCATGTGGAATTAATAAACATCAAAGAAATTTCAGTTGTGCCCCACCAGACCGCCCCCCACGGATAATGTGCCTGGCTGCTGAGTTCATCTCCCCATCACTGCACTCAGTGCACTGATGGGCACTGATTAGAAGCACTGATGGGCACTGATTGACAGCACTGATGGGCACTGATTGGCAGCACTGATGGACACTGATAGGAGCCACTGATGGGCAGCACTGATGGCCACTGATAGGCAGCACTGGCTGGCAGCACTGATTGGCAGCACTGATGGGCACTGATAGGCACTGTTTGGTGGCACTGATTGGCACTGATAGGCGGCACTGATTAGCACAAATAGAAAGCACTGAATGACAGCACTGATGTGCAGCACTGATGGGCGCTGATTGGCAGCACTGATGGGTGACACTGATAGGCCGCACTGATGGGTCCTGATTGGCACTGATAGGTGGCACTGATTGATAGCACTAATGGCACTGATAGGCTGCACTGACTGGTACTGATAGGCAGCACTGATTGGCAGCATTTAGTGGCATTGATTGGCAACACTGATGGGCAGCACTGATAGGCACTGATAGGTGGCACTGATGGGCATCAATTGGCAGCATTGATGGGCACTGATAGGCGGCACTGATATGCAGCACAGGTGGGCACTGATTGGCACTGATTGGCAGCACTGATTGGCACTGATAGGCAACACTAATGGCCACTGATAGGCGGCACTGATAGGAGGCACTGATGGACACTGATTGGCACTGATATGTGGCACTGATTGGAAGCACTGATTGGTACTGATAGATATCACTGATTGTCACTGATTGGAAGCACTGATTGGCACTGATAGGTGGCATTGATTGGCACTGATAGGCGACACTGATTGGCAGCACTGATGGGCACTTATAGGCAGTACTGATTGGCACTGACAGGTGGCACTGATTGGCACTGATTGGCACTGATAGGTGGGATTGGTTGGCACTGATAGGCAGCACTGATGGACACTGATAGGCAGCACTGATAGCCACTGATTGACACTGATAGGCAACACTGATGGGCACTGACAAGTGGCACTGATTGGCAGCACTGATTGGCACTGATAGGCAACACTGATGGACACTGATTGGTAGCATTGATGGGCACTGATTGGCACTGATAGGTAGCACTGATTGGCAGCACTGATTGACACTCATAGGCAGCACTGACAGGCACTGATATGTGGCATTGGTTGGCACTGATAGGCAGCACTGATGGGCACTGATTGGCACGGATAGATATCACTGATTGGCACTCATAGGCAGCACTGATGTGCACTGATATGCAGCATTTATGGGCACTGACAGGTGGCACTGATAGGGGGCACTGATAGATGTGAAGGGGGGTTTCCCATTGAGTAGATCGTGAGGATTGCAAGAGCCGCTCAGTGTGTGAAACGTTCCTGTATTGTAACAGCTTGCAGGGAGAAAGATCTCCTGTCAAAAGTCAGCGGTGATGTCGGGGGTAGTGGGACCAAACAAGCCATACCAGTCAATGGGATGGGGTCTGGGCGGGCCACTATGTGTATGTGGCCCCGCCCCCTTTCTTAAGCAGCCCAATCATTGCCTGGTGTTTGATAGCTGCTCAGTCCCGCCCATCCCCGACATCACCGCTGACTTTTGACAGGTGATTGTAATTGCTTGCAGAGAGAGCGATCATCTGTCAAAAGTCAGCGGTGATGTTGGAGATGGGCGAGACCGATACGGTTGACACCTGTCCAGGATTGACCCGGACAGTTCGGGTTTGGAATCATGTGTCCAGGTTTCAGACCACCTGAAACCCAGACACATTATTCAGACTGGACTATGGCTTCCTAGAAGGGTTGCTGGCTGCAGTTGTCTAAGCTAAGAGTGTCTGTTACACTCTCTTTCACAATGCCCAGCACCAACAGCCCCCCCCCCCCTCACACACACACAAAGATGGGAGAGGAGAGAGGGCTTGATCTGCTCCTCTTCCTCCTGTCCCTACCCCTCTGTTTCTGCCCACACTCCAATCCCCAGTACTGTGTCTTTAGAAAAGGAAAGTGGGGGCCAGAAATTTGAAGTCCAGCAGCCTCATGAGCTCGCCTTCCATCCCTGTCTGTGACTAAAGTCTCCCCCCTTCTCTCTCCTGCCTAAGTACACTAACGTAGATTAGGGTTTTCAAAGCACCACTTACATCAGAATTCCCCTTTACACCAGAGGCCACAGTGTTCCCCCTTACACCAGAGTCCCCTCCACACATCAGAGCTCTCAGTGTTCCCCCTTAAATCAGGGTTCCCAGAGTATCCCTTATGTTAGAGGCCCCAGAGTTCTCCCTTACATCAGAGACTGCAGAGTCCCTCCTTACAGTGTAAGGGAACTTTGCGAGTTCAGATGCAAAAGGGGAACTCTGCGAGTTCAGATGTAAAAGAGGAATGTTATTCAATTGCAAAATATATGTATAATTTATACTATAAAAAAAATTGCTGTAGTAACCCTAGGGACCGAGCTGCAATCAAACGCCAGCCAATGATTGGGCTACTTAAGAAAGGGGGTGGGGCCACATACATGTAGCGGCCTGCCCAAACATCATCCCATTGGCTGGTGTTTGATAACTTGTTTGGGGGGGGGGGGGGGGGGGGGGGGGGGGGGGGGGGGGGGGGGGGGGGGGGGGGGGGGGGGGGGGGGGGGGGGGGGGGGGGGGGGGGG
>BLSH010453660.1:41075-59947 GCA_018402905.1 Glandirana rugosa
TTCCCTATCCCCATTTATTTGTAGGGCACTTGCCCTAGTTTGAAGATGATTTTAGAACAGTTATATGGCTTCTACCGTTAATTAATACTTTTCAGACACAGTTTGAAGATGAACCACATTCATCTCCATTTTTGCATTTTTTATGTTTTTATTTTTTTAAAAATATTTAAAGTTATTTCCCTGTCCCCATTTTTTTGTAGGGCACTTGCCCTACCCTTACCCCCATTTTACTTCCTTTTGCAGCCCTCTGGGGCTTTCCAGGACTTTCCTACAGCCATTTTTGTGCCTAAAAGTTCGGGTCCCCATTGATTTCAATGGGGTTCGTTGTCCGTGCGATCGTTCGGGTTCCGTCCGGACCCGGACCCGGACTTTGTCCCGAAGTTCGGACGGACCAGCAGAACCCGAACTTCCAGGTGTTCGCTCAACTCTAATGATGATGTTTACAAGGAAAAGCTGGATGGCCGCACTCTGCTTCAACACCTTTATTTTGAAAATTCCATGGCAGTCACACGGGTACAGAGATAGAGGTACAGATAATTGCTAACGCGTTTCACATCACAAACGATGCTTAGTCAACCGTCATCTCCGTACAAGATTATAATAATTCATAGAGCCAACATTGTAATAATACATAGAGCCAACATTGTAATAATACACAGAATTCAACATTGTAATTCCTCCATCCACCCTCCATTCATGGAGCACCTTTAATTTGTGGAAACTATATGAATAGGGGGAGGGCGAAAGGATGAGCATAGTCGTCACTCTTGAGGTATATTTTATTTACCGTATATACTCGAGTATAAGCCGACCTGAATATAAGCCGAGGCACCTAATTTTACCACAAAAAACTGGGAAAAGTTATTGACCCGAGTATAAGCCTAGGGTGGCAAATGCAGCAGCCAGAACACAGGAATTGTAGCCAGAACACATGGACAGGGAGCCAGAACACAGGAATTGTAGCCAGAACTCAGGGATTGTAGCCAGGACACAGAGACTGTAGCCAGAACACAGGTATTGTAGCCAGGACACAGGGATTTTATACAGGACACAGAGACAGTAGCCAGAACACAGGTATTATAGCCAGGACACAGGGATTTTATACAGGACACAGACTGTAGCCAGAACACAGGTATTGTAGCCAGGACACAGGGATTTTAGCCAGGACACAGACTGTAGCCAGAACACAGGAGGGATGAGTAAGGTAGATTCACATTAAACAGAGCTGTGCTGCTTCTAAGAGCCGTTCTGTGCTGTGTAAGTGTGATTAAACACATTGGAATGCAAAGAATGCAAAGAGAGAGAGCTGCAGCTCTTCATGGAGATCAGGAGGTGGGCGGGACTGAACAGCTAACATCAGCTTGTCCCGCCCACCTCCCGACATCAAGCTGAGATTCTGACACCTCTCTCAGCATTCTCTGCATTCCAATGTGTTTAATCACACTTACAAAGCACAGAATGGCTCTTAGAAGCAGCCCGGCTCTGTTTAATGTGAATCTACTCATCACCCACAGACACTGACTCGGGTATAAGCCGAGGGAGGTCTTTTTCAGCACAAAAAATGTGCTGAAAAACTTGGCTTATACTCGAGTATATACGGTACATATGTTATAATCCATAGCTCACCTCCGCTTCTGCAGACCTCTGTACACTGCTCTACATCCTACTGACCACTGTACACTGCCCTACCTACTATTGACCTCTATACACTGCCCTACATACTACTGACCACTGTACACCGCCCTACATCCTACTGACCTCTGTACACTGCTCTACATACTAATGATCTCTGTACACTGTTCTACCTACTAATAACCTCTGTGCACTGCCCTACATCCTACTGACCTCTATACTGCCCTACATACTACTAACACTGTACACTGTCCTACATCCTACTGACCTCTGTACATTGTTCTACACCTTACTGACCTCTGGGCACTGCCCTACATCATACTGACCTCTGAACCAGGGAAGGACTGACCCAAGGAATCTGCACTTATCCCGGAGCCCAGTGCCGGAAGTTCCAGTTCCGGTAACTGGCCTGACATGGGCTCGCTAGTGTCAGGCACTCAGGACACCTTCCCCGCATTCCCTGCGGGGTGCCCAGGCTCCCTCAAGCAGCAATTGCACCTCTATGGCAGCCGACACTGACTTCCCTCCCCACTGATCCTGCACACCACACAGAGCTCACTGAGGATCCTCCTCCTCGACTCCGATGTACACAGACAGGAGGAGGAGGAGCCAGGGAGGAGGGACATTACACTGCAAGAGCCACGCTGATTTTGAAGTAATGAGGTGAGGTAAGAGGTTATGTGCTGGGGGTATTTTTGGAGGGGAAAGCACTTGTGCTAGAAGGTGGGGTGGTGTGGAGGGAGGGGGATTTCAAATCCACCCCCCCAAATCAAAGAGATGCCACTTGCATCTCTTTGATTTGGGCATCCCAGGAGCCCCCTCTGCTTTCTAATCCCAGGGGGCCCTCTGTGCTTTCTCATCTCAGTACCCCCTCTATGCGCTTTCATCCCAAGGGGCCCTCTCTGCTCTCTCATCTCAGGACCCCCTCTCTGCTCTCATCAACTCTGCACTCTGCCCTACATACTACTGACTTCTGACTACTTCTGACCTCTGTTCACTGCTCTACATCCTACTGACCTCTGTACATTGCTCTACATCCTACTGACCTCCGTACATCTTTCTGATCCATGTACATTGCCCTACATAGTACTGACCTCTGTACACTGCCCTACATCCTACTGACCTCTTCATACTGCACTACATCCTGCTGACCTCTGTACACTGCCCTACTTACCAATGACCCTTGTACACTGCCCTCCATCCTACTGACCTCTGTACACTACCCTACTTACTACGGACCTCTGCAAACTGCCCTACCTACTAATGACCACTGTACACTGCCCTACATCCTTCTAACCCCTGTACACTGCCCTACATACTTCTGACATCTGTACACTGCTCTACATCCTACTGACCTCTGTACATGCCCTACATCTTTCTGATCACTGTACACTGCCCTACATACCACTGACCTCTGTACACTGCACTACATCCTACTGACCTCTGTACACTGCCCTACATACTAATGACCTCTGTACAGTGTCCTCCATACTTCTGACCTCTGTACACTGCTCTATATCTTACTGACCTCTGTACACTGCTCTACATCCTACTGACCTCCGTACATGCCCGACATCTTTCTGATCCCTGTACACTACCCTACATCCTATTGACCTCTGTACACTGCCCTACATCCTACTGACCTCTGCATACTGCTCTACATCCTACTGACCTCTGTACACTTCCCTACTTACTAATGACCTCTGTACACTGCCCTCCATCCTTTTGACCTCTGTACACTGCCCTACATACTTCTGACCTCTGTACACTGCTCTACATCCTACTGACCTCTGTACACTGCCCTACATCCTACTGACCTCTGTACACTACTCTACATCCTACTGACCTCTGTACACTGCCCTACATACTAATGACCTCTGTACAGTGCCCTCCAAACTTCTGACCTCTGTACACTACTCTACATCTTACTGACCTCTGTACACTGCCCTACATACTAATGACCTCTGTACAGTGCCTTCCATACTTCTGACCTCTGTACACTGCTCTACATCCTATTGTCCCTTGTACACTGCCCTCCATCCTTCTGACCTCTGTACACTTCTCTACATCCTACTGACCTCTGTACACTACCCTACTTACTACGGACCTCTGCAAACTGCCCTACCTACTAATGACTACTGTACACTGCCCTACATCCTTCTGACCCATGTACACTGCCCTACATACTTCTGACCTCTGTACACTGCTCTACATCCTACTGACCTCTGCACACTGCTCTACATCCTACTGCCCTCTGTACATGCCCGACATCTTTCTGATCTCTGTACACTGCCCTACATCCTATTGACCTCTGTACACTGCCCTACATCCTACTGACCTCTGCATACTACTCTACATCCTACTTACCTCTGTACACTTCCCTACTTACTAATGACCTCTGTACACTGCCCTCCATCCTTCTGACCTCTGTACACTGCCTTACATACTTCTGACCTCTGTACACTGCTCTACATCCTACTGACCTCTGTACACTGCCCTACATACTAATGACCTCTGTACGGTGCCCTCCATACTTCTGACCTCTGTACACTGCTCTACATCCTACTGACCTCTGTACACTGCTCTACATCCTACTGACCTCTGTACACTGCTCTACATCTTTCTGATCCCTGCACACTGCCCTACATACTACTGACCTCTGTACACTGCCCTACATCCTACTGACCTCTGTACACTGCCCTACATACTAATGACCTCTGTACAGTGCCCTCCATACTTCTGACCTCTGTACACTGCTCTACATCCTACTGACCTCTGTACACTGCCCTACATATTACTGAACTCTGCACTCTGGTCTACATACTACTGACTTCTGTGCACTGCTCTACATCCTACTGACCCCTGTACACTGCCCTACATACTACTGACCTCTACACACTCCCCTACATCCTGCTGACCTCTGTGCACTGCTCTACCCACTACTGACCTCTGTGCACTGCTCTACATCCTACTGACCTCTGTGCACTGCCCTTCATACTACTCACCTCTGTACATTGCCCTACTTACTACTGACCTCTTTACACTTCCCTACATCCAATGGGCCTCTTTACACTGCCCAACCTACTGCAGACCTCTGTACACTGCCCTTCCTACTACGGACCTCTGTACGCTGCCTTACATCCTTCTGACCCCTGTACACTGCCATACATACTACTAACCTCTGCACACTGCCCTACATACTACTGACCCCTGTACACTGCTCTACATACTACTGACCTCTGTACGCTGCCCTACATACTACTGACCTCTGTACACTGCTGTACATCCTACTGACCTCTGTACACTGCCCTAAATACTGCTGACCTCTGTATACTGCCCTACCTACTAATTATCTCTGTACATTGCCCTCTATCTTTCTGACCTCTATACACTGCCCCACATACTACTAACCTCTGTACACTTCCCTACCTACTAATTACCTCTGTACAGTGCCCTCCATCCTTCTGACCTCTGTACACCGCCTTACATACTACTAACCTCTGCACACTGCCCTACCTACTAATTACATCTGTACACTGCTCTCCATCCTTCTGACCTCTGTACACTGCCCTACATACTACTGACCTCTGTACACTGCCCTACATCCTACTGACCTCTGTACAGTACTCTACATCTTACTGGCCTCTGTACACTGTCCTACATCCTACTGACCTCTGTACAGTACTCTACATCTTACTAGCCTCTGTACACTGCCCTACCCACTAATGACCTCTGTACAGTGCTCTACATCCCACTGACCTCTGTGCACTGCCCTACATCCTACTGACCTCTGTACACTGCCCTAAATCCTGACCTCTGTACACTGCCCTACATCCTACTGATCCCTGTACACTGCCCCACATACTGCTGATCCCTGTACACTGTCCTACCTGCTACTGACCTCTGTACACTGCTCCATGTATTAATGATCCCTGTACACTGCCCTACTGACTCTCATACAATGCACTGCTGACATCACATCCTCTGCCCCCCTGACATTTTTTACTACATGCCCACATCAGACAGGCTAGATCTGGCCCTGTTCACCACCACACCCCAATCCAAAGCTCAATTCTGCACCCCCAGTCACACATTGTTTCTGCATTCCCAACCACAGCTCGATTTTGCATCCCCCTCCACAGCTCACCTCTGTACCTCCATCCACAGCTCATCTATGCACCCCATCCACAGCTTCTCTTCTGTATCCCCCATCTACTGCTCACAACCACATCCCCTATCCACAGCTCACCTCTGCACCCTCTGTCCACAGCTCACTTTTCACCCCTCCCCAGTGCTAACCTCTGCAAGTGTTCAGGGGTGGTGGTTTCCCCATTGATTCTAATGCACTTTGCCAACATGGAGAGATTTTCAGATTTTTCCAAAAATTTGTGGAAAATGAAAACTTTCAATTTCTGTAAAGATGATATTGGATGCTGGAAAGTTTAACTACATTGCAGTTTTTTTTTTACTTAGCGATTCCAGTGGTGAGATATCTCATTCACAAACCCCTGATATTCCTTACTACCTCAGTTATCATTTCATATTATATGAATGATTTACAATTACATGGAAAGAATAAATAACTAAGACAATCTCCCTGCCTGGTACCTTTTGGGCTGGATTCACACCTATGCATTTTTAGTGCTTTTTGCATTTTGCAGATTTGCACTGCAGAACGCGTTCCATAGGAAACCATATTAAATAGACTGCAGTGCAAATCTGCAAAATGCAAAAAGCATTAAAAATGCATAGGTGTGGGGGGGGGCGTGGCTAGCCGGCGACAGTGACGGTCGCAAGCTAAGAGAGCTCTAGGCCTCGGGACACCCAGCATCGGCCACAAGAAGGAGGGTGAGACAACAAAATGCCAGGGGACACATCATCCACCCCAGCACCCGGCGAACAGAGGAAGAGGAGTTCGCAGCGCGCGGCTCCGCAGAAACTGACCGGCTTCTTCTCGGCCAGAAACAACAAGGTTTCCCAAGATGGCGGAGCCGCCTCATCCCAAGCCGCGCGGGACACGGAGCAGAGCTCAGACTCATCTTCAGCCTCGGTATGTACGGCACTTTATCGCCAGAACACAGGGGAACCCACACATTCCCCTCCTGACAGCCATACAACCCGTAGCTCAGCCAAAACGAAGAAAGCTAGACAGCACAGTGACACAGGGACTTGGGAGACGAATCAGATATGGAGGAAGAACAGCCACAAGCACAGCCCCCGCAATTTGCACTAGAACAATTCCCCTCCTCATCCCAGCCAGTGTCTATCTCTGACATGAAAGAAATGCTAATATCCTTGAGAGACTCCATGCACTTTGAAATAAAAAAAGCACTTTCCCCCATTAAAGCTGACATAATTGAGTTACAACAAAGAGTGGAGCAAGTAGAAACCAAGCTTGATGACACATATGCGGCCCACAACAGTATGGTAGAAGCTTACCAGGACCAGCAAACAGAGATACAGCGTCTTGCGACTAAAGTCGCTGATTTAGAGGATCGCAGTCGCAGAATCCCCAGGGATGTCCTAGCCAGGAACCACTTTTTTCATGTGAAGGATGAAGCTATGAGAAACATCCGAAAGAACCCTCAGTTAGATGGTCAGTTCACAGGGGTGGCACTATACAATGATTTATCACAAGCCACCATACAACATAGGAAGAAGCTCCTTACCATCACCAAAGCCCTAAGAAACCACGACATTTAATACCAATGGGGGACCCCTTCAAAACTAGTCGTGACCTATCAGGATAAAACGTATAACGTTTTCTCTCTTGAATCAGGCCTCAAACTCCTAAAATCCTGGGGCATACTACCAATAGACACCACAAGGGAACAACGCCAAGGCCCATCAAAACTCAGAAATGACTGGTCTACCTAAATCCTAGAAGAGTTCTCACCCTAAATCCAGCAACATCACATGTCCCAAATGCCACCACTGCTTCGAGCTCACGCAACCACTCTCTACCTACAGATCCAGATTTGATCCACAATACCCCTACTACGATAATCTGCAGGATAACCTGCTACTGTTTACCAGACCCGTTTGCATGTTTTCTATTATGTTTGTTATACCCCCTTGGGTCCTTGTTTCCTTTTTTTTTCTTTTTCTTGCCACACCAGGTACTATATTGGATGCTCATACCAGCTTCTTCAACCTAATCTACTATGAACACCGTGCGAATCGATCTCCGAAAACAAAGAACCCCTCATCATTCTACCGCCAGGAAGATTTAAACCAAGCACAAACTTACACCCAATCCACTAAAGAAAAGCACTCTAAGACAGGCAATCGTATACACCATCCTAAAGTAATTGCAAATACTTTTAAAGCGTACTACGAAAACCTATATAACCTTAAAACTGGCCCCCATACTATTCAACCGACCCAAGCGAATATCCAGACTTTCCTAAAATCCATCGACTTACCTCGCATATCCCAAACCCAACTAGAAATATTGAATACCCCCTTCAAACTAGAAGAAATAAGAGAAATCTTAAGAAAAACCGCAGCGAACAAAACCCCTGGCCCGGATGGCCTATCGAAAGAATACTATCACACATTCCAGGACCTACTTCTTCCCCAAATGCTTGAACTGTACAATAAAATAGCCACATCAGGATCCTCTCCCAAAGAAATGCTTAAAGCTATAATAATAACCCTCCCTAAACCTGGAAAAACAACTGACTCCCCTCAAAATTTCAGACCAATCTCCCTTCTAAATGCAGACATCAAAATATATGCCAAACTAATAGCCAATCGACTAGCTAAAATCACCCCATATTTAATAAACCCCGACCAAGTAGGATTCGTCCTGAACAGGCAAGCTCCTGATGGCACCAGACGGATGCTGAACCTCCAGAAAATTGTGGAAAACCGTAAAACACCAGCGGCCTTCATAGCCTTAGATGTCGAGAAGGCTTTTGATAGAGTACACTGGAGATATATGTCAGAGACTCTGTCTAAGTTCGGATTCTTAGGTCCCATTATGTCAGCTATCTCCGCACTTTAAGACTCACCGTCGGCACAAGTTTATACAGCTTCTGTCTTATCTGAATCTTTCTCTATCACTAATGGCACACGACAAGGATGCCCACTTTCCCCAATGATTTTCACACTCCTAATGGAACCCTTAGCGGAAGCTATAAGAAGCTCCCCAGATATACAAGGAATCAAAATAGGCAGAAAGCATTACACCATTGGACTTTTTGCCGACAATGTTATACTTACTTTAACTGACCTAGAAAAATCAATCCCTGCTGTAATCGACCTCATACAAAAATTTGGCGAAACCTCTTACTATAAAATCAATATAACCAAATGTCAAACCCTACAGATAAACCTTAACCATAAAATTAAGACGAAAATGAAAAATATATTCCCCTGCTCCTGGGAGGCTTCCTCCATCCAATACCTAGGAATACAGATCACTGCCTCATCAAGAGACCTATATGAAGCAAACTACAAACCACTACTGAACTCTATCCAAAAGGAAATATCTAAACTAAATACACAATATTTATCATGGCTTGGCCATATTGCCACGTTTAAAATGATGCTCCTACCCAAGATATTATACATTTTTAGGACAGTACCAATACCTTTGCCCAGTTCCTTCTTTGCCATGATTAACTCATACCTAAAACAGTTTATATGGAAGGGCAAAAAAGCACGAGTAGCTTTTTCCACCATGTCCAAACTTAAAACAAAGGGGGGAATGGGAGTCCCCTCATTGATAGGCTATTATAGAGCATTACTGCTAGATCAAATCAAATCATGGCTAGACCATCAATCTCCCAAACCGTGGGTAACACTAGAGAAACAAATCCTTCAGGGCAAATTCCTTAAAAGCCTTTTACTAACAGTCGCGTCCAACTTCCCACTAGCAACCAATGTCCAAAATTACCCGACCATCCAAGCTTCCATAGAGGCATGGCAACATTCATTAAAATTAAATAGGGAAATCACCCAAATTCAGATATCAAAGGCTCCTCTCCAGATATTCGAACACTTAATCCCTGATTTATCTGTTGCACCTTGGGCTGAATTAGGACACACAAGCTGGGACACAATCCCAGAAGAGTTAAAGCAGAAAGACTTATTCAAATACCTTCAAATAAACCACCTATTGAAAACAGCCTGCACAACCACCTTAATAGTAAACCAACCCATTTGGGATCTCTATCACAATAACACGCAGACGAAAGCGGTCATATCAAGCATATATGCCATGATACAAGCAGACACCCCCTTTAAACAAAACCAAGCCATTCAAAACTGGGAAAGGGACCTCGGGAATACATATACCGAACAACAATGGGAAAAAGCGCTACAAAATGCTACTAAAGCAACCCACTGCGTACGCCACTGGGAAAACTACTTTAAACTGATGTACAGATGGTACCTAACCCCTGTGCGCCTGGGACGCATATACCCTAACTTGTCTACAGATTGCTGGCGCAACTGTGGACAAAAAGGTCACCTATTACATATCCTGTGGCAATGTCCAGTAATAACATCCTTCTGGAAGTCCATTTTCAAATTGATCTCTAAACTAACAGACAAAAATGTCCCTCCTTCCCCCGACCTAGCTATCCTACACTTAACCATAGATCAATTTTCTCCCCAAATTAGACAAGTAATAACTCATATCCTATATGCAGCCAAACTATCTATAACAAAAAATTGGAAAAAAGATTTAGCCCCTAGTGCATCAGAGGTCATTAGGAGGGTAAACCTACAATTTGAGTATGAACTCGCGTTTGCAAGAACTAATGACACAGCAGATAAATATCTTCAGAACTGGCGAAGTTGGAAGGAAATACTCCAAGAAACCCACCGCTCAACTTGACTAGATAACCCAACTGATATAAACTAGTTACACCTAAAAACCCACTGGTATGAGCAATCCACACTAGTAGCCTTGACTACAAACTATGATTTCTACGCCCTGGTTAGTTAGATACCGTGTTAATGTTAAAAATTGTACTATACTCATATAGCCGTCAGCAACATCCATTCATCCCTGGTGGAAACATACAGCTGGACGATCCAACAACTATTAAGTTTTCTACCCATTAGCCTGTCCACAGTGTGAACCCAATGGGGTGGCAGGCTTTTCCCAGTGAGAGGGGGAAGTTACTTTAATAATGCTATATGTAACCAAATATGTTATGCAGTTATTAATTGTGCTACGTGACTATGTGAGATGGAATGGATGTATCTTCTGGTATGTACAATTCTCTGTTATATCTTTACAAACTTAATAAAAATTTAAAGTTAAAAAAAAAAAAAAAAAATGCATAGGTGTGAATCCAGCCTTATGGTCTTCTGGAAACCCAGCAAACTACTTGAGCGAAATACTGTCACTAGTTTCCTAAGAGTATATGACAAATAACAAACTGGTGACCTCTCACAAGAGAAATATAAAAGTTTGGTGGATTTTGTTTTCCTTTTTGTTTTTTTATCTTTGTAGAACATTTTAGATCTGTAACTGTGCCCCTGTTCTATATAGCTCTTTAATTTTACTATTGCCTGCACTTACTAATTCTGATCTGACGCCAAAATGATTTAGAATTTATGAATGATGTGGGGAGTTTTGGAAGATTTCCACAGTGTCATTCACTTACAACTTCAACTAGCCAATAATAATGCATGAAGTAATAGTTATACAGTGTTGCTGCAACAGTTTATATTGCCTAATTGAATGTTTTAGTAACACACACACACCTGAACCCAATAGATAAAGCCAAGCAGATCAGTAAAGGAAAATGCAAAAGCCTGGTAGATCAGCAAATATCTGAAGCCTGCAATTGTACATTTTATTAGTTATTCATAATACCTGGAGCAAAGTTGGCGTTTAATTATCTTTATACACAATTCAATAAATTGTACTGCTGAGGTATCAAAATGTGACAAAACAATTAATCAATGGCACTTTGAAAGGAGCTTTTGTTTTAAGTTGGGTTGTCATCAGATGTTCCAGACACAATTTTATTAAGAAGGACCCCAGGCACACACGTAATGATGTTGTTTTGTATAAACTCTGTCACTTTTTCTTTCTAGTCCTGATTTGAAAACCATTGTAATCATTATCAAACAATAAATCCAGAATCACTGCTACAAGCAACATACTATTTTATATATAGAATTACAACTAAGCTGTATAGACCGCCAATTAAGAGATTTCTTAAACACGCGGGAATATACAGATTGGAGACTAAAGCCTCGTACACACGGGACGACGATCGCACGTAAGACCGTGTCAAATCATATTTTGGCTGTTGTATGTAGCATACTGACGTGCACCCGATGGTCGTACAAACAACGTGCGGCCGGCCGAACGTAATGACGTGAACGAGCGTATAAAGAGGAAGTGCTGTTATCGTGGCGCCACCCTTTGGGCTCCTTCATCTAATTTCGTGTTAGTTGAAGTTTGGTGTGTGTTGATTCGCGACTTTCAGATCGTTCTTCAGATCGTTCTTTGGATCGTTCTTTGGCTCGTTTCTGGATGCTCGTTCGTCAACGATGTTGCCTTCTCGAGAGAGAAATCTCGCTACTGTTGGCCTAGGAGTTCTGGCTTGGACCCAAAACCAACGTAGGAGAAGGAGGGAGAGGAGTTGTTGGACCAAAAATTGGTTACTTAACCGTGATCAATTTGGTCATATGGCTTTGGTCAGGGAGCTCCAGGAGAATAATCCTGATGATTTCAGGAATTATCTCCAGATGACGGACCCCTGCTTTAGCCACCTCTTGGCATTGGTGTCCCCCTATATCCAGAAGGAGGACACATGAATGCGCCTTGCTATCACCCCTGAGCAAAGGCTCATTGCTACCTTGTGCTACCTGGCGACGGGAAGAAGCCTCCAGGACCTGAAGTTCACCACAGGCATCTCCCCCCAGGCTCTTGGAGTGATAATTCCTGAGACATGCTCAGCCATCATACAGGTGCTGCAGAAGGACTATATTAAGGTATGCTTCATGTTAATACCACATTTTATGTGTTTCTGTTTGATAATATATGTATTTGCCCTTTTTGCCAATACCTAATTAGTAACATTACAATATGCTGTGAATGTCTTCTTTGGCCTCATGCATGCTCTAAGCTTTTTTCACCTCTTTTTTTTCCTCTACATGCCTCCCCAGCATGTTGTCCAGTGTCCATACACACTCAGAGGGTAGGGTTGCCCCATCATCCCTTTAATCCAGGACACATATGAATTACCCAGGTTCTGAGGCTGATTTAATGCAGATAAGGCACCAATTGAGTTTAATTACCACCTTAATCAGCCACAGAACCTGTGTAATTAGTATGTGTCCTGGATTAAAGGGATGATGTGGCCACCCTATCAGAGGGCCGCTATCAGGGGGTACAGGCAGTACTGTTGTAAGGGGCCCCAGTGTCTCAAGGGGCCCTTACAACAAAGACTTTAGCAGTCTTTAGCATTGGAGTCTATGGGAGGGGGCATCCAGTTTGGGGAGACCATTCTCCTGAACCCTAGGCGACAAAAATAACTAACTTTGCCCACAAGGAGAGGACCCCCTGAACCACAACTGGTTCAAGTTTGGGACCTGCAGCACCTATGCTTTGGCACAAGGTCTTATTGCAAGCATATAGTGAGGCTGTGTTGCCTGTGCACTGCTTTTTGAAGCCCTTGTATTACACACTAGCATGCATTGCACACTTCACTGGGTCATGCTTGGCAGGCTACATCTCTCAAGTGTGACAGGGTGTATTGTTCCTTCTGGGGCTGCAACATGTGTACACCCCTGGCCAGCGGGCAGATGTGGTGGAATGGCCCAGTGTGAACGTCCTGGGTAAGGTTGGTGGTCAGAAGGGGGGGAGGGCAGGTTTAAAGCTGTGTAAGGGGCTCACAAATTTCTGATGGCTGCACTGCCCACTCAGCCTGGTAATGCCACAATTATTTATGTCAGATGCAGTTTAGGCATCCCCCCCTCCCAAAACGCACACTTTTGCCACATTATTTTTGGCTTTCCAACCAGGCAGAGTGCTTGAGGTGTTCTTATTATGTGAAACCTAAGCCCCATGCTCCCAAAAAGTTACATCATTTAAAACTACTGTATCTCCAGAAATGTAATCATATGTATACATACTCTCCATCTTTTGCTGGTGACATTTCCCTACTATTTCCCCAAAACATGTAGTGCAAGGGCCTGCTTGATTTTCTACTTATTTTACCTCATGTGATCTCTTTTGTTTGAATATGGTTGGAAAAGTGTAATTAGCCAAGTCTATTTTCTGTAGGTTGTGCTTCTCCCATGTCTTTACATCTTGACTGAGCTGGGAATGGAAGTGTAGCCTTATGTTGCCCTTGCATTTGTATGTTGAATAACATTTTTGTTTGGCAAAGTCTAATTTTTTTTTTTTATCTACAGTTTCCTTCAAATCCCCAGCAGTGGCAGGAAGTTGCTGCCCAGTTTATGCAGCAATGGGATTTTCCTAACTGCGGGGGTGCCATTGATGGCAAGCATGTGAGGATTGTACCACCACCCAACTCGGGCTCTTATTACTTCAACTATAAGGGGTTTTGCAGCATTGTGATGCTGGCCATAGTGTCTGCAAACTACGAATTTCTGTACCTGGATGTGGGGAAGAATGGCTGCTCCGATGGAGGCGTCATCATGCAGACGGAGTTTTATAGGCGGCTTCAGAATGGCACCCTCAACCCTCACCTGCAGACCAAAATGTGGAGGGTCTGAACTTTGTATTCGTTGCAGATGAGGCGTTTGGGCTTGGTGAACATGTCATGAAGCCGTTTCCCCAACGAAACCTGACCCCTGACCAGCGGATTTTTAATTACAGACTATCACGTGCTCGAAGAGTGGTGGAAAATGCGTTTGGCATTTTGGCCAACAGGTTCCATCTGTTTTTAACACCCATAAACTTGGATTTATATAAAATAAACCATGTGGTACTGTGCTGCTGCATTCTGCATTCTAATTTTTTGCGTAGGAATGCAACAAATTATATACAAACTGAACCCACTGACCCTGATGCAGCCCTGCCAGGCCCAAGTACATCCACTGAAGGCTGTCCGTCTTTGGATGCAATGGCGGACCTTCAAAGTAGACGTGCTACCTTGGCCACCCAGAACGCAAGAGATTTGCGGAACAAATACATGGAGTATTTTGTGGGGAGAGGGGCTGTGTCCTGGCAAAACATGATTACAGATCTTTAATCTTACCCTTATAAATGAATCCTTCAGTTTAACTACTCTTGTCTGTGGTTTTTTCATGTGGAAAAGAGATGTTCTATGTGTGCTTTATTTTTGCTCTTGTTCCAAGAGAGAAATCTAACCTTCATTTCTCTATGAGATCCAAATTTCACCTTCTGAAATGTATTTTGGTGTGCAGGGGTTGTGCTACATATACACAAACATGCATGAAGACCAAAAACATGATGCATTAACAACTGTTTTAAATGTTAAGAGATGAACTACATCTGTGTTGACCACATAGAAGAGCACATTTGCTGTGTAAAGACCTAAACTTTATGGAACTCACAGGCATACATAAAGTAAAGAAGAAGCCGCACACTGTTAGTATCAAATATATATTATTATTGTTTGCACATTCTGAGGTGCTTAGCAACATTTTAAAACCAGATATAAAACATATAAAAAATGTTAGGCTACAAACAAAAGCGTGTAAACATGTACTCCATCTCATCAGGGGTTGTCAAGTGTCATCTTTCTGGGTGGGCAAACCCCCCTTCCTCCAAACTGGAGTTTCTTGGAGAAAGGGGTGTTGCATCTGAGAAATGTGTGAGTTGATCCCATCATGGGTTCTGAGCTGACATGTTTTGGGGGTGGGCACCTTTAAACAAACTCCACTATCTTGGATAAAGGGGCAACTCTGAAACGCGTCAGCTTGGAACCACTGATGTGGTGCACTCACACATTTCTCAGATGCAACACCCCTTTCTCCAAGAAACTCCAGTTTGGAGGAAGGGGGTTTGCCCACACAGAAAGATGACACTTGACAACCCCTGATGAGATGGAGTACATGTTTACACGCTTTTTCCGGAGCTCCTTTAAACTGGGCAACATGCCCTAAAATGGGGTCCACCAAACCAGCCCAATTGCAAGAAGAATTGCCTTAAAATTTGGCCAGCATGTCCCCAACATCCCTCAGTCGCTGCAGGAAGGTTCTGCACTGCCCTCTCCTGTTCCTGCGCGACCCTCTGCAGTTCCAGCACGACCCTCTGGTGTTCCTGTGCTGCCCTCTGGATCTTCTCGAGCTCCACATGGCACCATTGGATGTCCCTGCTGAGTTGGCCAATTGTGCAGTGTGGAAGCTCACGACCTGTTAAGTAGAGGAAAATGCATAAGGGCAATGATGTGCAGCATAATAGCTGATTATGCCTTGGATGGGCCTATTTTTTGGGACTTGTTTGGGGGGGAGGGGGTACACTTTCAAAACACTTTAACCACTTCCCGACCGCCTGCCATGTTTTCACAGCGGCAGTCGGGTTGCTGTGCGCGAATCGCTGTAAAAAGATGGCGATCTGTGAATGGCCGCTAGGGTGCGCGCGCCCACCACACTCCAATGTCCGCCGGCAAGCCGTGATGAGTGGCCACAGGCAAAGTCATTGGTCCTAAAAAAGTGTCAAAATTGTCATTTAAAGCGACGCAGTGCCAAATCGCAAAAAGTGCTCTGGTCCTAAAGCTGGAAAACCTTCCGGTTGGTAAGTGGTTAAAGGCAACAATAATAAAGGCTATGGCCATACTTTAGAAAAAAGTAAAAAAGGTGTGTTGGTTATTAACTGCTGTCTGCTGTCCCATGTACCAATAGGCATGCCAATACACAAGAAACAATAATAGAACAGTACTTACAAGGGCAAACAACAGGTTCCCTCAGGGACTGGGGATGTTGGGGCAGCTCCTGGCAATCCGGTTCCTCTAAAAAAAGAAAAAATACATTCATTGAGCATTCCAAAGTCACTACAGGTTCAACACATACATTGTGGGATATGTTTCAAGTGTACAAATCTTGCAGTTGGGCTGGGCTGCCCACATCTGGTGGACTTGCACCACCGGCTTGGGGGGCCTCTGGAGTAGTTTCTGAAACAAAACAACAACAAACGGACAATGATGCCATTTGCCAGGGCCAAAATACTTGACAAGTGGCAACATTCGTCAACTCCTACAGCTGCTCACCCCCCTCCCTCGCTCCTATGGGATGTGGGCTGTCTGCTATCCATCATATGCATTTGTGTGCCTTCCAGCACTGGGGGTTATCCTCTCACCACATCTGCACTAGCAAGGCTGGATTAATGGGCACTGATGAATGAGTCAGCAGCCAGTAAAGTGATACTTATCCTTTAATTTTGGCCTGACACCCCCCCTTTTGGCCACTTAGCAGCACCCCTGTCTGTGGCACAATTTATCTAATTGTAATTTAGCACTTACCATCTGGGCATGAAGGTGGGCTTACCGCCACCTCTGCTGACGGGCCTCATCTGTTGGTTATTGAGGGGGGTGGGCCCTTTGCTTTTTTTGTTTTCCTGTTGCAAAATACAAAAAGAACATAAGTGCAAAAGCTAAAGGAATGTCTGAAAACAGTCTAAAATGGTATTCTTCATATACAGTATGCTTGATTTTGAAATTAAATTTGGGAACCCCAAGGCATACAAAGATTTCAAAAATTCCCAGATAATTCTCTCTAGCTACTTTGACCAAGAACAGATCCACACACCAAATTTACACATCTACATACTGGTTACAAAAAAATTGCTTACTTTTTTCCAGTATCCGACGGATCCGGTGCAGCTGGTCGGGCTCCCTATGCTTCAGATCCGACCAGCACTTGCGCAGCTGATCCTTGCTCTGCTGGACCCCATATTTTGCTGACAGGCGCTCTATAACCCTGTCCAGGATATAGTCCTTATGACTGTTGGGCCTCTCATACTCCCCCCTCCTACAGTCATAGTCCCTGGCCTCAAGGATTGCCACCATATCTGCCATTTCTGGCCTGGTCATGGGGGTGGCCTTAGTTTTTCGGAGCCTCCTGCTGGAATCCGCCATGCTTGATAGCTCGATCGTCGTGGTGTTGTTGCGATCATTCGTTCCGTGGAGGCGTTGGTACGTGTCACGCCCCAGTGTCACGACGCACCTGAGAGCGGTACGCATGCGCAATGCAAAGCAAGGTATAAAAGACGATAGAAGGGTCACTAAAACTGCCGTAGGTAGGAACGCTCTGTGGGAACAACCGCTGTGGAGGAACTCTGTGGGAACGACCGAAGGTTCGCCTGGATTTTCAGATATAGGTGGGTAGAGGCCTATACTGTAATGCTTGGATTGCAGGTACATGGGGGCCCCATGATAATCTCTCATACTTGACAATTGTGCCAGATTGACCAGGAAAGTCATGCTTTTTACTAAGCTGTCCCAGGATATCCGTGTCCTGGGCAGCATCCCGGAGCCTGTATTGTGCCCTCCTAAACCCCCCCCTGTACTGTGCCCTTCTGCTCACCCCTTTGTGTTGATTAGTCTTTGATTTATGGCATGTTTTAAAATCTATTTGATTGAAAGTAGTGATGAATATATGTTTAATTCCATCAACAATTTATACTTAAATTCTTGAGAGCAGGTGCATAAAACGGGGCAGGCTGGTAGGGGCCCTAGTGCCTTACTTTGCCCAGGGGCCCATGGTGATATTAAGACCGCCCTGTTGGGAAGAATGGCTTATACTGCTTAGGTTTGCTACATCATCCCTTTAATTCAGGACAGATATTAATTACTCAGGTTCTGTGGCTGATTAAGAAGGTAATTAAACTCACTTGGTGCCTTACCTGCATTAACCACTTGAATACAGGACGTTTATACCCCCTTCCTGCCCAGACCAATTTTCAGCTTTCAGCGCTCTCACACTTTGAATCTCAATTACTCTCTCATGCTACACTTGAATAAACGTTTTAAAATAGTGTCTTTGATTTTTTTTCACAAAAAAAAAGTTTTAAAAGCGTGAAAAAAGTTAATACATCGTTTTTTATTTTTTGGGTCTCCAAGAATTTATGGTGGTTTTCTTTCGAGATAAACACACTTTTTTTACTATGTTTAAAACAAACCCACGTCACATCGTACTCTCTCATTAACTCTAAGTTTCACACTCTCGCGACTTTCGACTTTTAACCAGACCCGTCCTTCCCCCATATTTGCAGGACATAAGTTCACCAATTACGTCCATTCCGTGGTTCACTCAAATTAATGGAAGAATTAGTC
>BLSH010453660.1:61888-72757 GCA_018402905.1 Glandirana rugosa
CGTCCCTGACCGGCAGCTAGGTGATTGACACAGCCGGTCACGTGGTAAAGAGCCAAATCTATTGGCTCTTTACAGGGATCGGAGCTGGGCTTTGTCCGAGGGACAAGCCTCAGCTCCGATCGCCGCGCTGCGCGCCCCCAGGGGCGCGCACGAGCGGCGTGCACGTCAGGCTGGTTTGTGACCGGCTGTGATTGGACACAGCCGGTCACGGGGTAAAGAGCCAATTTTATTGGCTCTTTACCCCGATCTGGGGGGGACACAACCCCCCGGCAGACGAGCGATCCGCGATCGCCGCTGTGCGGGCCCCTGGGGGCCCGCAGTAGCGGCGAGAAGCGGAGGACGTCATATGACGTCCTCCCGGATCGACGGCCAGTCCCTGCCGACGTCATTTTACTATACGTCGGTAGGGAACTGGTTAAATTAGCCTCTGAACCTGTGTAATCTATATGTGTCCTGGATTAAATGGATGATGCAGCAAGCCTAATACTGCTTGGCTTGGGGCCTAGATTTGGTGGGACTTTTATAGGGGTATGCTGGGTGAAGTTGCATGATGCTTTGTCTTCTGTCTTGCAGGCATAATGAGCGACCGTTTTTTTGCACAGGACTTCCTGCCCAAATTCATCGAGCTCTACCATCAGCTACCCTGCCTGTGGAATGTGCTGATGAAATACTAATTTAACAGGAACCGCAAGGAGGCAGCTCTAAGCCAGCTGGTTGACCTCTGTAAAGAAATTAACCCAGAGGCAACCACCAAATATGTGCGGCAAAAAATTGGAAACCTTCGCACAACCTTTGGGAGGGAGGTGAAGAAGGTAGAGAAATCCAAGAGGTCTGGGGCTTCAGCATCTGAGGTGTATGTACCTAAACTGTGGTATTTTCACAGCCTGCAGTTCCTACAGAGTGTATCTGAGCCTAGCCCCTCCATCTCCACCCTTCCCTCAACATCAGGGGAGGTCATGTCTCCTAGACATGAGGAGGAGGAGGCCGTCTTGACCCAGGTATAGTGTTGGTGAACATATTGTAAAGATAAAATACAATGATAAGAACTAAACATTATTGTCCAAACATTGGAGTCTTAGCACATTTGTTTCTAGATCCAAACCCAGTTGTGGCCTAAAGTCATTTTAAGTATAAATCAAAATGCTGGTGCCAGAATGCTAGTGTTTGTTATTTCAAATCATTCAATAAGCAACAGTAATGAAATGTAAATTTGTTTGGATTCATCACCCACACAAACAAACATATTCTAATAATGTCATTTTTTTATACACAGGAAAGTGTCACCGAGACGGTGACTGAGGAGGAGGCAGCTGGCACATCCCAGGCATGCCAGTCCCGGATTCCTCCACTGGACGTTGGGAGGAGAAGGAAGAGGAAGGCCCAGAATGTCGATGATGCTGCTGCTGCCTTCTTCATGAAGGCCACAAAGGTCCTCCAAAAAGAACCGGACCAGGAGGAGTCCTTTGCTACGTATGCAGCAGCAAAACTCAAAAAAATGGATGAGTTCCAACAAAACAAAGCGGAGGAGCTCATGAGCCAAGTGCTCTTTAAGGGGGCACAGAGGCTCCTTACCCACCACACCAAGATCGTGGAAGATGCTCCTCCACCACCTCCACCACCTGCCCCATCCCAACAACCCCAACTGCCACAGCAGCATGCTGCCCGGTGGCAGTATTATCTCCAGGGCCCCCAACAACCCTGGTCTGGGGATTATGGGCAGTACCCCCATTGAGGACTTTATTTTTTTTTCAGTTTTTTTGTAGTTGTTTTTTTTGTTGTTTTATTTTTTAACATATTTTGTTATGCTTTACACATTTGTTTTCTGTTATATTTTCTTTAATGAAAAATTACTATCATTATTTAATTTTTATTCTTTATGAGTGGAAAATAAAGAATATTTAAAATAACAATACTTGCCTAAGTTTATTAAAGAAAATGCCAGGTTTGAAGTAGGCAGTTACATTAAATATAAAAGTTAGAACAAATAGCAAGGGACCAAAAACACGTACAATTCAATGAATTCTCGTATTTCAGAGATTATAATATTGGGGAAATGGTACATAGAAGAAAAGAGATTAAAAATAATGCAAATTCTATTAATATCACTACAGAACAGCTGTCTTTTATGCCATTAGTATCATGTGTATCACTAGCAATGTGCATCTTCATTATTATCCCATTGAAAAAGATGGTAATGTGCGCTGCATTTCGCTATTTGAATTGAATCGCCAATAGACAAACGAATATGCATTGTGAAACAGAAACCTAGTTTTACACAAACGGACACTTCCGGCCGTACCTGACTTGGAGCATCCGTGTTTTGCATAATACAACTTGTTGTACCAACTGCTCTGTACACACGATACAACAGTCGTATGAGAGCTTGTTGGTATGACCAAGTTTTCTAGTCTGCTCATACAACTCCCCTTGTACGACCGTCGTATGTTTGGCTGTTCAAATCGCGCATACGAACAATCGATTACATATATACGAAGGTCGTAAGTACGACCTGTTGTATACAACCGTTGAACCGTGTGTACGAGGCTTGTGCACACTATGCAAAATTTGTATGGGAATTTTTGTACAACGACCAATCTGCCGATCTTCGGATCGTTACTCCATGCTTTCAACAGCTGATTCTGATTTTTCGGACGACAAAAGCTGGATGTGCAGCCTATAAAATTTTTGTCAGATGTGAGCACAACGTCCGATTCTCATTTAATTAGTACTGTTTTCATCCAAAAAAAAAACCTTGAGCGAGACTACGCATGCTCAGAAACGAAAAAATACATACAAAACTATTCAACAAAATACATCACTTCTGATGTTGAATTCGATCGTACGAGAATTTTCGTATTGTTAGGCCCCTTTCACACTGGGACCGCCCGATCGTCAAGCGGTAAACCGCCGCTAATTTAGCGGCGATCTACCACTGTAATAGCAGCGCTATGGCGCTGCTATTTGGTTGGCAGCACTGCACTTTTAACCCCTCCACAAGGGGTTAAACAGGGGTTAAACGTGCCGGCGCTCCTGGAGCAGTGTACAGCCGCTTCGGAACGCTGCCCATTCAATCCAATGGCAGGGGCGGTGGAGGAGCGGTGAATACACCGCTCCCCACATTCCAGAAAAATCATGCTTGCAGGAGTTTAATTTTACTCCCGCAAGCGCTTGGCCCTTGAATGGGGAGACGCTTTACAGGCGCTATTGCGCTGTAAAGCGCCCCAGTGTGAAAGGGGCCTAAGTAACCTCTTCACTTTCCACATGAGACTAGGCATCCAACAAAAAACGGATCTTTGGTCCTCCGAAAATCTAAGCATGTGTACGTGGCTATAGTTTAGTGCCTCCCGTAGACAAAATCTTAAGGTTTATTTGGGTATTAAAGAATTTCTTTTATTTAAAATGTATGCCTAGCCAAAGGTTTTTATTTTTTATTTTTGGATAGAGTTGGAAAGGGTTAAAACCTAGATAGAATTTTTTTTTCTTTGTTGTTTGATTACCATTGGGGGAAATAGCCTTCACAGTGAACCCAGAGACACAATAAAGATTTTACCTAGTGGTACACTTTAAATTAGGGTTAAACTGATACAGTTTTTTTACCGGCTAATATGATTACGGATACTTTTGGTCAAGTACTCACTGATACTGCGTACCGATACTTTTGGTCGAGTACTCACTGATACTGAGTACCGATACCTTTGTGGTACGATTTGAGCCTATACAAAATGAATGGGCTAAAATCGCACTGAACAGGAATGTGGTGTGATATCTGTCACAATCGCATGTGGTTTCCTGCACCGCTCCTGTGTAAACCCAGGCTAAAGTCCCTATGACAAGCTTGGATTCACACAGGAGCAGTGCGGGAAAGTCGGGAAACAATTCGGACAGGAATTTACTGCATTCCTGTTCAAATTGCATGCGATTCTTTGCAGTATGATTTGAGCCCATTCATTTTGTATGGATTCAAATCACACCACAAAGGTATCGGTTTCAAATATTGGAGCATTTGCACGAGTATGAGTACTCATGCAAATACTCTGTATCTGCACCAATACAGATAACAACATCGGCACAACCCTACTTTAAATTGTATGGGAAATGGCAGGTAAGAATGCAACAGGTGGGACATTTCCAATACACCTAAAACACACTGATGCAAAATCTTTTCTTTAGGAAGTTATTGAATTTAGCCTTTGCTGGAGAATGCAACAAATGCTTTAAACATAGAGCCCCTGCCCAAAGCTAAATGGTGTCACAATAACGTGCACCACTAGATGGCAGCCATGTGCCACAAGTTCTTTCCTAAGAGATTTTTATTTTTTCAGTGTGAAATTTCTTAGTAGGATGGTTACATAGAATGCACAGCCTATACCCCAAAGTCTTAGATTCAAGGGCAAACTTTATAGCATGTATAGTTTTCAGAATGACTTGTTTGCGCTTTTATCGTTTAACAGATTATCCAATCTGCTCAGCAATATGGCAGAGTCATTCTCTACAACATAATGAGTTTTATTAGAACAGCTCCAAACTTGTAATGACACAAGAGTCACACTTTAGGTCATCTTGTTAACAATAATGAATGAATAGGAGACTTTTAAAAAAGCACTATATTTATCAAAAGAGTAAAAAACATGGCATGTTACTGCAAAAATTCTAAGACTCTGAACTGGTATGTGTGTAGTGGCCTAAATGCATGCTTTCGGGTGCTGATACTGTAACATCCAGTTTTGTAGAAAAAAGATAGGTGGTAAGACCTGCCTAGGGGGATTGAATAATAGGGGGACTATCATAACCGGTCCCTCCCTTGGGGCGACACCACTCGCAGCATGTATGTGTGGGGCTCTGTGACACCAAATGGGGACTATGCCAACAAACAATGAAAAACCACAGACACCCAGAAGAGAGGGTGTCAGAAAGGGTCACAGGCAGGGAGCCACTGAGAATAAGCCCCAAATAAATTAAGTCAATTAAATAACCATTAAGAGCAATACATATTTATTAAACTTGAATGAAAAAATCAAAAAGAAACAAATTATATAGATAAATAGAACAAGACAAACCACCCCACCACCAGTATGACAACGTTGTGAGATAAAAGAAGGTCCAGTTGCCTGTCATGCATTACCCGCCATATACACCAAACATGCACATTCCAACCAAAGCGCTACATCAGGTGGATAACCACAATCATCATGAATAATTGGTCCTGGAGTTTCAGGAATTCAGGGTAGTAGCAGGTAAGGGGCATGTGGTTCAAGTGGCAGGTAAAGCACTTAGTCACAATCATCAAGCGGTAGATTGAAATATGTTGGATACCAATACGTCTTTATAAAGCCAGGGACCTCACGAGAATATACAGAATTACCAATAGTCTCAAAACATATGGGGTGACACATGAAGCTCCAAAGATGGTATAAAAATGTGAAACTTAGAGATAGGCAGTGAAGTTTCAGTGATTATCCCAAGGGTGGAATAAAGCTTAAGATGAGGCAACTTTGGCCAGAATCAAAAGTTATCACAGTCTAAAGGCCAATCATGCCACCCATATAGTGTATATAGGATTCATAGCCATGTCCATCCCTCATAATGAAAAAGTAGATCAATAGCACGACAGTAGATGTACTGAAACACCGGCTCTGACATCCAGCCACCCACTGCCTAAATACTTGTCAGCTGACTATGTGAATAAACTGCCAGCTCCAGGCTTGTTATCAGACTAGTCCAAACATAGCGTGGTGTGGTCTACCTGCACTTTTATGTAGTCTTCCGTTCATGTAATGCTTCTAGGTTCGCTTGGCAAACCGTCCAATGCAGACCACACGGTTTGTGACAACCGTTCGGGTCAGCGGTCGTTCAGCAACGAGCGTGCGGCATAACGTTCGGAGCAGGGACCACGTGACTAGTCGGCTCTGGAGCTATGGTGGAAGACCAAGCATCTGTACTCCAGCCTCATGTGGACGCGTTTCGCTGGGATACCCCAGGGATACCCCAGCTTCGTCAGCACATCCAGTTTTGTACATGTAATTAAAAAAATAAATAAATAAATAAAAATTATATATATATATATATATAAAACTGTGTTTTAGTTCACAATATTGCTTGAGGTGATTGTAGCCGTATTAGTGCAATAGTGCTAGAGAAAATTGAGTACTGTCCGTGATACTTTTTTTATTTGCACTTTTTTACCCCGAAAGCTTGTCCTGAAAAATTTTATGTTAGTGCAAATAAAAAAAGTATCACGGACAGTTCACAATATGGAATAAGGAAGCACCGCTGTCTATGTCTTTATATTGTCTACCTGTAATCTTTGCCTGTAGCCTTCAGCTCTGATCATACTGCCTATATGACCCCATCTCTGACCTGGTTGTGTTCTTTGCCTATAGCTTTGATCTATCTGTTGTCAGGCTTGACCTGTGTTGTCGTTAGCCTGTTTGCCCTACAGCCCCAAGTTATTTGCTTGCAGTTGTCTACTGCCTATGTGTGGCTCTGACATTTTTTTTGCTTGTAATCCTGACCTGTGTCTGCTTGCCTGCAGTGCTTTTAGCTTTGGGCTTACTACTTGTAAACCTGACCCAGTCCTTTTTTTTTTAACTAGCCTGCCCGCTACAGAGCCTGGACCTCCATCAGGGTCTTCTCCGTGGGGTCTCCATGGAGTCTATACACATAGGAGTATGAAAATATTTCTATGTACGTTGAATCTTTCTGCAGCAGTATTTTCTTTCATCTTCTCATTTTCTTGCATGAATGCTGGCCCTAGAATGATTGCTCTTACTCTGATGTTCGCAGCATCATGTAACATGTGCAGCGCAACTGTTGTTTTCGTACACATGCGCTCTTTTTCAATCTGCTGGGACGGGGCCAACTCATCATGCACATGGAAGTTCCCTTTGTCATTCATGTGCAAACCGATGTTATGTGAAAGTCTAGCATTAAGGTAGATCTTTGACTAAGAAATGAGCACTCTGTACAATAATAAAATACAGAGTTGCTGTGAAAAGTGCTGTCCTGTGTCACTGGAAACCAACCACTGGCGAGGAAGCCAGATCACTGATCTCTCGCTGCAGGAGGACCTGTCACCTATACCAGGTACCAGTACCATGCTTCACGATTGGTTACATTGTAGCTTGCTCTCGACTTTGTTTACCCACTACATTATTCCTAGTATTTTTTATATTGGTTATGTAGCTTGGTATCAGTCCCAAATTGAAATGCTAAAGACCCATAAAGGGGAGGATAGGGGAAATTGGGAACTTTTTAATAGCCAAAAGATAGAAGACATGTATATAAGAATAAACTCAATTCTTTATTAAGATATCATTAAAAATGACCCCCCAAAATTACACAGAGTATCATAAGTCTTTAAAAATCACACATGACAATCAACCATAGAATACAGTGTGGCGATCCTAATTGCATAAGTCCAGAGCCTTCTGCTTGACTTGCCTAGTGAACCACTTGTAGTTTTGCTTCATACCCCACATGTGCCTTAATGACTCTGGTTCTTTTGATACACCAGAGCCAACATACACGCCTTTAAATAACTTCAGACCAGACTCAGATCAGTTGATGCAACTTTACTGAAATGCTCTGTAGTACAGTCCAACCTGAACAGTAAGGTTAGATTGACCCTAACTATCTTTAGCTGGCTGCCAGGGCATACCTCAGAAAGGTAGTAGTCCATTGCTGGCGTTCTCCAAGTTTTGGCTAATCTCTGGGTCTCCAGTGCCTCCGATGGACTGCAAATTGCAGCAGTCCTCCTCCACAGTAGTTATGGCATGTCCTTCCCATTGGGGCCCGTCTGAAGACCCCGAACCCAGCCTTCCCCCATATTTATACTACTGGTGGGTAGGCTGGATCCAAAAAGCCCAGGAACCATAGCACACACATTAACACTGCCTGGGCCAGCCACTATCTAAAACCATACACTTGTAGGCAACCTGCCGACATGTTTATGTTCATATACAGTATGCATATATATATGTGGGGGCAGGGACTTTAAATTTTTTACATGGTACTTTTTTTTTATGATTAACTTTACTGCTGTCACATAGGGAGTCAATACCCCCTATGTGATAGCATACTGTAATGATAGATCCTCCTAAATCTGGATACATATGTATCGAAATTCATGCTGAATTTCAATCCCTATGTACCCCTGTCTGTTCAACATAAGCCGATCATTAGACCAGCTTCTGTCAAATGGTCCTGCAGGAAAACCAGCATTCAATCAGCTGCTGCAGCCAGTGGCTGCATTGCTGATCAGTGTATTCTGATGGGGGGAAGGGGAATTCTCTGCTGTTAGAATACAATAGCCAAGTGAGAAAGACTACTGCATCCGCATTGCTTGTGTGGATGCATGAATCTGAGGTTTTTTTGATCAGCCTGCTGGTTGAATGAAAAAAAAAAACGCAACTCACAGTGTGAGTCCAGCTTTATTGAGATATCAGGGATCTTTTCAACCCCTAATGTTTCCCTTGCCTTTCACTGAAGATGATGGAGATTGTACTCCATTAGCTCCTTACCTGGCCACAGCAGCCTGGGCATTGCATCTGTGTCCATTCACTGGAGGGGAGTTCAGCAAACAGAAATTTGCTGGTGTTCCTCTGTTCCACCTGCCATGTCAGGTACAGTCAGGTGGGGGAGATGGTACCTTCAGCGTGCTTTGGAAGTAATCAATTCCACCTGAAAGACCATCATCTGCTCTACAAATTTAAAACATTGCTAGCTGCTATAGCTGTTGACAGGACCGGCGCCACCATAAGGCACCTTAGGCAGCTGCCTTACGGCGCCAGGCCAGGGGGGGCGCCAAACCCAGGCATCCCTCACCTAGCTACAATGAAACCTTTTTCCTGATTGCCCAAAGCCACAGGCGATCCTATTGGATGCAAAGAAGAGGAAACCAGAGGAGCGGAACCTCCATCCGCCCTCTCCACACAGTAAGTGCCGGGGGTGTGTAGTGTTAGGACAGTGCCGCCCGCGCCGGCGGCAGGGGTGGGGGCGAGGGGGGTGGCTAGTTGGGGGCCCTGATAGCATGCAGGAGGGAGCCACGGGCGGCCTGGGACAAGGGGGGCAGAGCTGTCCCAGCTGCAGTGTGAGAGGAAGACAGCTAAGAATCTAAAAAGCAGGGACGAGGATGTTCCCATATTTATGCCAGCCAGTTTCCTTTCTATGGCAGCAGCTCACCCCTTTCCATACAGGAGAAACTCACTTTCTCCCGGCCACAGGCTCCTCTCAGGCTGCATTGGGGATGTCACAGAGCTCCTCCACAGGTGGGCAGAGCAGGCAGACAACCCTACACTGCAGCCCCAGTCACTGCTTCCTGCCCAGCAGACATCAGGGCTCACCCTGGGGCAGACTGAAGATGGCAGACTGAAGATAACAGGGGATGGATGGCACTTGCAGACTGCATATTCTCCTCATGTGAGTTCCAAACTCTATAATTCTGTGCTGTAAACCTGTTCTGCACATTTTCAGTGCAGCTTTACTGAAAGAGAAAGTAAAAATGTTCAGGAATTTGCTGGGACTTTTCAGGGTCCATGGATGTATTCCACAAACACTGTATACTGCTCTGGTGGCCCTGTATACTGCTCCCTGGTGGCCCTGTATACTGCTCCCTGGTGGCCTTGTATACTGCTCCCTGGTGGCCCTGTATACTGCTATCTGGTGGCCCTGTATACTGCTCTGGTGGCCCTGTATACTGCTCTCTGGTGGCCCTGTATGCTGCTCTCTGGTGGCCCTGTATACTGCTCCTTGGTGGCCCTGTATACTGCTCCTTGGTGGCCCTATATATTGCTCTGGTGGCCCTGTATACTGCTCTCTGGTTGCCCTGTATACTGCTCTCTGGTGGCCCTGTATACTGCTCTCTGGTGGCCCTGTATACTGCTCTCTGGTGGCCCTGTATACTGCTCCCTGGTGGCCCTGTATACTGCTCTCTGGTGGCCCTGTATACTGCTCTGGTGGCCCTGTATACTGCTCTCTGGTGGCCCTGTATACTGCTCTGGTGGCCCTGTATACTGCTCTCTGGTGGCCCTGTATACTGCTCTGCTGGCCCTGTATACTGCTCTGGTGGCCCTGTATACTGCTCCATGGTGGCCCTATACAGTGCCTTGCAAAAGTATTCGGCCCCCTTTGAGCTTTGTGACCTTTTGCCACATTTCAGGCTTCAAACATAAAGATATAAAACTGTAATTTTTTTGTGAAGAATCAACAACAAGTGGGACACAATCATGAAGTGGAATGAAATTTATTGGATATTTCAAAGTTTTTCAACAAATAAAAAAACTGAAAAATTGGGCGTGCAAAATTATTCAGCCCCTTTACTTTCTGTGCAGCAAACTCTCCAGAAGTTCAGTGAGGATGTCTGAATGATCCAATGTTGACCTCAATGACTAATGATGATAAATAGAATCCACCTGTGTGTAATCAAGTCTCCGTATAAATGCACCTGCACAGTGATAGTCTCAGAGGTCCGTTTAAAGCGCAGAGAGCATCATAAAGAACAAGGAACACACCAGGCAGGTCCGAGATACTGTTGTGGAGAAGTTTAAAGCCGGATTTGGATACAATATGCCTCTGAACTAATGTGTGTCCACCTAAGATAAATAGTAGTAATCAGTAACTCCAGTTGTAACCTAGTAAGTCTGTAGGAGTGACTTGAAGACCTCTCAAACGACGTGTCTTTCATTTCCCCGACTTATTAAAACGTGCGGGTTAAAAAGTCAAAAAAATAAACAACTTTTTGAAACTTTATAGGTTATTTAAAGTAAGGTGAAGTACTAACACAGGGTGAACAACAACTAAGAAGTGTTTTTTTAATGTCAAAATATAGAAATACAAACTTCGGACTTTACACCGTTTTCCAGTGTTTCGAGT
>BLSH010453660.1:78627-102637 GCA_018402905.1 Glandirana rugosa
CCCCCTCCTCGGTGCTCGTCCCCTTTATAGGGGCAAGTCACGCCTAACGTAGAGGCACAATCTACGCGAGGGTGACCTGAGTTGCCCGACGCTTAAGCGTGGCGTAACGTGTTTTTTGCACACGCCAAAAACACGTTACGCCTCACGCTTACGTGGCCTGTATACACTTGACCTGTGTAACTTTTGTTACACAAAAGTTCACAGGACGCTTAACCTACGCCAAATTCGGTGTAGGTTAAGCGTATCCACACTTGGGTCGGAATACCTTTGACAAGATGAAGACCGGTCGAAATATGACGACGTAGGAGACGGTGCAGGGGATTAACTACAAAAAATGGGATACTGCAGAGGATGCAGCAGTATAAAGCTGGCCAGAAGTAGAACAGTTTCCATAAGGCTGGGTTCACACCTATGCGAATTGGATGTGGCTTAAACCGCATCCAATTCGCAGGACACTTGAAAACACATTGTTTTCAATGTGTCCAGTTCACATATGTCCGGTGCATTCGCACTCCGCATTGCACAAAAACCGCACACGTTTTTTGTGCAATGCGGTGCGAATTCGCAGCCCGTTGAGTCCAGTGGGAGCGCATCTAACACGGAGATGCAATCCGCACTGAACGGGGATATTTCCCCTGCTCGTGGCTCCTCCCCCATCTCTCCCCCCGCAGCTGCTGCGCTGTGGGAACGGACAGGAGCCGCCGAACGGCGGCTCCGTCCCTTCCCGGCAGCAGAGAGGCTGGAATTCGCACCGCAATGGTGTGAATCCAGCCTCAGAGATAATAGGAGTAACAGGTGTATGCCTAACTTTTATTTTATCTATGAGAGGGGTGCTGAATATTCCCGATAAAGTGTGAGGTGGTTAAGATGCTCACTGTCCTTGTATTTTTTTTCCTTTCAAAAGATGCATCTGCATGCTAAAACAAAAGACCATTTTTTTAAGAGAAGTCTTGCTGTAAAAAAATAAAAGGTATCTAAACAATATATAGCCCTCAAATAAACGAAACCCCCAAAAATACCCCACCCTCAATTTTGTAAAGGGAAAAAATCAACAACAAAATAAAATATAATAATAATAAGATAAAAAAAAAAAGAAAAACAGTAAAGGGGTTGATTGCCCAAAGAGCTAGTAATGAGAATTAAAGTACAGTTTCCTAACTGACCTTCATTTCTGACAATATAGTTTATAAGCTTTCCCTACAGCAGCTTCCAATACAGTGACACTGTATCTGTTGTATGCCCCCCTCCCTTTTTATAGTGAGGGGATTAGCTTATACAAAAGCCCCCCGCAGTGCATTATGGTTTACACATTCTCCTGGGTGAATCTGCACAAAAAAAGTTACCAGGATCACAAAAATGTAACCCACAGGATATGACTGAAGCACAAGCTTCACAGCAATAGCACACACCATTAATATGTGTATATATTACACACGTAGTGTATATAATAAAAAAATTATAGATCATCTTTTGTAGGGGTTTTGCAATGTATTCAATTTATGCCAATAATACAGAAGTTATCTTCACTTGCTTTTTCTAAGTGTAGAGAACCCTCTGCAGTGTCTATAGTTATTCTGTATACTGTGTAATAGACAGCTGAAACAGAATGCCATATCCTCTGCCTCCATTGAGAGTTGTATCAGCCAGATCACCTCACTTATGATTGTTATGTTTCAAACACAAGTAATACATATTATTTTTTTTTTTTAGGTCTTTGTAGTTTTGTGTCAGCTCTTTGCAAGGGATGAGGTAGATCAGTGGTTCTCAACTCCGGTCCACGGGACCCACTAACAGGCCAGGTTTGCAGGATAACTGAAATGCATCACAGGTGATATCATTTGCTGCTCAGTGATTGCAGTATTCTAGTCTGCATCTCCCCAAGGTAATACTTAAAATCTGGCCTGTTAGTGGGTCCCGAGGACCGGAGTTGAGAACCACTGAGGTAGATGGATAGAAGGCTACTGATGCTAATGTGTAGGCAGGTGGAAGATGCAGTACATCGCCTGACCTGAGGGCGACACCGTGCAGTTTTATTTTCAGGCTGACAGGAGCCCATTGAAGACTTGCTGGATACACACTATACAACTTTTGTTGTTCAATTTCCTTAAGACCCCTTTCACACTGGAACTGCCCGATCGTCAGCGGTAAACCGCCGATAATTTAGCGGCGATCTACCGCTGTAATAGCGGCGCTATGGCGCTGCTATTCAGGCGGCAGCACAGCACTTTAACCCCCCCACAAGGGGTTAAACAGTGGTTAAAAGTGCCGACGCTCCCGGAGCGGTGTACAGCCGCTTCGGGAGCGCTGCCCATTCAATCCAATGGCAGGGGCGGTGGAGGAGCAGTGTATACACCGCTCCCCACATTTCTGAAAAATCATGCTTGCAGGAGTTTAATTTTACTCCCGCAAGCACACTACCCTGAGCCACCCCAGTGTGAAAGGACACACTGGGTTGAATGGGGAGACGCTTTACATGGGCTATTTTTAGCGCAATAGTACCTGTAAAGCACCCCAGTGTGAAAGGGGCCTTAGAATTACCTTCAACTATGTAGTGCAAGGGCCTGCCTGATTGCATACAAATTGAAAGTGTTTAGGTTTGACCCCATATTATATGGTTTTGGTAAAAAAATATTTTTTTTTTTTAATGGTAAAGATAGAATATCAACCAAAAATTCTGAAAAAAACACACAACACAAATGCTACAAACAGGGCTGCAGTTCAGTGAGCAAAACATGACCCAGCACCCGGAGGAGAAACAAAACCCCCCACCGGTAAGCACAGAGGCAAGCCGCCTCCCACAGCCAGCCACCAGGCTTGCACACATTCCAGGAGGGATCCCGGTCCATTCCTCCCCACAAACCCCCTCCAAATCCCCAAGGTCTCCCGAACATCTCCCAGCAACTCATAGGCCCAGCTCCCCCTACAAACCCTCCACAGGATTAAGGTCCAGAGACTGGCCAGGCCACTCCACGACCCCAACATGCCTCATCCCAAACCAGCCACCCCCCCCCGCGCTGCCCCAGCGGCATGCCCTGGGCCACCGTCATGCTGAAAGACTCATCCACAATCCATCCCCAGCGCCTGGCCGAGGGAAGAAGGCTCCCATCCAAGACCCCACAACACATGGCCCCGTCCACCGGTCCCCCAATGTGACAAAGCCAGACCGCACCTCCAAAAATATCCAGCTTTATTGTCTCCTGCTATGGACAATCTTATTGGATACCAAAATCCCATGAGATTTGGGCAGCCCTCCAGACTGAGATTTACATAAATAGTGGAATTCTTCATCATTCGGTGTGACCGCAGTGTGGGAGTAAGATAGGGATGGAGCCCCTCACTGGTTAGGGAGAGCATAGTGGCATAAAGGAGAGGTACTGGTTGAGGACAGAAAGATTTGATTTTCCCTTACAGGGTGTCTCCTCTGTGAACTTCCTGGAAGAGTCTCCCACTGGCAGCCAGATATCTGCAGGGACATTTGGGGATGACAGTGTGAACGTGTTATATAGTCTCCTCCTAGAGAAGTCTGCCATTCTGTGGTATGTAGTGCTGTAATATTACTATTGAAAAGTGCCTTATGGATAAACACTGCCCTCTTCTGCCTGAAGAAGTGTATGACCCGCAACATATGTAATGTTATTGCTCTTTTTCTGTAAATAGTCAATTTCTACAATATAGACAAGGTACACTGGGTAGGACCTACTCCCTATAATGTAAAGGTACTTGCTTCTCTTTATTGAATATTTTTTTTATACCAATATAATCATTACACATTGGTAAACAAAAATGACAACTGCTCCAATTTATAACTAGGCTAGGTGCACACTTACCAGCTAGCCAGCAAAAACAAATTATATATACCAAAAATGTGTGTTAAAAACAGAGTTTTTAGCTGCACGCCTCTTGCAAATATATGTGGAAGCCACGCTACCTCATACACACAGATGTTTTTTACCGCCGCAGGTCTCCATGTTATTCAATGGCCACATAGAAACGCTGACATTTTTGAGCTGTAGATAGCATCGGCATTAGTGAGCTGAAAGCAGAACCCATGGCCAGCACGTTCTGGGGCTGTAGCGTTATGGCGTTTTTGATGCTGAGCCGGCAAAGCGCTCACTAACGCCATAGCGACATTAACTGGTGTTTTTAGCGCCGGCGTTTTCAGATTAAAAAATAGCAGAGGAATGTTTTTTTAAATAAAACGCCTATTGACGCCAACGCTCATTGACACTCACTAACGCGAATTAACGCTGATGCAAAACGCAGACGAAATCGCATTTTTGACGCCAATTCTTGCCTGACGTCGGTTCCGACGTTTTGCTATTACACCCGTGTGTATGAGGCCTTAAGGTCCACTTGTGAAGTGTGGAGCCTAACTCTAGTGTATCAGAGCCTCCATACTGGAGCATATAGAGCAATAGATACACTGAGGGTATGTATCCTTGGAGGCCATCCATTTCTCCCTAAAAGGACACACCAGAAGCCCAGCACAGCTGAAAGATGCCACTATATCCTCACTTCTATACTCAATTCCTATACTCCGGTGAGTCACAGGAGTGCACTTAATTCTGCTGTGACCCGCATTCAGCCAATAACGGGCTAAAGTCTTCTGTTGGCTGACATCACTCAGCTGGTGCAGACTCTGGACGAATCACAACTTTTTTGAATCACAACTTTAACCACTTGTCTACTGGGCACTTTAACCCCCTTCCTGCCCAGGCCAATTTCCAGCTTTCAGTGCTGTCACACTTTGAATGACAATTGCACGGTCATTCAACGCTGTACCCTAACAACATTTTTATCATTTTTTTCACACAAATAGAGCTTTCTTTGGTGGTATTCAATGACCACTGGGTTTTTATTTTTTGCTAAACAAACGAAAAAAAACCAGAAATTTTGGGAAAAAAACGTTTTCATAGTTTGTTATAAAATTTTGCAAACAGGTAATTTTTCTCATTCACTGATGTGCGCTGATGAGGCTGCACTGATGGGCATTGATAGGCTGCACTGATGGGCACTGACGAGTCGGCACTGATGGAAACTGATAGGAGGCACTGATGGGCACTGATAAGGCGGCACTGGTGGGGACTGATGAGGAGGCACTGGTGAGGCTGCACTGATGAGGCGGCACTGGTAGGTGGTACTGATGGGTGACACTGAAGGGCACTGATAGGCAACACTGATAGACAGCACTGATAGGTGGCACTGATGGGCACTGCTAGGTGGCACTGGTGGGCACTGATTGGCAGCACTGGTGGGAATTGATAGGCAGCACTGGTGGGCACTGTTGGGACTGCACTGATAATCAGGACATGATAATCAGTGCCCTGATTATCAGTGCCAATGTCCCTTAAACACAAGCTGGTTATTGTTTCTCTTCTTCTATCCTCACGCTGTCAGTGTGAAAAAAGAAAAGCCAATAATCGAGTTGTGTTTACATCCATGATCAGCTGTCATTGGACACAGCTGATCATGTGGTAAAGGGCCTCTGTGATTGGCCCTTTACCACGATCTGAGATCCGATGGGCTCAACAATCACACAGCACGCCGCTGGGGGCGTGCGGGCAGTGTGATCAATTGAGGATGTCAATAGATGCCTTCCCGGAAGAGTAAGCCCACGCTGTAGCCATCATTCGGCTAGAAGGTGGGTGGGAAGGGGTTAATGTCAGAATCCACCCAGATGCCTCACCAGCAGCTGGCTCAGCCTCGCAGTGCACTTCTGGGAGCCTGAGCCAGCTGCTTCCAGTGCCTCCACAGCTGGGCTTTCCAATGAGCTCTGGAGAGGCAGAGCAGAGAGCCGATGACTGACAGTCACCAATTCACTGCTCACTGAAGACTGTGAACTGAGCAATCAGTGAACTTTGATCGAATAGTTCTCAGTCTTAGTGGAGGCGAGGGCAGATGCTGTATCACAGCAATGCTGCATTCACCTAGGTGAGGACAAGTGTTTGTTTTTTTTAAATCCCACACTTCTTTTTAAACAAAAAAGGCTAGTTATAAATAGGGATGTTGGCATTTTTATTTGGCTTGCTGGAACTGATATGGGGACATATTGGATGCATTTAACTGCCATTGAGAGGCATGCAGTTTGATTTCTTAGAATGTATGAATTGATTTTGCTTTTGCCTTAAAATTTAGATTTACATATGGCCTACTCTGATTAGGGGTCTATTGCATATACCCGTAAGCAAGCACCCTTTGGTGCACTCTATCAGTTAATAATTAGACATGGTAACAGGTTCACATTAAGCTGGTAAATTCTTTATTTAAGGCATTGAGAGAATATTACATACACTGAAAACAAAGAAATCATCTCCTCACATCCGGCTCCTCTTCTGTGTAAACCATTAACATCACTGCATTGGATTTTAAACAGTAAAACTCTATAGCATAAAACATGTTGCACCTGTACCTAAACAAGGCACTGTGATGCGATTATCTTATCTGCCAGTATTGTCAGGTTAAAACGCTCACTCTATCAACATCTAATAGGAATCTTGGGTTTATCTAATCCCAAGACCTATTGTTCCTCATTGAAAACTATGTTTCTTTATCCTCCTATGGAAGATAGCAAAATCCCATGCAGCCAGTCTATTAACCTCAGCTAACCTTCCCTGCACTAAATCACACCCTGACCTCGCTATGTTCTAAGCGACCTTACAAGCTAAGCATCATGGGATGTGAACTAGACTGATTTAATAAAAGACGTAAATGTATTTTATTAATGAAAGATGAGCAGAGCAAAACTTTCAAAGGATAGAATATAAAGAAATAAGAAAAAAAATGTGTAACATGGAGGGATTAAGTGCAATTTTAAATCCATTGTATTACCGTATTTGGATGTCCTTTTTTTACAGGGGCCTGTTCATTTTCAGCACAATGTGAAATATTTAGGTAATTTAAATGGTAAGTCTAAATTCAAAGGTTCTGCTTTGCTTTTTGTTTTTTTGTGTGTGTGTTTGATGTAATGAAGCATCTTTTCTATTTTTTACAATATTTTAATTGATAAGCAGTTTGTAAACACATTTCCCAGCCATATTTTGCATCCCAAATTTGCTTGTGTTTTTAGAACTGGTATAATCCATTATTTGGAATAGAACAACTGGGGAGGAATTTCTTAAAGACTGGCCATTGTGGCCGATTTCATTTTTTTTTTTTTTACAGATTGCGGTATTTATCTTGATTTTTGTACAGTTCCTATTACTACTTTTTGTTTCGATTCCCCATAAATGAAAAACAACTAAGCATAAGATTGTGTTGAGACAGAGCAGAGTGAGGCAAAACAGAAAAGTGTATAACTAAAGCTGGTCAAAGATGTAAGATAACATATGGAAATTACTAATGAATGCACCGCCAAAAATCATTCCCTTTTCCAAAAGGCCAAGGCAGGCTTGTATTGTGTGTTTCTACATACACAGCAGGCAGGCAACAAACTTACCATAGGAGAACCAATGGCTACAAAAATTCAACCCGGCCAATAGATATTTTCAACAAGGTCACCCTGCAAGATTTCTGCTAGGGATGGTATTATGGACATCCAATGTCTTTGAATACCTTCACCTGAAAAATAAGATCCTGTTTTCCAACCAGTGAAAGTCTGGAAATAATTAACTGCTGACTTTTTATACCTGATAACTGTTTGTATTTCAGATAGGTAATCTGAAGATTTCTTTCTTCTCCATACCATGTTCAACATTAAAGCGTAGTTGCACCCAGAAGTGGAAGCTCTACTTATCTGCTTCCTCCCCCGGGCCACCTATTAGCCCTTTTCAGGGGGAGGGGGGAACGGGTACCTGTTTTTGATAGGTACCCTTCTCCACTTCCTGAAGACTGTGCAACGTCCCTCGGAAGTTCGGCCTCCCTCCTCCTTGGGCCGCCACCGGGCCAGTTAGAAAGCGCAGCGTGCTTCACACATGTGTGGTAGGGAACCCAGCTGTGAAGCTGAAAGGCTTCACTGTCGGTTTCCCTTACCACAGATGACGGTGGCTGCACCCGAGAGCCGATCCAAAAATTGGCTGGGGTCAGTGTCAGCAAGTGTTTTTTTTTCTTCGGGGGTTGGCAAACAAACAACCACCCACCCCTCCCCCGATGGCCGGTGCCACCTCAACCCTCCGCCCGCTCGCTATCTGCCGGGTGGTCCGGCACTTACTTCATCTAGGCAGCAGGCATCGGGCAGCGACTCCTGTTTCCTTTCCTCCATCACGACGGCTGTGCGCTCCCTCCCCTCCTCCTAGGCGTCCAATAGGATCGCCTTTCCTTTCAGCCAATCAAGTGACGGGTCTCAAGACCCGCTTCCTGATTCGCGGGGAGGAGGATCAGTGTTACAATAGCGAATATTCGTATGCTATTGTAACACACCTGGGTGGGCTCGGTTTGCATTCTCTGCGCCCCAAGCCCACCCTATTTTGAAGCCTATTAGAGCCTCCAGTGAATCCCTCCAGCTGAGGCATTGTGTTCTCCCAGCAGGGGTAGCCATCCACGTCGGGAGAACACAGTGGTTACTGTTAGGGGCTATAATAGTAGCTAGCTATAATCTTATGTAAAATCCAAGAGGCTAGTTGTACCCAAGTTGATTGATCAATCAACTTGGGTATATTCAGCTCGCCCATACATGGTTGGAATTGAAACCGTCTAGGGTGTCTGCATTTTGAATGAAACCTTTGGACAGCTGCATTGTTAGTCAGAGGAGAGGGTTGTTTTAGACTAGCAGATTTAGATGTACTTGACTAACAAATTGAAGCTGTACTCTAGCTAACGCTTAAAAGCAGTTATAACAAGGGCTTTCATTCTGTGGGAATGTGTTGGAACGCAGTTACGGAACCTCCAGCACAGAATGTAGATACTGACATAGGAGGCTGGGGTGTCCTTAAGGGTCTAATGATGCTGACTGCTAGGAATTTATTATAGCTGGGGGTTGTTGTGTTGATCGGTGAGGGGGTCAATTGTTGCTGTAGGGATGTACCATTGTGGAGGGATCTATTGTTACTGGTAGGGGATATTTGCTCTGGTGTTCTTATGTTGTTGAGGGTATCTGCGGTTGAGGGGGAAGGGTCTATTGATGCTGGCTAATGGGAGATCTATTGTTGCCAGCAGGGGATTTTTGTGGCTGGGCCAGATCTATTGTTGCCGGTGAGGATCTACTGTTGCTGGGGGTGTATTTTGTTCCTGGGGGAGCCCTAGAGATCCTCCCCAGAGGAGGATCTATTGTTGCTGAGCAGATCTGTTGTTGCTGGGGGGAGGGGGGCTTTTATTATTAACCAATTCCATACAAATTACTTAACACTCCAAAATGATAATTGACTCTGTATTCTCTAAAATTAGCGGTACTAGGAGGTGGATAAAGGGCAGAGACAAGGGACAGTGCTCACAGGTAGGTCAGGGTGGAGAGAGTACCTGTACCTATTCTGTGAGAAAAAAAGCCCTGGTTATATCAAACATTTTTTGGGGGGATAAAGGTTTTATATAAATGAATAAAAGCTGATTATTGTAAGCAGCCCTATCAGTGTTAAATGGTTTAGCTCAATATTCTAAGGTGGCCTTATGAGTCCTTTTTTTTTTCATTCAACCAGTAGGTTGAAGAAAAAAATAACTCAAATCCCCCATCCACATATTAGAGGTGGATGGGGGAATCCTACCTGCTGAGCTACTGTATGTTGACAGTGGGGAAACACCGTCAGGCTGGTTGTAGCGGTTAATCAGTAGATAGACTTCGGTACAACCAGCCTGCATATACATGGATTGAAATTTGTCTGGTCCTTGCTGAACCACTTGAATTTCGATCCATGGCTGGATTAAATGGCACTTTTGCTGGATACAGGTTAAAATTCAGCAGCGCTTCATAAAAACGATTATCAGTGCATAATCATATGGATGTTTGTATAAATGCAGTTCATCATAGACAGGAAACGCCCCTGATGACATTTGGATAGTGACAAAACACTTTGGGTGGAGCTAGACGTCTCGCGTCATCACGCTACCAGGAACTAGGTTGGTGGCGGCCATGTTTGTGGTTGGAAACCCTAATGCGGACATGCTATGCTGGGTGTTGGAGTCCTAAGATGTAAGTTGCTACACTTTTAAATAATAAAACTGCATAAACCGTCTGCATTATCGACTTGCCCTTTTGTTTTGCATTTGAGTGGAGGACGTGTGTGGCGATATCTGGTCAATGTCAGTCCGTTGGTGGTCTTCTCAAAGCTTGGAGCAGTGACATTGGGAAAGTGTCAGTTTGGTTGCTGAGCGCTCACTGACCCTCCGTAATAGAGGGTCGGTGCATTCTGGTAAGAGGCAGTGGTTATTGGTGTCCCTGGTGACGGGCTGCACTACAATAAAATGTGACACATCTCTGCATTCTCCTATCTCTTATGTCATAGACTGTTTCACTGGATTCTTCCTGTCCATGATGGACTGCATTTATACCAATATCCATATAATTATGCACTGATAATCGTTTTTATGAAGCGCTGCTGAATTTTAACCTGTGTTCGTTTTTGTTTTACCTGAACAAATCTGTTGGCTGCTTCACTCATATTACTTTAGCTTAAGCGCGGATATTTGTATACAATTTTTAAACTTTTGCTGGATAGCTTGGTTTGTTAAAGGAAGTTGAAAAACAACAAACTGACTGGATTATCAGGGAAAAATAAAGGAAAAAAGCTTAAAAAGGGAAGCTAATGCAGCCCCCACATTTAAAAATTGGTGAGCTGAAATTTTAATACAATTTTCTTTTTGGGTTTAATACCGCTTTAAGCCCGGGTTCACACTATTGCGATCTCAGAGATCGCATGTGATTCATACCCGCACTGCAGGTGGCGATCACATGCGATCTCTGAGCCATACAAGTTCAGCCATACAGTTGTATGACTGAACTCGCATTCAATTTGGACAGGTGCAGGGACCTTTTTTCCCGCACTAGAATCGCATTGCATGGGTGTTCTCACCCATGTGAGCGGATTCATGTGCTAGTTCACAGTTCGCACTGCAATCTGTGAACAAAACTGGGGGCGTCATTAACTTTGTAACCGCGGGAAGACTGCGATGCGGGAACCGTCTCTATAATCGTGCTGGTTCCTGCATCGCACAAGTGTGAACCAGGGTTTAAGTAAAGGTAAAAATTGTGATTCCATAGAAAGGTTGTTCCATAAAATATTCCTGTAAAAAGTTGCAAACAATATTAAATATAAAACATATTACTGCTCTGACTTCACCCTTCAGTATGTATCATGTACATGTAAATCTGCATATATTTTGGAATATGTTTTCTTGACAGTTATATTAGTATTTTGAAAGACTCACTACTTTTGGAACGATATGGCAATTGAAGTAACAGATTTTGAAGATGATTTACTAAAGGCAAATAGACTGTACTCTGCAATTGCACCTGCTCCAGAGTAAATGAGGGGAAGCTCTGCTGACTTCCATTATCCAATCACGTGAAAGCAAACTTTTTTTTTTTCCCTTGGATATGAGCTTCCCAGTGTCGGGAGCACTCATGCAGCCCCAGACCATGACCCTCCTACCACCATGCTTGACTACAGGCAAGACACACTTGTCTTTGTACTCGTCACCTGGTTGCCGCCACACACGCTTGCCACCATCTGAACCAAATACGTTTATCTTGGTCTCATCAGACCACAGGACATGGTTCCAGTAATCCATGTCTTTAGTCTGCTTGTCTTCAGCAAACTGCGGGCTTTCTTGTGCATCATCTTTAGCAGAGGCTTCCTTCTGTGACGACAGCCATGCAGACCAATTTGATGCAGTGTGCAGCGTATGGTCTGAGCACTGACAGGCTGACCCCCCCATCCCTTCAACCTCTGCAGCAATGCTGGCAGCACTCATACATCTATTTCCCAAAGGCAACCTCTGGATATGACGCTGAGCACGTGCACTCAACTTCTTTGGTCGACCATGGCAAGGCCTGTTCTGAGTGGAACCTGTCCTGTTAAACCACAGTATGGTCCTGTCCACCGTGCTGCAGCTCAGTTTTAGGGTCTTGGCAATCTTCTTATAACTTAGGCCATCTTTATGTAGAGCAACAATTCTTTTTTTCAGATCCTCAGAGAGTTCTTTGCCATGAGGTGCCATGTTGAACTTCCCGTGACCAATATGAGATAGTGAGAGTGATAACACCAAATTTAACACACTTGCTCCCCATTCACACCTTAGACCTTGTAACACTAATGAGTCACATGACACTGGGGAGGGAAAATGGCTAATTGGGTCCAATTTGGACATTTTCACTTAGGGGTGTACTCACTTTTGTTGCCAGCAGTTTAGACATTAATGGCTGTGCGTTGAGTTATATTGAGGGGACAACAAATTTACACTTTTTATACAAGCTGTGCGCTCACTACTTTACATTGTAGCAAATTTTAATTTCTTCAGTGTTGTCATATGAAAAGATATAATAAAATATTTACAAAAATGTGAGGGGTGTACTCATTTTTGTGAGATACTGTATGTTCCCGGACTGGTTTAAAATAGATGTTATTCAAAGTTCATTAAGAAATCTTCTCATAGATATGCAGAAGTCAAGACCACATGTGGACAAAGTTGCCATCATGCGGCCAACAATGTTTTAAATTATTTGGACTGTGGAATGAAATCAACCCAGTTATGAGTGATATGATGGGCCACTACATGTGGTTAGTAACCTGTAGAGTCTATAAAGATATTCCATATAGGGTCAGTCCTTATATATGCAGCCTGGAACGAGAGTGAAATAATGGCTTGCATAACGAGAGTCAGGTTAACTGGAAGACTCCCAGGGAGAGTCATCCTTGTCATCACATATGGTCCTCTTGTAGTTTGTAGCAAAGCATCTACTACCCTCCCTTTATTGGCAGCCAAGTAACACAGGAGAATTCCTCCAAATGTGGTTTGTCATTGCCCAGTGTGGGAGCCATTAGTTTAAATTGAAGAGAAATAAAGCCATTTAACACTCTAGTAAAGGAAATGTACTTAGCCATCCATATGGGTCTTGAAAAGTCCAAGCTGTGTATGTAGCAGTAGACATTTATAAGTCCATATCCAGAGAGAATTTCAGTCCCTTAAAGGAATGGAGGAGCTAGGGGAGGAGGAATCCCAGAAGCTGGCTGCATGGGACCAAGCTGGAAGCCTGAACGGTTTCTTGCTGTGACTGATTGGACAATCTCTAGCCATAATCAATTTATTGGACACAAATTAACTAAATATGGAGCCAGTATTAGAGTTCCTGCAGCCTAATGTAATGTAATACCAAAAAAAAAAAGTAAAATTGTAAATCAGGGGAAACGTTGTGGCATCTGCTAGTTGCTTGGAGGAGAGGCAGATTTAGTATTTTCCTAAGAGATCTGCTCCTTGTGGCAAGTCTTAGAAATACAAACTCATTGTTCTTTGACTTAGTTTCAAGCACCTTCAACATTCGGATGATGTACGGCACAAATTTGTCTAATGAACAATAACATAACAGAACTGAATTACTTTTAACAAGGCTCGGTGCTCTTTAACATTGTATTCAAAAGCAGCCATGCCTGCACAAGCTTCACCTGACATTGACTAAGAAAATGAGACATACTTATAGATTGGCTTCATCCTTCCAAAAGCTTTTCTTTTCACCTCGGAGAACCCAGCGACGAGGCACATTCCTAACACACAGTACAACACCTCAAACTAGGAGAAGCGGATGCGATGCTTGGATTCTGCTGCTATACAAACATCCTTAATCTTTTAATCTAATAACACAATGTATGTTCTGAAAAATCAGGGCTAATTATTGTAAGATGAGCATAATATGAGCCTAACACTGGCAAAGGTAAAAATCCTTCACACTGCAAAATGACAATGCTCAGGCTGATTCTTCAGCAGATGACAAAGGCTTTGCATTGCTGTCCACAATGCATTTGCTAATTTCACCTTCCAACAAGGCCCACACTTTCACCCTTACAGGGTAAATTCTACACCTGCTTTTCAGAGTCATTACAAAAGGAGCTTTATCTAGTGACTATGCAGGCCAATCCTTTGTACCTTTCTGTTTTATCCTCTTTCTCTTATTCCATTCTCTCTCTTTTATTTCAATGGTGTAACAAAGAATTGTTGTTGTGAAAAGATTTCCAGCTAAATAACCTTGATTCATAACAACAAGTCATCCTTCTGTGCTATATTCTATTGTTGACCCACCGCATAAAAGAAGAAGACACTAAGGATTGTAAGGAAGAGGGCGGCAAGATTAATTTCTTCTTCTTCACTCTCACTTCCTCTGCAAATTTGTCTGCAGGTTCAGTGACAGATATTGTTTTTGAAGGCTGGTTTAGTGAAGAATTAAAAGTTGAAATGTGTTCAGTTGTAAACCTTTCAATACTTCCTTGGTTTGCTGCTTACTTTTCAAAGTGGACCTAAAGTCTAAAATTGAAAATACACGGCACAGTGGGCAGCTTCATTGTCAAAAATGTAACAGACTGTGCATAAAAATGACATTGTGACATTAGATATCCTACATTCAATGCAGAACGCATCTTGGTCCCAAGCAGCCTTGGCAACCTTCCTCTTCAGATACATCTTAGGAGAATAATGTCATTAGGCTTCCTCTTTAGCTTAACAGAAAACAATCTTTCATGAAATTTAGTCTCCCTTGATCCATTTGGTGCAGTTTATTCCCTGATGTTTTTGTAGGGTCTTTCCCATGGAACAGTCATTTCCTCCCTCCCCCCCCCTTTCACTAAAAGTCATACCAGCATACAGCTCTGCATGCTGATATAAATTTATTTCTTTTTAGTAGTAAAAAACACGTTTGCTGTGACTTACTGTTATTCCATTTTTTGGTTGAGTGAACCACTGGTGATGTAACCCTAGCCTCACAACTACATTAGAAGAATGGGGAGGAGAAGAAAAATAAGGTATGCAGAGAATTAAAAACCTGCAATTATCTATAAGCAACTGCTTGTAGATTGCCCTTACTAAACATTTTTTGGGGTGAAGTTCATCTCTAAGTTGGAGTGTCTTTAGTCGAAATTTAGTGGGACGTTGGGCTGTAGTCAGTCTAAGCTCTAATTGTTATCTTTTCTGTATTTGTTGAGATTATTTGAAGATAAATGAATTTGAAAATATTGTTTGCTTCTGCCTCTTGCCAGGGAGTGAGTAGTGCAAGAAGAAACAATAATGCTGAATTATGAATATTTGTGTCTCTCAGGCCAACCACTAGGAGGTCTATTGCCAGTGATGCATGATGAGGAAGGACATGTCCTTCAAGGCTTTAGCTAGGGAGCAGATTGTGCTGAAGTTTTATTTTTTATTTATTTTTTTATTTTTTGCTTTTTTTGTTTTGTAAGTTTTATTTTTTTAAACTCCCAGGACTGCTGCCTGAGGAAGGTTGGTGCAGAAATAAGGGCCTGGGTCTGGGGTCTAAAAAGCTTTCAATGCCTTGCTGGAAAGTACATCCGGGAGATGTGAGTGGTTTTCTGCTGTAGAGTGTCATAGAGAGTTGAGTACAAGCTGCAGCTGGTGGACATTGCATGAAGTCTATTTGCCCAGCTACAAAGTTATTTGTACTACCTGAAGCTGCAAAAGAGACTGAATAGTACATATTGCTGGTCTCAGCTTAAAGCTTCTTATTTCTTTATAGATTGTTACTAGCAGAGATGCCTAAAGTTGCATCTTTGTTACTTTTTCAGGTATCCTGTTCCCTAACCCTGTTGGCAGGTAAAGTTAGTTTACCTGCCACTAGATGTCTCTGAACCCATTATAGTATAAGCAGAAACTTGTAATTAGGCTTTAGCTTCCCTTTTTAGAGAAACCCCTTCCCTAGCGATGTAGTGAGTGGAGTTAGTGCCCACATACATGCCAGGGGTGGGTGGAGCCTAGAGTAGACAGCGCATGGTAGTGCAATATCCAGAGCTGCTAAGATATAGTCTCCTGCAATATAGATCTAAAGCAGTGGTTCTCAACTCCGGTCCTCGGGGCCCACCAACAGGCCTTGGGGAGATGCAGACTAGAACACTGCAATCACTGAGCAGCAAATGATATCACCTGTGATGTATTTCAGTTATCCTGCAAACCTGGCCTGTTGGGGGGTCTCGAGGACCAGAGTTGAGAACCACTGATCTAAAGGGTCCTTTAAAGAGCTGCAGTCCCAGGTGAGGTGGTACAGAGCAAGGGTGGAATAGCTGTATCTGCCCTGTCTCCACTGACCTTCTTCTGCAGGTCCTGCAGTGGGGTGCATAAGGCTTGTAGCGCCACAGAAATAGTGGTCTGACAGTCTTTGGCAAACTCTCCCCCACTGGCCAATGTGTAGGGTTACAAATCTGGCATTGGAGTGTTTAACCACTTTCCGCCCGGCGCATTGACAAATGACGTACGGGCGGGTGGCTCATTATCCTGACTGGACGTCTATTGACGTCCTCAGGATAATCCGTGATTGCGCGCCCCTGGGGGCACGCATCGCGGCGATCGGTGGTGCCGTGGGTCAGTCTGACCCACCGCATTACCGACCGAGGTAAAAGGCTTCGATCCGAAGCCTTTTACCATGTGATCAGCTGTGACCAATCACAGCTGATCACAGTGTAAATAGTAAGAGCCGTTTATCGGCTTTTCCGCTGCTCAGGCCTGCAGACCTGAGCAGCGGAGAGCCGATCGGCTGCTCTCCTGACAGGGGGGGCTGCGCTGAATGTTTATCAGCTCAGCCACCCTCAGGATCACCCCACTGGACCACCAGGGAGCCGTATCAGGACCACCAGGGAGCCCCCCTCCCAGTACATCACAATGAGGTCACCCAGGACCACCAGGGAAGGCGCACAGAGGCCGCCCAGGACCACCAGGGAGCCCCCACTAGACCACCAGGTAAGGGCAATATTATGCACTGTAGGGATGGCACTGTGCCCATGTATGATGCCTGCCAGTGCCATCCCTAACAGTGCTTGTTGCACCAGTGCCCACCACTGCCACCTATCAGTGCCCACCTGTGCCACCTAAAAGTGCCCACCTGTGCCACCTAAAAGTGCCCCTATCATTGCCCATCAGTGCCCAGTGCCACTTATCAGTGCCGCCTAGGAGTGTCCATCAGTGCCGCATATCAGTGCCAGGTATCAGTGCCCGTCAGTGTTGCTTGTCAGTGCCGCCCATCAGTGCTGCATATTTGCCCCATCATCAGTGCAACCTTATCAGTGCCAATCTGTACTGCCTCATCAGTGCCCGTCAGTGTAGCCTCATCTGTGCCCATCAGTGTAGCCACATTAGTGCCCGTCAGTGAAGGAGAAAATGTACTTTATACAAATTTTTGTGACAGAAACAAAGAAAAATGTTTTTTTTTTTCAAAATTTTTGGTCTTTTTTTTGTTATAGCGCAAAAAATAAAAAATGCAGGGGTGATCAAATACCACCAAAAGAAAGCTCTATTTGTGGGAACAAAATGATAAAAATTTTGTTTGGGTACAACGTCGCACGACCGCGCAATTCTCATTCGAATCGCAACAGCACTGAAAACTGAAAATTGGTCTGGGCAGGAAGTGTTCTAAGTGCCTGGTATTGAAGTGGTTAAATGTGAGTCCCACAAACCTGTGTGTAAATCCCTAAAACGGCTCGCTCGCTGTTGCAGGGAACATAAACAGCAGCTATACTTATCTCATCCCTTGCTTCTACAGGCTTCCTCCCAGGGCCAACAGTCCTGCATTGTAAGTAAAGGCACTGGGGGTCCGCCCTTAACCCATCAGAGAGAGAGGAGAGTGTTGGTTACCAGGGGAGTGAGAGATACGCCTCTTTTTGCTCTTTTCCCTAACAACTGGACGGATGCACGCCCCACAACGAGGAACATCAGTGGATTATAAAGATAGGCATTTCACCCCTGCAGGGGTAATGCCCTCTGGTAAGGAGGGGTCCAAAGGGGAGCACGTGTGATCAACACTTCTGCCTCACAATTGTGTTATGAATTAGTTTGCACAGGAAACCACCTATGAGCACTGAACACTTTATATTGTATGAAGATCATATCAACACATTTATGCAAAGAAAATAAGGATACCTGGGACTTGTGATATATGAACTGTACTTTATGCATATGGAAAGACATGAACTTTTGAATCCCACAGAACTTTTAAACATAGCAGCTCACCACTAATGAGACTCAGGTTGATTCAATGGTATTTCTTGGAAGTTGTAAGGTGTATGCAATTGGTGTTAATGTAACTTTATTATTTCATGAGTAATTTACAAGTTTCTGACCACTTATAAAATGTGTTCAATGTGCTGCCCATTGTGTTGGATTGTCAATGCAACCCTCTTCTCCCACTCTTCACACACTGATAGCAACACCACAGGAGAAATGCTAGCACAGGCTTCCAGTATCCGTAGTTTCAGGTGCTGCACATTTTGTATCTTCACAGCATATAGTTTTTTTTATGGTTTTTATGGTCAGTAAAAACCAATACCGGGTGAGCTGCTCCTTTCAGGAGGTACCGCCATTCCTCCAAAGCCGACTTGATGGCCAGCAATTCCCCATTCCCCATCATCATAGTTCCAGCAAGATGGTGCACCACCACATTATGGGTGTCAGGTCCGAGCATTCCTAGATGAACAGTTTCCTGGAAAGTGGATTGGTCGTCGTGGGCCAGTTGAATGGCCCCCAAGGTCTCCCGATCTGACCCCCTTAGACTTTTATCTTTCGGGTCACCTGAAGGCAATTGTCTATGCTGTGGGCCTATCAGCTGTACTGGCTATGAATAACACACATGAGGTAGTTTGCAACACAGTATTTCATTGTTGTAAAAACTCAGAGTTCTACAAAAATGTAAATATACTTTTCAAATAGAAATCTGCTTGCTTATTTTGAGGTCATTTACTTAACACCAAATAACACGTATGACATCCTTCTGAATAGACGGGAGAATATCTTTAGAAGGAGACATTTAAAAAAAAACAAAAAAAAAAACACACCTTGATTTAGTATTTCTCCAGATAAAAACATACATTAACACGTGCTACCACAAAAGAAAGCAAACAAACCTGTCCTCCCCAGAATCAGCATGATTTCTACCATTAATTAACATTAGTTACTATAAAAAAGACAAACCTGTAGCATAAGAGTTGTTTCACGTGGGTGTTCTAAGCAGATCAGCCTGTCAGTTATTATGATGGATCTGAACAGAAGCTCAGTGTTAGGGCAGCCGAACATGGATCAAAATGTGACCAGTTTAGCAGGGACCAGCCAAATTTCAAATCTTGTATGAGCAGGCTGGTTGTACAGAAGTCAATATGTTGATTGACTTGTGTACAACCAGCCTGTTGTTTTTTTTTCTAAATAGTCAGTGGTGCCTCACATAATACCTTTGTATTATGTGAAATGAATTCACAAAATACAAAGTCCTTCGCGAATGGGCAACAGAGGGGAGGGGTGGGCACAGCTGTTGTATGTGCTTCTCTCCTTGCACAGCCCAGAGTGTCTCCTCTATGAGTGCCATAAACCTGTCAGATAGAAATAATATAGATAAGACATGGAGGTGGCATGAGGGGCGTAACAACAGGGGTCACAATTGTGACCCAGCCCCATGCTCAAGGGAGCCCATGCAGCGCCCCTGTAGGGTTGCAAACAGTCGGACAGATTTGCTAACTTTCTAACTAATCCAGCCCACTGGTGCCATGGCACTGTCGCTGACCACCACTGCCCATAATAATAATAATGTCAACATTATTGGTTGCTAAGACCACCTGGTGTCCTATCACCCAATCACATGTATACACAGGCTCCCATCAGAGAAGAAGGGTGTAACTTCCTCCTCCGTGCTCTGCCTTTTACTGCCTCGCCTCCTGGCTTCCATCCTGCTGACAATGGAACTCACTAAGGTAAGGCAGATCCACAGGGAGTCGGGGCTGATAAGTGGAGAGTGAGGGAGGGGCATAGTGATGACAGTGGCAGTGTTTTTGTGGCACTGCAACACGGAGAGAGGATTTCTTCGGGTGCAGGCATGCCTCATGCTCAGTTGACTCTGGGGAGCAGCTCTAAAATAGTCCCATGGAGACAGAGAGGTGGGCAGTGCTAATTGTGTGGGAGAGGGGGGTGTAAAGTAAAATAACCCTTTGGTGTGAGGTGGCTGACCTGAACCCCTTCTAGAAATACTTGTCTGTCACAATGATTTAAAGGGGAGCTCTGGGAGCTCTGATGTACAGGGTTCTCTGGTTACCATGGAGTCCACAGAGATCCCCCTTATATCACAGTCCACAGAGATTCCCCCTTACATCAGAGTCTCCCTTTATATACACTGTAAAGGGGGACTCTGATGTAAAGGGGGACTCTGTGGACTCTGATGTAAAGGGGGATTCTGATGTAAAGGGGAACTCTAGTATAGGGGAGGCTCTGAGAACTCTGATTTAAGCCTCTGATATAAGATGTAACGCTGTAGACCCTGATGTAAAGGGGAACTCTGTGGACTCTGGTGAGAAGGGCAACACGGTGGGCTCTAGTGTGGGGGGAATGCTGTGAACTCTTATGTAAAGGAGGGCTCTGATGTAAATAGAATGCTGTGAACTCTGATGTAATGTAATGTAATGTAATGAAAATGTTTAATTTTAAAAAAAAATGATTCTTTGTCCTGAGGTTTTAATTGTGTCTGTGCCCTGAGGCTGCAGAGATGGAGATTGAAGGCTATGTTCAAAAATCTCCTTTCTCTGTCTCAAAGGTGAAACAGCAGAGGCCTGTTTAGACCCCAGATATCTCACCAAAGCCCGCCAACAGGGCTCCTAAAAAATTGTAAAAAAATAATAAAAATTAAATTGTAAAACAAATTAAATGGTAAAAAATAGAGTAATGAAAATTAACTGGACTGGGTCCTGGCATTCTCCCAGGCTCGCCCAGGGGCCCTTCATGGTGTCTTGCACTGGGCCCTAAATGTTCTAGTTACACTCAGGGCTGGTCCTACCATGGGTCCCAGTGGGTCCATTGGACCCAGGCAGCACTTTGAGAGGGGCAGCAAATTGAACCATGTTTGCCTCCCCTGCTCTTCTACTTACCCAGAAAATTGACAACCAAGATTTGTTTCCAGCAGTTTTGTGTGTCATGATGACAACTGCCCCCTGGGCTGCCCCACCTGCCCCTATACTACCCTAACCTGTCCATGTACTACCCTAGCCTGTTTATATACTACCCTAACCTGTCCATATACCATCCTGGCCTGTCTATATACTAACTTAGCCTTTCCATATACTACCCTAGCCTGTCCATATACTATCCTAGCTTGTCTTTATACTACCATAGCCTATCTATATACTACCCTAGCCTGTCTATATAATGCTCTAGCCTGTCTATATACTACCCTAGCCTATCTATATACTACCCTAGCCTATCTATATACTACCCTAGTCCACCCCTATACTGCTCTAGCCCGCCCCTTGGAATTGAACATAATGGTATGTCATATCATTTTGTATATAGACAAGGTGTTGTTGCATATAAATATGACTTTCTGATAAATTTAATTTTAGTTTTAATTATCATGATATAAAATAATGGATGCGGGGGCCCTTTGGTAGGCATGATTTTTTTTAAGGGGGGGTGGGGGGCAGCATTTCATTCTTAGACCCGGGCAGCACAATGCCTTGGGCCAGACCTGGTTACACCTCTGGGTGGCATGCACATTGTTAGACTTAACTCATAGTATGCCTGCACATCTTACAAAGTTGCTGAATTTCTGAAATTAAACTTTAAAAAAAAAAACAAAAACATTACCAAACAATTAATAAGAGGTTACGTGACTGGGGAGAGATTAATCCCAAGAAAGAGTTAAATGGGTAGTAAGAGGCAGGAACTGGGAATAAAAACCAGCCCTGGAAATAATTTTATACCAGCCCCATAGCATTATTATACCAGCCCAACAGCATAACGTCATTATTTTCTTGTTCATAAAAGGGAAAACCATGCATTTTAAAGCACATTTGAAGAGTGTATTATATATATATAACAGATATGAAAGCACATAGGGCTTTATATATAAGAGCAAATTCCGGTTAAAAGTGGAGCAATCATCAAGGGGGACCCCGGGAACTCTGGGAATGTGGGGAGGACTCTGGTGACCACAGGCCACCTTCCGGAGAAAGAATACACTAAGGTAAGGGGGGGGGGGGGGGTAGTGATATAAGGGGAAACCTTTATATCAGTGCCCCCTTACATTATTGTATTCACTCCCCCCTTACATCACTGACCCCCTGCCCCCTCAGACTGGCTTGGCAGCGCTGTCACTTACCTCCTCTCAAGTGCACCATGCAGGGCTCAGTCATTCGGCTCAAGCTTGAAGGCTCTGGTTTTATCCCATAGTCTCCTCTCCACAGTCCACACACACATCTGACTTTCCCAATGACCCCCATCCCAGTGGCACTCCCACTTTTGACTCCTCTCCAGACTCCCCCCTCAGAGACTGCGAACACGATAAAAGACAAGAGATGGTCAGAAGTTGTGGACATGATACAGGGACAGTCAGAGACTGCAGACATACTACAGGAGATGGCCAGAGACTGCAGACATGGTACAGGAGATGATCATAGACTGCAGACATAGTACAGGAGATGGTCAGAGACTGCAGACATGACATAGTAGATGGTCAGAGACTGCAGACATGCTACAGGAGACGGTCAGAGACTGCAGACATGATACAGGAGATGGTCAGAGACTGCAGACATGATACAGGAGGTGGTCAGAGACTGCAGACATGATACAGGAGATGGTCAGAGACTGCAGACATGATACAAGAGATGGTAAGAGACTGCAGACATACAACAGGAGATGGTCAGAGACTGCAGACATGATACAGGAGATGGTCAGAGACTGCAAACATACTACAGGAGACGGTCAGAGACTGCAGACACAGTGCAGGAGATGGTCAGAGACTGCAGACATGATACAGGAGGTGGTCAGAGACTGCAGACATGATACATGAGATGGTCAGAGACTGCAGACATGATACAAGAGGTGGTCAGAGACTGCAGACATACTACAGAAGAGGGTCAGAGACTGCAGACATGATACAAGAGGTGGTCAGAGGCCGCAGACATACTACAGAAGATGGTCATAGACTGCGGACATGATTCAAGAGATCAATGCATCAATGCAGCATCACTGATGCCCATCAAGTGCCAGTGCCAACCAATGCATCCTGCCAGTGCCAACCAATGCCACCTGCCAGTGCCAACCAGTGCCACCTGCCAGTGCCCATCAATGCAGCCTGCCAGTGCCCAGCAATGCAGCCTACCAGTGCCCATCAATGCCATCTGCCGGTGCCCATAATTTCAGCCTGCCAGTGCCCATCAATGCTCCTGGCCAGTGCCCATCAATGCAGCCTGCCAGTGCCCATCAATGCAGCCTGCCAGTGCCCATCAATGCTGCCTGCCAGTGCCCAGCAATGCAGCCTACCATTGCCAGCCAATGCAGCCTGCCAGTGCCCAGCAATGTGGCCAGCCAGTGCTCATCAGTGCCGTCAACCAGTGTCAGCCAATGCAGCCTGCCAGTGCCCATCAATGCCGCCTGCCAGCACCCATCAATGCCACCTACCAGTGCCCATTAATGCCACCTACCAGTACCCATCAATGCCGCGGCCTGTACTGGCCATCGGGACTACCGGGAGTTTCCCGGTGGGCCGATGGCTCAGTGGGCCGCTTTTTATGCAGAGTTCGGCTGGCAGCAGCGGGAGCGTGGCAACAAGCAGCGGCGGCCGGCGGGGATTCGGGGAAGGTGGCCAGCGAGGAGGGCAGTTACATGTGTGAGGGAGCTCCGCCTCTCCCCCCTCCCTGACCACTGAAGCGGAGTGGGCGCGGCCACCCCAGCGCTGCCAGAGCCTCCTTTCTCCCGCCCACCTCCTCTCTGCTCCAAGAAGAGTGCGCGCCGGAGGAAGAGACCAGGGGGAGACTCGGCGCTGCCGCTGCTGGCCGCCAGGTACCCGGCACCACATAGCTGCCCGCACACAGAGCCCGGAGGGGGGAGGGTGGGCAGTGCTATGTGGTCCCTCTCAGCCCCCCCTCCCCCTGTCTCACAGCCCCCCGGCCCTTTCACAGCCCCCCGTCTC
>BLSH010453660.1:109144-120384 GCA_018402905.1 Glandirana rugosa
TTAACGTTGTTTATTGATTGACATCTATTTTGTACATTGTCATCGTAATTAATATAATAAATAAATAAAATAAAATGTACGGATATAAATATAAAAGACACGTAAATGTACGTCTGGTTCGACAGACCGTTTTCATTTTAATATTCCGATGTATGTCTGGTTCGACAGGTCGTTTTCATTTTAATATTCCGATGCATGTGTGTCCGCAAATTTTTTTACCCGACATTTCGATCATGACTGTGGTCCCTTTTTCGACGCAATTTTTGAACTAAAAATAGTGGTAAAACGTAACCGTAGTTACGTGCAAAAAGGCGTGATCGAAAATCGGTGTAAAGAGACAGAGATAAGTTTTATTTGTCAAGGGATACCCTCGGGTAACTAAACTTATCTTCAACGTGGTCTTCAGCCTAGTAAGAATGTAAATGCACAGAAAATATAAATATAGGCATGTAAAATAAAATAAATAAATAATATAATTAATGCTACTGTTACATGTTTTATCTACAGTTAGTTATTTGTTGCAATTGCCATATTTCAATATGGACATGGCATGAGTGCTGGCAAGTGTTTTATAAGTATTTGCTCAAGTGTTGTAGCACTTTTCGCATAAAACATGAAGTTATATGTTCTTTTTATTATACTATTTCCAAGGACAAGGACTCTGAAAACACTTGCCAGCACTTGTAACAAGCAATTCTGTATGTTACAGTAAAGAGCAATGGGAGATAAAGAATCTAGCAAAATGCTGTGTGTCTTATAGTAAACTTGTCATAAAAAATATGAAGGCAGCCATTGTTACATAGTTGGTAAGGTTGAATAAAGTTCATCCATTTTAAAGTGGTTGTCAACCCGTGACAACCACTTTAACCTACAGGTAAGCCTATAATAAGGCTTACCTGTAGGTGCCCTGCATATCTCCCAAACCTGCACGGTTTAGGAGATATACAGTATACATTCTATGGTCTTGGCCACCGTGCTGCAGCTCAGTTTCAGGGTCTTGACAATGTTCTTATAGCCTAGGTCACTTCCAGTGACCAGTATGAGAGAGTGAGAGTGATAACACCAAATTTAACACACCTTCTCCCCATTCACACCTGAGACCTTGTAACACTAATGGGTCACATGACACCGGGAGGGAAAATGGCTAATTATGCCCAATTTGAACATTTTTACTTAGGGGTGTACTCACTTTGATTCCCAGTGGTTTAGACATTAATGGTTGTGTGTTGAGTTATTGAGGGGACAGCAAATTTACACTGTTATACAAGCAGTATACCCACTACTTTACATTGTAGCAAATGTAATTTCTTCAGTGTTGTTACATGAAAAGATATAATAAAAAAATTACAAAAGTGTGAAGGTTGTACTCACTTTTGAGATATACTGTATATACACACCAATCAGCCCTAACTTTATGATCACCCATCTAATAATGAGTAGGTTCCCTTTTTGCCGCCAAAAAGCCATAACCATCGAGGCACCACTAGACCTCTGAAGGTATATTGTGGCATCTAGCAAAAAGCCATCAGTAGCAGATTTATTAAGTACTGTAAATTGTGTTATTGTGCTTCCATGGATCAGACTTGTTTTTCCAGCACATTCCACAGATGCCCGATGTATTGAGATCTGGAGAATTGACCAAGTGTCAGGACCTGGATCACCAGCTGGTGGCACTGTGGTACACAGAGCTGAAAGTGCAGTTCTGGTGACCACTAGAGGATATCTTCCAACAGACAGCAGATCCCAGAAATTATCCTCCACCTGATGTTGGCTGCTGGGAAGGTATAGAACCCCTCCCCTGATTTTCATCAATGCTTCAGTGTTTTGCCTGTTAGCCACATAGCTGCTTGCTAATTATCCTGGTTCCTGCCTTATCATATATCCTGTTACCCCATCTCTGCTCCCTTTATTCCTAGTCCCATTGCTGGTTATGACCTGTTTATCTGTGCTTCCCCTTTGCAGTATATATTGTAGTGTGTTGGTGTACTAGTTAGGTTTTCTGTCACTTTGTTCACATATAGTGTTTACATATATTTTCATGTTTGCCTTGTATACTGTTTGCTATTGTTTGATGGGGTTTTGTTTCACTATAATTTAAGCTTACTGTAATCATACTTGATCTGATTCCAGCACAGCAACAAAGTACAGCTACACTGAACTGATCATCCCTTCTGCTGCTGGATACCTACACTTGGTATCACTTACACCTAGTCAATGCCTCAAACACATCGTTGTGTTCCTCAAACCATTCTGGAACCATTTTTGTTGTGTGATAGGGCACATTATCCTGCTGAAAGAGGCCATTACCATCAGGGAATACCGTTTCCATGAAGGGGTGTACTTGGTCAGCAGCAATGTTTAGGTAGGTGATACATGTCAAGTATCATACACATGAATGGCAAGACTCGAGGCTTCTCAGCAGAACATTGCTCAAAGCATCACACTGCCTCCACTGGCTTGCCTTCTTCCCATACTGTATCCTGGTGTCATCATTTCCCTGGGCAAGCAATGCACACGCACCCGCCCTTCCACATGATGTAAAAGAAAACATAATTTATCAGACCAGACCACCTTCTTCCATTGCTGTGTGTTCCAGTTCTGATGCTCAAGTGCCCATTGTAGGTTCTTTTGCCTATGGACATGGGTCAACATGGGCACTCGGACTGGCCTGTTGCTACGCAGCCCTATACACAACAAACTGTGATGCCCATTTTTCTGTGTTCAACACATTAGCTTCATGGTTAAGATGTTTACTTGCTGCCCAATATATTCCACCTACGTTGAGATGCCATTGTAACAAGATAATCAATGTTATTTACTTAACTTGTCAGTGATCATAAAGTTATGCCTGGTGGGTGCATATTGTAAAGTAGAGCAGCAAGTTATTGTTCTAGAAAATAGTATTTATTGCCCTTCTTGTTGCCTGGCTCTCATGCTAACCTTTCAATTGCAATACTCCGTAGGTTTCTAAACTCAGAACAGTCCCAATCCCAGCTAGCCTCAGTTTTTCAGGTTAATGTCCTAAGGTGATGGACATCTCCTCTCTACTGAGAGAAATGTATCTCTTTTTTTTTCAAGATTCCTCTATCAAGTGTGCTGGCTGTCACTGTGGCTCTTTTTCAGCTTTTGGATTGGATGACTTCTTGGCTGAGGCTTGAGGTACTGTACTCCTACTCCACCTGGAGAAGATGTTGGGCTAGTCTGTAATGTCACTTCAGGTAGTGGAACCTGATGGACACTCACCTTGGCATGTGGTGCATCGTGTTGGGCTAGCCACAGGGTGGTATACAGGCCTAGGGCCATTGTCTGCCAGTAGGGAAGCCCTGTCGCTGAAGACCCCTTTTGGGGTATGCCTATTATGGAGGGTGAGGCCAGGGGGGGGCTGGTCCATCACATCTAGTGAGAATATAGATTTAAATTTGGCACCATTTTCTCTGGCCTTCTGTCACAATGATGTCACTGCATGTGTGCTGCCTTGGTTTTAGGGGTTGCTCTGCTCATGTGCAAGCAATTTTCTTCCTCTTGGCACACTCTGTCTCTCGGTCCGCACCTGGCTCCTGGTTCCCACTGTACAGCAAGGCGATCTTTGGAAGCCATCCTGGGTCTAGCAGCCTATAGTTCCTGGCACAGAAGATTTAACCTGTCCCTCTTAACAGCAGCAAAGGCTGTGAGTACAACATTGTACTCACAACCTTTGTGAGGACATTTTGCACTGCGAATGACTGATCACAAGTGCAAGAGCAACAGATATGATGGCCTTGCTAGCTCAAATTCAACTCATGGCTCCAGGAAATGATAGTTTCCCTCCACAGGTCCTAAATACTCTCTATTCAAACAGTTACCCCCAGTCAATTTCCTTGCTTTCCTCTGGGCACTCTGCTGGCTCTTTTGCCACTGCTACTGATCTACAAAGGATTTTTCTGCCACGTGTCTGATTTTGCAGGCAGGGGTCATCATAAATGAGCTCCTTCAATATCCCCTCCTGAGGCGGTCTCTGACTTTGCTCTTGTAGCTGATGCACTGCCTGATAACAAGGTAGACAAGGAAGATCCCCTCTGTTCTTCTGAGGAATCAGTTTAGGATTAGACACCTTTGGCTGAGATCTCATCAACACTTAAGGATACCAGTGTAACCCTTATTGATGAAGTGCACTCATGCAGGGCATTAGAGCAGTGGTTCTCAACTCCGGTCCTCGGGACCCACTTACAGGCCAAATTTTAAGTATTGCCTTGGGGAGATGCAGACTAGAATACCGCAATCACTGAGCAGCAAATGAGATCACCTGTGATGCATTTCCGTTATCTTGCAAACCTGGCCTGTTAGTGGGTCCCGAGGACCGGAGTTGAGAACCACTGCACTAGAGTCTGCTAACCCATGGGTATCCTAAAGTTTCCCAAATCTGCTAAGCCCTCCCCTGTCCACTCATTCTTAGAGCCTGTTTGGACATCCCCCCCCCTGTATGTGCCCTGTTGCCGGATGCCTGATTCTTTTAGCCCTTTAGAGACTACCTTTTAAACCTGTCTGACCTCACTCGCAAGGTGACCTTTTTCCTGACTATCATTTTGTGTAGAGGGTCTCTGAGTTATCAACCTTTTTCTTTGAGGAGCCTTTCCTGGTGTTACACAGGAGGCCTAAAGCCTCTTGGAAAAAGAAATGAATGTCTGACACTCATCACACAGGGAAAATAAAAATAAAAATACAAACCATGGACAAATTGAACAATAGCCAGAGCAAACAAAGTGCTCCTGAGAGTTGCTGTGTAGCAGCTTGCTGGAAACAGAGTGTCTGTCCATATGTATATACCAAACGCAAACAAAGAAACAAAATACAATTGATACAGTAGCTATGCAAATGACAGCTTGTAAAAGGATTAATTAATTAAGGCTGTGAGCAACTTCTAATTAGTGGTAAACTGGATACAGGCTGAGCTTGGCGGCCGCCTCTGTCAGGCTGGGAACCCCAAAGCTGTGAGCAGAAATGAGAAGAGAGAGGGACGCCCAGTCGACCAAAGAGTAGTTTATTGTAGAGATCAAAAAAAGAAAAAAGTTACACTCACACACAAAAGTAGATAAAAGCATGTTCCTTAAATCAGTGTGCAGTCCCTGGACATCTGTGGAGATGGAAGACCAGAGTACAGCTCCCTCTGTGGCTGCTATACCAGAGCCGCTGTAACCAGGCACTATAGACAGGGGAAGAACCACCGCTGTGGAACATAGAAGACATGCCGGATGATGTGCTCACACTGCCAGGAGGCTAAAGCCTCTTGGACACTGGCCTCTATAATGTGGTTTCCACCTTCCACCTTAACCAGGACACTGCCCTCTCCTGCTTACGTCCTGCCCTGAAACTTCTGTCCACTGTCTTGACATGTTACATGGTGTGAGGTTACATGGTGTCTTGACATGTTACATGTTACCTGTTACAGCCTCTTTTGCAGCAATTACACTCCTTATTTGTCCTTCCTAAAAGTTTCCACAGGGGGCTCCCTGCTTCAAGGTCAACTATTGCTGGGAGGAATAAACAAGTCATTATTCTATAGTCTAAAGCAGTGGTTCTCAACCTCAGTCCTCAAGTACCCCCAACAAGCCAAGTTTAGGGAATTTCTCTTAGATAAAATAGCTGTCCAAAATACCAAGCCATTGACTCTGATTTAAAGCACCTGCGCAAGATAAAGGAAAACCTGCAAACATGGCCTGTTGGGGGTACTTGAGGACTGAGGTTGAGTACCACTGGTCTAAAGCATATGGTTCTTCTCATCCCTGTTAGGACTCATTCTACCAGATCTGTTCATGCTTCATGGGCTTTTCGGTATCAAGCATCTGTTTCTCAAATTTGCATGGCTACCACCTGGTCTTTGGTTTCACAAGTTTAACTAGGTTGATGCTAAGGCCTCCTCTTATGCTATTTTTGGGCTTATGTTGCTACAAGTTGCTTTCTGAGTTCTATTGAGCCTTCTTTATCCGTATGTTAAGTCGGCCTGTTAGCGCTTATTTTCTGTGCTTCCCACGGTTAGACTGCTTTTGGAAGTCCCATGAAGCTATTCCTCCCCTTCACTTTATTAAATGGTCCCCACCCAGGCAAATTTTGACATTTCTCTCCCACATGTAAAAATCAATATTTTTTTGCTAGAAAATTACTTAGAACTCCCAAACACTATATATATATATATATATATATATATATATATATATATATTAGCAGAGACCCTAGATAATTAAATGGTGGGTGTTGCAGCTTTTCAAAATACAATATTTTTTTTAATTATTAATTTTTTGTTAAAATATAAAAGATGAGGTTATGGTGGGTAAACAGATACTAAACATTTCACACTTTAAAATTGGGTATGGTGCCAAACTATGGTACCTAAAAATCTTTATTAGTGATGCTTTAAAAGCCTTTACAGGTTACCAGTTAAGAGTTACACAGGAGGCCTGGTGCTAGAATTATTGCTCTCACGTTCACCTCATATGGGTGCTACGATCAACATTTATATGTGCATGCACGACCTACGTATGCATTCGTGTTTACACGTAAGCACTGGGGGAGGTGGCACTTTACATTATTTTTATTATCTTTATTTATTTATTAAAAACTGTCTCTTACTTTTTTTCGATCAACTTTATTGCTTTCACAAGGAATGAACAACTGACCAACCAATCCTTCCTTTGACCAATCCTTTCATTGATCGATCAACCGATCATGTCTTTCTTTGATCCTTCCTGCAATGGACTGCAATGATCCTTCTTGTGATCAATTGATCCTACCTTTCATTGATCCTTCTTTTTTAATCGTCCAGTGCTTCCTGCAATCGATTGGCCAATCCTTCTTGCAATCGATCGACCAATCCTTCCTGCAATTGATCGACCCATCCTTCCTGCAATTGATCGACCCATCTTTCCTTACTCCTATCCTTTCTGCTTCAGACAGACCGATCCTTCCTATGATTGCTCGATCCTACCTTTGATCAATCCTTTGGTCCTTCTTTCAATCGACCGCTGCTTTGATCGATTCTTCCTGCAATCAGTTGACCAATCCTTCCTGCAATCGATCAACTGATCCTTTCTGAGATTGATGGATTGATCCTTCCTTACTTTGATCTATCCTGACTAATCCTTTCTGCGATTGACCAATGGATGCTTACTGTGGTCGAGTGATCCTTTCTGAGATCGCTCGCCCAGTCCTTCCTGTAATAAATCGATCCTTACTTTGATTAATCCTTGGATCCTGTGATCAACCGTTCCTTCCTGCGATCAATCAACCAATGTGTCCTGCTATCGATTGACCCATCCTTCCTGCGATTGATCGACCGATCCTTCCTGAGATTGACTGACCAATCCTTCCTGCCTGTTCCTGTGTTCCTGTCAGTAAACTGACTTTCCATCATCCTACTCTCTCTGCAGCATCTTTATCTCCCTCTCTCCCCTTCCCTTAGCTTCCTATCATTTCCATGGTATGTGTGAAGCTGATCCTCTCCCTACCCCTCCCCTCCTGAAGCTAGCAGCAGAAGGATGTAAGCCCCTCCTACTGGAGTCTCTCTGCTTGGGAGAATGACTCAAGAAAACCATGTGATTGCACAGCAGCACTGCTGGGAAAAGGTATTTAGAGATTATAGTGCTGGAAAAAAACACACTGCCATTACTGCTGCCCCATAAGAGAACCTATCATGGGAATGTATTGTGAAAACTTTACAACCACTTTAATTGCTGAAATGGTCAACATGTAAAAGAAATTGTAACTGAATGGGCACCAACCCCTGCCCTTGCATTGGACAGTATAATATTTCCACATTCCGCAGTATAGCACCCTAGACTAATATGTTACAGGCTCAAGTGTACATATGTATTCTAAAGGTCAGCAGGTAAGGGAGGTAAGCTACATATTTTCCCCTTTAGCCATATATCCACTGACCCCCTCCTCCCATCCCCTGCAGCCATATGTCCATTGACCCCTCCCCGCGACCCCCCCCCCCCCGTCCCCTGCAGCCATATATCTATTGTATCACAAAACATTCCTTTGTTTCAGAAATACAGGCAGCAAATGTTATATGCAAATCCTGACTTTTCTGGTAAGAGTCAAACATTGCGTCTCCCATACCACCTGCATATCATATTAAGTAACTAAGAGTGACGCTTTGGAGGTGGGAAGGGCAGGCTAAGAAAAGACAAAATTTGCATTGAACACCAGCTGCTTGTATCTCTATATCTGCCAATTGTTTTGACATTCACTGATCACTGCAGTTAACCTTTGCTTCATTTTTCATCATGCGCTCAATCCGATTTGCTCAGGTTTGTGACAGGTTTGCTTTAAACCCCTGACCACACGCGGGTCATAAACAGAAAGCTGGAGTAGGCATAAAACCTGAAAGGGAATAAAGACTAAAATATGTGTGAGCTCATTATGGGAGCCGGAGCTGGAGAGGACTAATTTATAGGAAGAACACACTTCACATTTAATGGCACTGTAATCTTTAAGCCGTAATTTAGCAAGGGAATATATGAGCCTACCAATTATGGCATCCTATCTCATGAAAGATTTTAATACCAACACCCCCTTCTAACACAGCCACAGCTAACAAGATATATTCTATGCATGAAGAACGTTTAACGACCAATCCATCTCTCATTATTACATTCAGAGAGATTAAACTTTGCATGTACACCATACTAGGCTTTGTTGATGAGGAGAACGCTACAGAGTTGTTAATGGTGTAATCACACTTAACAATGCACACAAGTGCTGGTGTGGAAGGAAGATGGTTGGAGAGGCACCATGTAACACCAAGGTCAGCACAAAGGTAGCACTGTTATTTTTAATATTATACAACACTTAACCTGTATAAAGAGCTGAGCTTAAGTGCAATATAATAACTTATTGAGGGTCCAGATAATGACAGAATAGTACTGCATTGTTGAAGTTTCTGGTGATCTTCTTTTGTCTCTGTGTTTCCTGTATTCCAGAATACAAAGGGATAATGAAAAAGGGTTAAGGTAGCCATAACCATGAAATAACAGGTTTCTAACATTTTTGGTTGATTTAGGTGACAATATTATGGTTTCCAAATCACCAGCTGAAACCTCCCATGGAAACAAAGACTGGACAGGTTAGGAAACTTTCATTGCTTTTGTTTACACTTGTGTAGAGATGCCCCCTGCCCTCCAGAGGCCTGATGGTGACCTCCGGAGTCAGGGTCAGCTGACATTCCCTCCCAGGGTGCAGGTTACTGGACATGGTGGGTGTAATGCAAATTGGAAACATGGGCGCCAGTCACTTTTTGAATGCAGCAAAAGAGATTTTCTTGTCTCTTAACAAGAACTGGGGGAGAGAGGGTAAAGGGCCAGGACACCCTTAGGCATATGCAAAAGCAATTGGCAGACTCAGCAGACTAAAAATAGTAATAGGCAGACAGATATACATGTAGAGGGCCTTTAAGCTGGATGCAGTGCACTGTATTTTGTAGAACTGCTGTCTCCTATAGCAACTGAACTTTCAACAGTCAATATAAATCTTCACACGTAACTCACAGTATCCCCTTGTAGATCTTCTCTCACATCTCACAGTATCCTACTGTAGATCTTCACACTGAGCGCTCAGTCTCTCACTAGACTTCCAAGATCCCAGCCGCTACTGGATCCCCTGAGCTCTTCCACAGCTAACCTGCTGTATACTCCTCAAGCTTCACCCACACTACCTGCTGGGTCCCTGATAGAGTTGAGCGGACACCTGGATGTTCGAGTTCATCGAATTTGGCCGAACCGTGTGAAAACGTTCGGGTTCGGCACCGAACTCGATCTGAACTTGACCCCGGACACCGAACCCCATTGAAGTCAATGGTGACCCGAACTTTTGGGCACAAAAATGGCTGTAAAAAAGTCATGGAAAGGGCTAGAAGGCTGCAAAAGGAAGCAAAATGGGGGTAAGAGTAGGACAAGTGCCCTGCAAACAAATGTGGATAGGGAAATAACTTAAAATTACATAAAAAAAAATTGGAGGAGGAGGTGGATGTGGAGTAGGAGCCTGGAGGTTGAGGAGGCGGTGACCGTGGCGGTGTAGGTGGAAGTGGTGGGGTCTAGGACCTCATCATCCTCCTCCACATCATCTTCCACCCAGCCTTCACCACTGCCCTCCTTGTCAATCTGCACACTGTGGAAAGCTGCAGCAGTTGGCACCTGTGTTTCGTCATCATCAGAGACGTGTTGCGCTGGTGTTTCCAGTCCTCATCCTGCAACAGAAGGGGTTGGGTATCGGTGCACTCAATGTCTTCCACTTCTGGGGCAGGGCTATGTGGATGGCCCACGGAAAGCACACCAGGAGAGTCATCAAAAAGCATAAGAGACTGTTGCATGACTTGAGGCTCAGACTGCTTGGCTAATTTACAAGGTGCTCAGGTGAAAGACAAATGGCCATGGGGTTCAGGTGCCAACTCTGAGCTTTCATCAAGGGACCGGGTGGGGGACAATGTGAAGGAACTGGAGGCATTGTCAGCCACCCAATCTACTATCGCCTGTACTTGTTCTGGCCTCACCATTCGTTGAGCGCCTTTCGGGCCTACCATATAACGTTGAAGGTTCTGTCGGCTACCTGAGGAAGGTGTTTCACTTGTGCATGTAGCTGGCACAGATCGACCATGTCCTCTCCTTGCAAAAGGAGTTTCAGCAACACCACCAACACCAGCAGCACCACGACCACTTCCCTTATTTGACACTCTCCTCATTCTGGACACAAATGTACTATGTAGCACTATTTATTAATACTAAAAAAAAAGAATAATAAATTATTATTCTTTTTTTAAAAAAAAAAAGAAAATTGTAGATGTACTTTTTATTTTTGTGCAAGAAATGCCCCGCTCACACCAGCAGCAGGAACCTCTCCACCACTCACACCAGCAGCAGGAACCTCTCCCTATACCAGTATGAGATGATTTTAGAACGATAATCTGTCTTTCACAGCACTGACAGGAACCTGTCCCTACTGCAGTGTGAGATGATTTTAGAACAATAATCTCCCCCTCACAGCACCAACAGGAACCTGTCCCTAATGCAGTAGTAGATGGTTTTAGAATGATAATATCTCCCTCAGAGCACCAACAGGAACCTGTCCCTAATGCAGTAGTAGATGGTTTTAGAATGATAATCTCTCCCTCAGAGCACCAACAGATGATAACGTAATCCCTCTCCAAGGACAACCACGAGACTCCCTCTCTAATAGTAAGATTTTGGTAGATGATGACGTAATCCCTGTCC
>BLSH010453660.1:123279-137753 GCA_018402905.1 Glandirana rugosa
TCTTCATTGTCTCGTCGGAAAAAGTGATCGACTCCCGCCACTTCTTCACCCTTTCGAAGTCGTCTCAGTTCAGTCCCTGATCTCAACTCGCTTGGGTTTGACATTTCAAGCCCAGGCATGGCCTGAAATCCCACAAGCACGGGCTTGGGCCTGTAAACTTTTTTCGGGCCCAAGTCCAAGCCATAAGCCCATAAAAACCGCGGAAAAGATATCGAAGACCCGTCGGTTAGTTGTTCGAAAAGTGATCAAACGGGAATATTCGGTAGTGTCGGTACGGATGATTACCGTACCGACACTAACCGGTCACGTAAGAGGCTGGGTCACATGATGCACTGGCCAATCACAGCCATGCCATTAGTAGGCATGGCTGTGATGGCTTATAAGGGCAAACTAGTGAAAAGCTTGTTGATTGGCTGCCCAGAAGCTATAGAAAAGGCGCCAAAAATACCCGAATACCGAACCTGAACCCGGGCTTTTTTCAAATGTCCGGGTTCGGGCACGAACACCCTAAAGTCCGGTACGGACCCGAACTTTACAGTTTGGGTTCGCTCAACTCTAGTCCCTGACTTGACTCTGCTGAAGCTTTCCCACTTCTTCACCGCCCTCAGCTAGTGAAAAAGGCTGCTCTGTTACTTCTTCAGACTTCCATAAACTGGCCTCTGATAACAGGAGTGGTTGTCCCTTGGTGGCAACTGTGTCCCCTTTATCTCTGACCTTGATCCTTGCTTGCCTCTGGTAAAAAGAGTGGTTGTCCCATATGGCAACTGCTTCTCCTTCATCTCTGGCAACATTCAGTTCCCCGCCTGGCTGAACCTCTGCAACTTGGTTAGGCTCCCGACCTGAAGCCCCAGCCCCAAGCTGCTTCTCACAATCCTGGATAGGCCTCGGACAGTCTGGCAGCCAGGTGCTCCCGGATAGGCCTCAGGCTTCTGGCCTAGCAATTTAACACATGTCCACCCAGAGAGCTGTCCAGTTGGCACAGAACCCTGATCACCTGACTCCTCCGGAATAAATAGGCTCTCCCAGCAGGCCACGGGGCCCAAAGAAACCTCCACAAATTGGCTGGGACAACCTATCCACTCCTAACCCAAATTCACTATGCCCTTGTCATTGTAATGCCACCTAGTGACAGAAGAGAGAGGTGCACCAGATTCAGGTTTAGGACAAAGGTCAGTGGATCACCCTAACAATTAAGCAGGCTAGTTACCATCTAGCAAACTAAATTTGTGAGCAGCCCAGTTTAGGACCAGGGTGCTATACTTGATAAGAAGCCAGCATCTGCAAGATGCCTCACCCTCCCGTTGTATGATATGCAGTATACAGTAGTATTTACGTTTAGAAGCAGCTGCATGTCTATCTGTTCTCTAGTGTCTATGAGCACCCTGTAGAATGGCAAAAATGGACACCTCCTCATCCATCCCCCCTTCCAGCACTCTCTGGAACCAAGGGGAGGAGTATCCAAGGGGTGTCCCTCCCTGCAATCTCCAGCCAACTCTGAGCCACTTACCTGTCCAGATCAAAACATTTAGGCCTGATCTTTAGGTAAGGCCTGACTAAATTTTGCTTCTCCTAGCAAAAAGACCTTTCAAAAGCACCTACATTTTAGGGGAGCTACACTCACCCCCCTAAACATCAGCTGGTCCCCAGCTGAAATTTACAAAAACATCTCCTGAGCCCAGGAGCATGGCATCCCAAAGTCAAAAGAAGGAGGGGACAAGGGAACAAACTTGGAAAAGGGGACATAGAAAACTACAAATAAATTATTTGCAAAAATATATCACTGCCATTTTTGTAATATTTACACTATACAGTTTATCACAATTCCTGACTACAGATTCCTGCAGCTATTCACATACAAATACTATACATTTTTGAGTCAGAGCACTTCTCCCGAAAGAGAAGCCCTGTACTAGATAGTAATAGTAGATTGATGTTGGCTTGACTCTCGACGGATGGGGATGAACAGCCATTCCATCCCAGGAATCCTAAGAGAAGAGGAACACAACTTAAGTAAAACTAACTAATTAACCAAACAACCTACCAGGAGGGGGTTATTAGCCTCCTAATAGAGTAATCATAATGAATCATCAGTCTTTTTTTATTTTTTCCTCTACCTGCCTGCTCTGCCAGTGAGGGGTTACAATCTCATGGCAGAAGCAGAAAAAGGGAAAAGAGTCATTGACAGCTCTTTTGAAGTTCCTGGTGGGAGGAGCCCCTCTGAGGTGACAGGTAGGAAAAACAAAACAGGGCAAGGCCTCCCCTGAGTGTCCTTCAATGGCTTGTCTCTTCCACTAGGCACGGGCTGGCAGGCCGGTCTGTCCTGCAATTCAGGGGAAGGTGCACATCCCACTACATTTCCAGCAGTCGGGGTGTGCCTACATTTACTGTAACTCTGACAGTCTTTAAACGTAGTAGTGGGGATCGGGTAATCTCCTCCGGCCTCCCCCTTCCTCCCGAACTAATATAGAAAAGCTCCTTGCGGGCTGGTTGGGCTTGATTATCATCACATAATCCCTCTTTATAGACTGCCCAAGACTCTAGTCTCTCTTTAGCTCCAATAATCTCTCCCAACAACTACTTTCAGGACCCCGCAAGGGCTTGGGTACATGCAGATAATCCCATGTCATCCTCCCACTCTTCTCTTGAAGCTTCAACAATGTTTATGACATGGGATGGGATGTAGGGGTAGTCCAGGCCCCACTCCAAAGCAACCCAACGTTGGACCTCCCTCTGGTACCGGGAGAACCTAGGTAGACTGGCACGGTTCCCTTTCCCTGATCTAATTTGGGTATCCAGGGACTTTACCACCATCTGCCAGTATGTGGGTGCGCTTGTCTGGGTGGTGGAGGGCCTTTTCAGGAAAGTCTTGTAGCTGACACTGGGGGTTCCTGCATCTGATCTGGCATCTTAAGGGGGCTCTGTCTCATCCCCATCTGAGCAGTAGAGGACCTGTGAACTTCCCATCTCCAGTTCCTTATCTGACCCGTCACTTGGAGACGACCACTCCACCAGGTGCTCCAATGACACAAATGCAGCCAGCAGTCTGGGTGACCCCCAGTCTATGGCCCTTTCCCCGACATCTTCAGCTGGCTCACTAGAAGGCGCTTCCCCCTCCATCACTGACTCTGGCCCTGCTGGGATGTCTACAGATGGGGACACGGCCGGCATTTCAGGGACCCTGAACCCTCGCTTAGTGATACTCACTGGTTCCAGGTCCCCAACCAGGCCACTCCTGCTCTGTAGATACCGACCAGGCCACTCCTGCACTGTAGATACCCGTTGGGTGAGCGGAACATCACAATGGCCGCCCCAGTCCCAGGCAGTGATGTCCGCGGCGGGTATCCGGCAGTCCAGGCAGACGAAACACAGCCGCTCCATCCCCTTGATGACTCCCAGGGCGATGCCCCCACTTGGCTCCAATCTAACCCCTTTGTCAATCAGGGTCCCCTCTGGCATGTGCGGCAACCAGGGCAATGCTGGTACAAGTTTCCAACCTTCCGCCATATCTCTCCTTGTGGTGACTGTCGCTAGTTGCAAGTGGGTTAACTCTTCCAGGGCGTGGCGCCGCTCCCACGTTTCCAGACGACCTAGCGCCAAATGTCCTGATAAGCAGGCTTGCTGCTGTCACGATGCTGTAACCCCTTGTGTGAAGGACAAAATTTTACAAACACACTGACGCTAGCAGGACTTGGCCGGACTTGTTGGTGGTTGCCAGTAGCAACAGTAAATTGTAGTAGCCACAGTTTTGCTGGACAGCTCCTCAACACAGTCTCTCCTTGCTCAGCAGAAACACTGTCCAGCATACTTTTACTGCAGGCAGACATTGAAACAGACATTTGAGAAATACTTGTAATGCCCAGCTTTGGCAGAGGGCTGGGCACATTTGTAATCCAGTGGTAATGTCTGTCTGTAGCATGGCGCAGGACATATTTGTAATCCATGGGCGCGTTTGCATGCTGTGATTGCCACGGGTAACGACACATGGTACAAAGTCGCTGAATTGAAGGATTATTGTGTAAGTGTCCATCCCCAGCACCGGTTTGGAGCAACTGGGTAAGTAGGTCGCAAATTGGTGATGGTTCCCACTGGTTGCTATGGACAACGGCACACGTAATTCAGCACAGTTCAAGGGCAGATCACACAAGTCCTTTTCCAAAGTTAAGTTCACATCGACAATAAAACAGTGATTACAGTCCCTTGGCTCAGTTCTCTTTCGGTTGCTATGGGTGACGACTGGCAGCCTTACAGGTAAATCCCAGAAACTAGCCCCCAAATATAGTCATGAGCCCCCTCAGGGGTGGCTGGTAGTTGTGGTTCAGCTTATAGCTGCCCTCAATCCCACCATATCTCACACATCCGGAGTCACTGAACAGGCCGGCTCTTGTTTTTGTTTGTTTCATTTAGGGATTTAACTTGGATGGGGAAAAGGGGTGACTGTGGGATGTCCCAAAGAATCGGTTTACAGGACCTCCTATATACACACTGTAAATTAGAGGTGCTGAAATTAATCAATGCATCGCGATTGGGCTGCCCCCGATGCCCCATCGATGCAGCGACTGGCCATAATCAATTGCTGGGTGACGTCATCCGACTTGCCCATAGGCGACCTGTCAGGCGACTTGAGTTGCCTGATTAGTCGCCTCCATGCAGTGCAATGGAATTCTTCTAAATCGGAAAGACTCAAGTCGCTCCAACTTAGAAAAAGGTTCCTGTACTACTTTTAAGGCGACTTCAGAAGTCACCTCAAGCGAGGCGAGTTGCCCTGCAAGTCGGATCACTAGGTGTGAATGCGGCCTTGAACCCCCTGTGAAAAGTGCCCACTGTAGTGTACTGTTCTTAATATATATCAACATACCGCAAGGTGCCTTTCGGCACTCATGTGACCGCCCGGCCCTCCTCTCTCGTCTCCAGCTGACATCAGCGGTGGATTCTCAGCCCCACCCGTCTCTCTTCTGATCTGTCAGCTAAAGTCAGCGGGCAGGGCTGAGAATCCACCGCTGATGTCAGCCGGAGATGAGAGAGGAGAGAGGCGGGCCGGGCGGTCACATGAGTGCCGAGAGGCACGGTGGGGTATGTTGCTATATATTTATATTAAGAAGCATGTTGTACAGTACACTACAGTGGGACACTTTTCACAGTAACAGGGGATTCAAGACATCACCCACACCCCTCTACACCCAGCTTCACCCACACCCATCACTACCTAGCATCACCCACTGACACCCATCATCACCCACACCCCTCACTACCACCCACACCCCTCTACACCCACCCACTGACACCCTTCACCACCCACACCTCTCTACACCCACCCACTGTGACCCATCACCACCAACACCCCTCTACACCCACCCACTGACACCCATCTACACCCATCACCACCCACACCTCTCTACACCCACCCACTGACATCCATCTGCACCTATCACCAGTCACACCCATCTACACCCACCCACTGACACCCATCACCACCCACACCCCTCTACACCCACCACCACCCACATCCCTCTACACCCACCCATCTACACCCAGATTCACCCACACCCATCATCACTAACACCCATCATTACCCAGCATCACCCACAACCCTCACTACTACCCACACCCCTCTACACCCAGCATCACCCACTGATACCCATCACCCAGCATCACCCACTGACACCCATCATCACTTATACCACCACCCACACCCCTCTACACCCATCATTCCTCAGACTCCCCCATCCTTCTGTTCCTATCCATGGATTCCTCCATCTCCATCCCCAGACTCCCCCATCCTTCTATTCCTGTCCATGGATTCCTCCATCGCCATTCCCAAACTCCCCCATCCTTCCTTTCTTATTCATGGATTCTTTCATCCTTCAGTTCCTACCCTCCCATGTATCCTAATCGTGATGCATCGTGGAATTGAATCAAATGGCTGACCAGATAATCATAATTGAATTGGGAGACCAGTGAAGATGCACAGTCACACCCCTACTCTATATACACACTTCACTTCCTCCAGCACTTTACTTGCAGACCGTTATTCCTCTCAGTTCTCTCCAGCACTTTACTTGCAGACGGTTACTCCTCTCACTTCTCTCCAGCACTTTACTTGCAAACTGACCTGAAGGGAAATTTATCAGGCTCACATATCTCCTTTTCTCTTCACCACAGCTAGCACATGTTGAGGCCTGCACTCTGTCAGCAGGACCTCCGGACCACACATTACAGGCCAGGGTCAAGGACCCCTCAAATGTAGCTTAGTACATTGGTGCTAGCTGGGCCTCCAATGGACTACAACTCCCAGCCCTTCCCTCTTCCAGACCACACGGTCTGCTTTCCTCTTAGTGACATTCCTTCCCCTGATTGGCTCCTGAGACCTCCACAGACTGTCCACTATTCCTCTCCCAGCCTGCTCCAACCTTGTCTTCCAGCTCCCAGGTTCTGTCACTCACTGACTTCAGTGGATACTTTAAAGTGTCCTCAGTAGCACCTCTGCTGTTCCCCTACTCCCTTGTGCTGCTCCAGGAATCCACTCCACTCCTGGCTGCACCCGATCCTCCAGGCCTCAAGGTCACCCCCCCTCCAGACTGGGGGCTGCCTCCCGGGTAGAGACCTCCACAGCACCTCTGTACATCCTTCACTTCCACCCGACACTCTCCTCCTCTGCTGGGCAGATCACTATATTTAAGGAGGCCTGCCCCCTGCCAATCCTAGCTGGTGATTGGTCAGGGCTCCTTAACATATACAGCAAGTGACACCTCCTCATCCATCCCCGCTTCCAGCACTTTCTGGGACCAAGGGGAGGAGTATCCAAGGGGTGTCCCTGCCTGCAATCTCCAGCCTACTCTGAGCCACTCCCCTGCCCAGACCAAAACATTCAGGCCTGCTCTTTAGACCAGGCCTGACTAAATTTTGCCTCTCCTAGCAAAAATACCTCTCAAAAATGCCTACAGTTTGAGGGCATAGATAGATAGATAGATAGATAGATAGATAGATAGATAGATAGATAGATAGATAGATAGATAGATGTACTATATTACCAAAAGTATTGGGACACCTGCCTTTACTCTCACATGAACTTTAATGGCATCCCAGTGCGTAGGGTTCAATAATGAGTTGGCCCACTCTTTGCAGCTATAACAGCTTCAACTCTTCTGGGAAGGCTGTCCACAAGGTTTAGGAGTGTGTCTTTGGGAATGTTTGACCATTCTTCCAGAAGCGCATTTGTTAGGTCAGGCACTGATGTTGGACGAGAAGGCCTGGCTCGCAGTCTCCGCTGTAATTCATCCCAAAGGTGTTCTATCAGGTTGAGGACAGGACTCAAACTCGCTAATCCATGTCTTTTTGGACCTTGCTTTGTGCACTGGTACATGCCTCATATTTAGTTCCATATTGACATGATAGCATCACACAGTTGCTGCAGATGTATTGGCTGCACATCCATGATGGAATGAGATCTGGTGACTGTGGAGACCATTGGAGTACAATGAACTCATTGTCATGTTCAATAAACCAGTTTGAGATGATTTGAGCTTTATGACATGGTGCATTACCCTGCTGGAAGTAGCCATCAGAGAATGGGCACACTGTAGTCATAAAAGGATGGGCATGGTCAGCAATAATACTCAGGTAGGCCATGGCATTTAAACAATGCTCAATTGGTACTAAGTAGCCATTACACCACCAGCAGCAGCCTGAACCATTGATAAAAGGCAGGATGGATCAATGCTTTCATGTTGTTTACAACAAATTCTGACCCTGCCATCTGAATGTCACACCTGAAATCGAGACTCAACAGACCATGCAACTTTTCCAATCTTCTATTGTCCAATTTTGGTGAGCCTGTGCAAATTGTAACCTCTGTTTCCTGTTCTAAGCTGACAGGAGTGGCACTCAGTGTTGTCTTCTGTTGCTGTAGCCAATCTGCCTCAAAGTTTGATGTGTTGTGCTTTCACAGATGGTATTCTGCATGCCTTGGTTGTAACGAGTGGTTATTTGAGTTACAGCCTTTCTATCATCTTGAGTCAGTCTGCCCATTCTCCTCTGACCTCTGACAACAACAAGGCATTTTCGTCCACAAATCTGCCGCTCACTGGATATTTTTTCTTTTTCGGACCAGAGATGGTTGTTCGTGAAAATCCCAGTAGATCACCAGTTTTTAAAACACTCACACCAGCCCATCTGGCACCAACAACCATACAATGCTTAAAGTCACTTAAATCCTCTTAAATCTTAAATCTTCCCCATTCTGATGCACAGCCTGAACTTCATCAAATCTTCACCCTGTCTAGATGCCTAAATATATGGGGTTGCTGCCATGTGATTGGCTGATTAGCAATTTGTGTTACCAAACAATTGAACAGATATACCTAATAAAGTGTCCGGTGAGTGTTTATTAGGGTACTCAGGTGAATGACTTTTATTTCATCAGATAGGACCATACCAATGGATTTTTGAAGCCAATGGTCTCAGGTGTGTAATTCATCTTATACAGTTATCCTCTCATAGTTAAATTCAATTATTAACATATCATTTACAAAGCTGTAGTTCCCAAGTTTTTGTATTTTCATAAGATACTATTTTAGCCTCTTTTCACATTTCTTTGTGTCTTGGTGCTGCTGATCTCCTATAACCTCTTAGCAACTGCTTCTAGTCTACAGTACATGTACTCCCTCCAACAACAGCTGCACATCATTGCTCTGAACCACTTTACTGAGTAACAGGACAGTGCATTTTAAACTTCTGGGGCCACTTATAAGAATAAGCCATTTTATTGTAAAAGATGAACATAGCCTTTAAAGCCTTTAACGTTAAACTTCAGGCTAGATTAATATTGTCTAAATAGAAGAGTCTATTCTTACTTGAATCTTGGCATATTTTGTGTATTTCTTCTGAATGTGTGGAGTAATCAAGCATGGAACAACTCCTGCTTTTGCTGTACTAAAGACCGATCACTGCTGCAGTAATATGTATTAGATTGCCCACTTGGGGCACATATTATAGGGTATCAACTCAGAAGCACAATTGGAAAACAGTTGTCACCCTATATTAGGAGTCCTCTGCCATCATGGGAGGATCCCCAGGTATTATTTTAAAGCTAAAATCTTCTTTCTGTGCAATTTTTAAAAATTGGTACTCCACCCACAATTAGCACAACTTTGGAGTACCACAGATTCACCTGCTCTGCGGTTCACCACTGATGAAGTGGCACCCTGTACTCCCAGTACAATGATGCAGAGGATAGGGGTAAGGGCATCATGTCAGTGACACTTTCTGCCTAATTAAGGACCACCCAGCGTCCATGACGCGATGAAGGTGAAAAAAAAACCTGCATGTCATGCGACTGGGCTTAAAACTTCAGAAAATTGTAAGTTTTTTAAAAAAAGTTAAAAATGCGTGTGTGTAGGGCAGAGGAGGGGGCATCCATGAAGGAGGGGAAAAACTAGGGAGGCAGGGCAGGATTTCATGAAAGCTACATATTTAAAAAAGATTGAAACAACTTTTAAAATTATATTAACCTGTTAAAGCTTATATGCAGGGTTGTTTTATGAAAGAAGTGGGCCTGTGTGTAAGATCATTCCTTGGGCCCTTCTGCCAGAGAAAAACAAATTGCTGCTTTTAGTGGCTTTAGGTAATGCCCGCTGGTTACATAGTAGAGATGCCAAAAAGTATCTCCCTTGGGACTTTGTCGCAGCAATAGAAATCACACAAACATATTTTTTTGATAAAAGATTCTATATCTTTATTATACATCATGGTACAAATCCTTAAAAAGAGGATTGCTGGTTTAAATACACATCATGTCCTGATGATTTGCATTGATGATACATACACTGTCCTTCTCACAGGTGGCAGAGATCCACCAAACATTACATTATAAGTATTTGAAACTATATTGCAAAACCACCAGGGATTCCCAATGTATTGCAGCTTACATAAAGCCTTCTTCAGGGGTAACATGGTGGGAGCAAATAACAATGGACATGAACCCAAATTAGAACCAGCTATTAAAAACAGCAGCAGTCCACCTGGATCTCAAAGTTGAAAAGGGGCCTTGCGATTTTTTTTTTATCAAAAATATGTAGCAGAATACATATCAGCCCAAACTGAGGAAGAAATTAGTTTTTTTTTACTTTTTTTTTGGATATTGATTATAGCAAAAAGTCAAAAAAAAAGTTTTCTTTTCAAAATTGTCACTCTTTTTTTGTTTATAGCGCAAAAAATAAAAACCGCAGAGGTGATCAAATACTTCCAAAAGAAAGCTCTATTTGTGGGAAAAAAAAGGGCATCAATTTTGTTTGGGTATAATGTTGCACAACCGCGCAATTGTCAGTTAAAGCAACGCAGTGCAGTATTGCAAAAAATGGCGTGGTCATTAACCACTTCCGGACCGCCCGCCATCATTATACTGAGGTACTTTGCCATTAGCAGATAGCTACCACAACCCCAGTATTTTCTTAAACAGTGGGCAACCCGCTTTCCGATAAAAGTGGTCTCTGTGGCGGATTCGCAGCGAGATCACTTTTATCGGGGCGGGAGAGGTTCACTCCTCCTGCCACTTTTCCGTCGTCTCCGCCACTTACCAGAACCGCCGGTAGCAGCAGAGATGATCGGTCCTCTCTCCTCAAAGTCTGGATGCCGAGTGAGTGGAAGATGGCGCCCACTCGGCTCCATAGCATTGAAGGGTGGAAGCGACGTCAAACGTCACTTCTGCCCAATGCTCTTAAAGGAGAAAAATTATTATTTTTCCAAGTCATCTTCCAGGACAGCTTACAGAGAGAGAGGCTCCTGCCACCTAACACAGGAAACACATGAGCCACATTATAAAAAAGACTGCCCACCAGTAATACCTCAGTTTATGTATTTTCTCCGGCCAGACAGGAACTTTTGTTATTTTTCACTGGCCTTTGTTCCAAATGGCAGGGGCCTCCCGGCTACAGCATCCCAGAACAGGGGCAGTGAACCTGGGGAGGCATTTAGCTCGGGCTTGTTCAGGCTGCCCTGAAAGGGAGCCTTGAATTTTTACCCCTGGAGACCCCTTCTCTCCATGGGAGTCTGGTCACCAGCATGCCGGTAGGCTCAGGTACACTGGCAGTGTGGGATTTTGACTCAGGCAGCCATGTTATTGGTAGCAAACACTGACCTGGTGGTTGGGGCTACAAGCTCCATGCACTGTCCCAGGTGAGGGGTCCGATCCACAGCGCCAGACCGGAATCCTCACTACTTGATCTTTCAGGGATGCAGAGAAGATGGTGGAAGCCATTTTGTCCTGTGCTGGTAAGTCACCAGAGTGGAGACTGTAAGCAGGAAGCAGGGCTGGGACACCTGCAGACTCTGGCCCTAAGGTAAGAAAGAGGCTAAAAGCTGGTTTCTCCTTTCTTACTCCCTGGTGTAGGTGGCACCAGAGGTTTTTGGTTGATTCTCAGTACAATCCACAGACCAGCAGAGTGGGTCTGGGGAGTCTCGTTGTTTGTGTATCCCTCTTTTCCCTACCGGTGGTGGGGCTTCATTTGGGTCTACCTAGGTGGCTGGGTGCTGGTCATATTATGATTGTCTGCACCCTCGTCTCTCCTTGTAAAAGGCTCATACCACCTTGTGTCCTCTCCCTGTAGGACAAGGGATGGGATCAAAAGGGGAACCGCCTAAGGGACAGATGCACAGCCTACAAGTACAGGTCATCTATTGCCTGCATACCAGCTCCACTGCTGCAACGCTCTCTAAAAAGATTCCTAGAGCGCATTGAAAAAAGAGAAATGACTAACTGTCTTGGCTTTCACAAAGCTTCCTCCTCCACTGGAGAAGAAGCAGCTATCCTAGTGAGCACCGAGGTTCTAGGGGAGCCCTCCCTCACTCACTTTGGGTCAAGCACCATATCTTCATTTGCTGGCTGAGCTCCTGATGTTTGCTGCTGATTAATATGGATTGATCACGGCCGCTGGCTTCCCCAAATCTTTTGGAGGGAATACTGCATGGCTGGAGCAGAGGCATCCAGAATCCCTGACTACTCCCAGATGGGGGAGGGGCGCATGTTTGCTGAGGCAGGTGAACTATGTTGGTAAGCCAGGACAGAATGCAACCTGCTATACTGCAGGTTCCCCTAAATGGACAGCTATAAGGTGGTTGTGTAAGTATTCCCTGGTGCCATCCCAGGAGTATTACAGCAGACTTTATCTGGTCTGCAAAGCTACACCTTGTACCCTGCTTCTGCCATGACACCTACTATAATTGTGGCAGATGGCCACAAGGTGGTTACCCTTAGGAGGATGTCCTCTCTTTGGGTATTGGTTGCTGTGGGTGTTTGTATGCCTCTTACAGAGTGAATGTGCTTTGTGTTCCTGTCCACCATTGTGTGGTCATGTGGAGGCAGAGGGCCTAACACCTATAAACTGCAGAGCTGGGACTGGCTAACCCAGAGATGAGCAGAAGCTGCAACCTGTTAAGACCTTATACACTTAGGTCACGCTTGTGCAGGGCTCCGGGGGTCTACTAACTCCATCAATTACACCCTATTTTCAGGATCTGCTGTGGGTTAAGCAGGACTTTCTGTTCTTGGGTTTGGGCAATAACTCATTCCTAGACTGAACTAAAACATTAGATGTGGAATGATGCAACATTCAGTTGGCAGACTCCTGGGTGTAACCTCCATGCAAGGGTTGCATGGACACACCCGGGTTTAATGATTGCTTGTTAATACCTGCAGGTGTTGGCCTTCTGATTGCTTTAGTTGCACACTTCAGGGCTTATCCAACGGTGTCAGAAGCTTTAATTTATCACTAGATTTGGACTTGTTATGAGCTGGGAGGCTTTGTCTGGCTCCCACCTTAGTGTGCGCTATATAAAGTAAGTTAAGGATACAGCAATCACTGCTAATTTTCATTGTTCAAATATACGGTTAAGGAGACTCAGTTTTGCTTCTGTTCCAAATAAATTATTTGGTTATGTCTAGGAGCTGAAGCGGTACCTATTATAGGGTAACAGTGTCTGCTGTGCACTCCAGTGTGTGTGCCTAAACTTCTGTCACTCAGAGCTCCCTGGGGTTCATCATATAGATGTATAATTGATTGGTAGCCAGAGACTAGGCTATAACTATGACTTATACAAATTCTTGGCTTTGTGGCATTGTCAATAATTACGTATAAATGGCTGTGTGGGGGGTATTAGATAAATACACTGTCTCTGTCCTCACACTTCTCCAAGTATGTGATAACTCTATGTATTTAAATACTCAACATTGGAGCTAACAGTATCTCACAAAAGTGAGTACACCCCTCAGATTTTTGTAAATATTTTATTATATCTTTTTATGTGACAACACTGAAGAAATGACACGCTTGTATAATAGTGTAAATTTGCTGTCCCCTCAAAATAACTCAACACACAGCCATTAATGTCTAAACCACTGGCAACAAAAGTGAGTACACCCCTAAGTGAAAATGCCCATTCCTTTAAGGGACTGAAATTATCTCTGGATATGGACTTATAAATGTCTATTGCTACATACACAGCTTGGACTTTTCAAGACCCATATGGATGGCTAAGTACATTTCCTTTACTAGAGTGCTAAATGGCTTTATTTCTCTTCAATTTAAACAAATGGCTCCCACACTGGGCAATGACAAACCACATTTGGAGTTCTCCTGTGTTATTTAGTTGCCAATAGTGTTGAGCGAACCCGGACTGTAACGTTCGGGTCCGTACCAAACTTTCGGGTGTCCGGGACCCGGACCCGAACACGGACATTTCAAAAAACGTTCGGGTTCGGGTTCTGGGTTCTGGTAGTTGATCACGCATGTTGAATAGCTGCAGGGCAGCCAATCAACAAACATTTTACTGGTTTGCCCTTAGAAGCCATCACAGCCATGCCTACTAATGGCATGGCTGTGATTGGCCAGTGCATCATGTGACCCAGCCTCTTTATAAGCTGGAGTCACAGTGCTGCATGTCACATGCTCTTGGGTTAGTGTAGGGAAAGGAAGCTGCCGGCGTGAGGGAGAGATTACAGACATTTTAACATCTGATCCTGCATCCTGAGATTACTACTGCTGTTGCTCTGAGGGACAGATACCAGAAATTTGAGATTTCACATACTGCTGCTTTGAGTTGCAGATTGCAGATCAAACTCTGCATAAAACAACGATCGCTACGATCGTGCACAACGCTCAGATTGTTGGAGTAATTTGAGATTTCACATACTGCTGCTTTGAGTGACACATTGCAGATCAAACCCTGCCTAACACAACGATCGTTACGATCGTACACAACGATCAGATTGTGTGATCGTACTCAACGATCAGATTGTGGGAGTAATATGAGATTTCACATACTGCTGCTTTGAGCGATCTGACTGCACTAGGTAGAGGCTTCTGCTTAGAGGGACAGATTATTGATGCTAGTGTGTTAGACTAGCAACACATGCTAGCATTGCTAGCAACACAATCCGTCCCAAACTAGACGTTACACAGTGAGTTTCGTCGTCATACACTTTA